>CM076067.1:9479083-9749083 GCA_038088235.1 Zacco platypus
GATTTAGTAATTCGAAGGAACGAAATAGCAAATCGATTGAACGAAAAAGTAAATCGAAGGAACGAAATAGTAAATCAAAGGAACTAAATATTAAATTGTGCGCACAATTGAGTAAATCGAGGGAACGAAATAATAAAGCGAAGGAACGAAATAGTAAATCTTGTGCACAAGTTATTTATTTTTTCTTGGAAGTCATGTGCGGAGCTCCACGATACATTATATAATATTTACAAATAAACTAAAAATACAATACATCAATTATTTTAATTATTGAATGATTAAGTAACAATCACTCAATAATTGAAATATTTAATGTATTTTATGGTATTTTTTTTCAATATAGCCAAAGCAAAGGTGCCAGTTATAATCAATTATGTTAAAATTAGTTTAGTAGTAAAATTTAGTAATTCTATTTTTATGTCATTTTTTTATTTCTCTATTAACGCTAAATCGTCAATACAAATAACAGAAACAAAAACATGATTATTTCACTTTTTATTTTATTTATAAAATAAATTATTCCCATGATATTAATTGAAAGTAAAAAATAAAATTACAAATGATTAATGCACAAATGCACGCACATGAATTTACAGAAACACAAACACTATAAGAACACGTATCTGTACGCAGAACACACACACACACACACACGCACACGCACACACACACACACACACACAGGGACCGTATTGGGCTGCTCACAGAGTGTGTCGAATCTGACCACATGCTAAGAGGGGCTTCAGCTCTCCTCATGGTCCAGTGATGGGCAGGTTTTCCGCCTACATTTAAACTAAGACCCAAAGCTTAAGAGACACACACAGCAAAGAGCTGCCAAAAGCTTCCAAAAGTGCCAACCCTTAGTAAACATGCAGAGATAAACCCACTACTGCTAGCTCAGGACCGCCAGAACCATCTTTAGCTTTCTCCTCGATAATAACTCATGCTAAACAGTGACAATTGGACGCCATTAAACCTGCCAATTAACGGCCGGCTGACAGAATGCACACTGCTTCCTTTGGCTATTCAGAGAATTAACCTCATATGTTCGGAATTGCATAATAATATAGTAGAAAGATGATCTACTACATTTGCCAAAATGTGCAGTATACATGTACTAAATCCCATAATGCAATGCGCTCAACTTCACAATTCACATTCAAAAAATCTCAATTCACATGCCATTTTGTAGTATAAATAGTGCAAGTACAGTGTTCACACCGAAAACGCCAAATATCCGGATGATGCACTTATTCAACTGAACAAACAAAGTGTGAAATGCTGGACACTCAACTAGCTTTCCTTACAAAGCAGTAAGTCTCTGATGGCGAATGACACAATAACCTTATCAAATTAATTTGGGATTCAAACATAGCCACCATTCTTCTAGTGCATACTTGCGAAACACCCTGCGACCAGTCAAACTAGCAACCGCAATGACCACCAGCCAATGAAAGTGCGAGAAAGCGAAAGAGCCTAAGAGAAGGCCAAGACAGTGGGAAGTGTGAGCGAACAGAAACATCACAAAGTGCTGCCCACGTCTCCTCAACGACTGTCTCGTCCATATTTTTCAGCTCTCTTAGCCATGCAAAAACGATGACAGGCTCTTATTCTGTGTTGTTCGTTGACATGTTGTCAGCGACTAAAGCACTACGACTTTACCGCGGCTACAGGGTGTTATTAGACTCAATGTGAAGCAGCGGCAAAGGCAATTTGATGAAAGACACCGAGGTACAAGTTTAGTGGAATAAACAACTCTCCACCAAATAACATACTGCATTATTCTAATCTTGGGCTCTTTGTAATTGTCATGCCACATTCATTCAGAATTTGCAGTCACAGGTACAGAATGAATTTAACAGGGTATTAATAATTGATATTGAAAACAAGGTGTCAAAATATGTCGTTGCAGTGTAAATGCAATGACATCTTCATGCCGTATTATGCGGTAATTATCAAACACAGACCCTTCGCAAAGCCCCGCCCCCTTTAGACCCGCCCACTGTCGCTATGTCTGACAATCCATGCGCTCTCACGCCACACATCATGTTCTCACGAAGTGAAAAATACATCATGGAGCAAAGAGGACACTGACAACGTATGAAAGAGTTTCATATTTAATATATCGTAATTTTTTAAAGAAGTATAATCAATAAATAGCGTCTAGTGTGTCTTTAATGTGTCGTGACAGATCACTGTAGCTCCAAGTTCACCAACGTTAATCTACTAACTCCCCTGACTGCTTTGACGGATAAAATGGCGGATTCGGGGTTATGATTGGTTAGATCGCCTGTCAATCAAACTACCGGCGAAGGGTTAGGCCTGATGTAAAAACAGAAACTAAATGTAGCATTAGAAAAAAGACACGGCATTTGAATTAAGTATAACTTAAATTAAACGTAAAATCATTACGTTGAAATAAAGCTTAAATATAATAAAATATAAATATTAGATGGAAAAACTTGTTTTAACTTATTTTTAAAAAAAATTATTTTACTGAAGTAAAATAAACTACTAAAACTAGTACAACTAAAACTGGAATAAAAATAAATTAAAGCTAAACAAAAATATTTTTTTAAAAAATGGTAACAATTTATTTTACAGTGTCATTGTTACATATATTACATGTATTTACTGTAGTAATAACTAGAAATTATGCATAATTACATGCAATTAACCCTATAGTAAGTACATGAAGTTAATTGTCATTACTCAGTACTTAAATGTAAAATTACACTGACACCTTAAAATAAAGTGTAACCAAAAAATCATAATAAAATACATATAAAATAAGTTTACAGTATAAATAACACTTGTGGCAATCCAAATCACTGTACGTACAAAAACATTGCGTTCTGTAACTAAATTGCGCACCTCTTTTCTAAATTAACAAACTGCTGATTAAACGTTTGGTCCATTTTGAAGTGACAATATTCTCCAAGTGTAGAGACGCAAATTAGAAGCATCTATTCAGTATTTTATTTTCCCAAGAACCTCAAGGTCTGTATTTATTATTGAGAAGTTGAGTGTGCACATTTGTGCGTGAGTGTGTTTAGGTACTTATGTGAAGTGTGCGTTTTGCCTCGTTTGAACCCATTAGTGGAGGAATCACGCGTAGGAGAGAAATGCATGTGGTGTTTCTGAAAGAACAAATGTGGACACTGGAGAATCAAAAAGAGGAAAAAATGGATAGATCAAGGAGAAGAAGAGTGTGCAATGAAAGAAAAGGAGAAGTAGGGAGGGGCTTTTCCTGCTGGGATACTCATCAGAGATCATTTCCCAAATTTCATTCTTTTTTTACCGTCTTTTTTTGTCTCTAAATTTGTCTTGTTTTTTTTACGGATTGGATTCATTTAATTCCCACAGTGAAACATTTCAGTGTACAGATGACTGCAGAAGAGCAATTAAAGCACCAATCTGAGAGCGGATGATTAGGAGATTTATATAACAGATTTGAGAGGAGGTGAAAAAACAGAGAAAATGGGATGCGGAAATACAGATTGAGGATAAAGATGCCGTCTCAAATCACATTCTTCTGCTGTTCTACAAACTGAGGAAATATGGCTTCATTTTATTTGATTGTGCAGGATTAACTTAACTTAAAAACATTTAAGTTGCAGTATTTGTAAAGCAGTTGTACACCAGATATGGTAAGTTTTTTTGTGTGGTTTGGGACGTGAAGACTAGGCTACATTTTGTAGAATTCAGAAATCAGCAAAAATTTGCATAATAAACATTGTACTTTCTCATCTTTTGCGTAGATGCGTTTTTTAATCCTTAAATTTTTGATGCACTGCAAAAACATTTGTTCTGTCTTGACATATTTCCTATTTAAACAGGAAATTGGGGCAGGGCATATCAAAAAGCTTGTCGTTTTTATTCAAAATAGCAAAAAAGCCCTGGCAAAACATGATTCGCTACTATTGCAAGTGGTAGAGAGCATTTTATTGGACAAAAATGTGTTACGTGAGTTTAAAGATGCTATGTCACTTTGTAAAGAAACACTACACGCCTGTGCACACATGCATTCTTCAACAGAATACAAGCATTAAATCTACACTTGGCTGGAGAAGCGTTCATAAACTCAGTATCTTGTGCAGCACAAACACAGTCCTGTAATCTGCCATTGTTAATTTGGTTGACAAGTACTCGACTGAACACAAAACGCATGCACATGACATCACAGTTTTTTTGTATTTTACATGGAAATGATTACTATGGAAGCTTGTTTCCGCCACTGAATAAAAAATTAAAAACGTATAATTGCGGCATTTTATATTCGCAATTCTCACTTTTTTTCTCACAATTGTGTGATGTAAATTCGCAATTGCGTGTTATATAGTCAGAATTCTGAGATATAGTTGCAATTGTGAGATATAAAGTCAGAATTGCAAGATATAGTCAGAATTATGAGATATAGTTGCAATTGCGATATATAAAGTCAGAATTGCAAGTTATAAAGTCAGAATTGAGTGATAAAGTCAGAATTGCGAGATATAAAGTCAGAATTGTGAGATATAGTCAGAATTATGAGATATAAAGCCAGAATTGTGAGATATAATCAGAATTATGAGATATAAAGCCAGAATTGCGAGATATAAAGTCAGAATTGCGAGATATAAAGTCACAATTGCGAGATATAAAGTCAGAATTGCGAGTTATAAAGTCAGAATTGCGAGATATAAAGTCACAATTGCGAGATATAAAGTCAGAATTGTGAGATATAAAGTCAGAATTGCGAGATATAAAGTCAGAATTGTGAGATATAAAGTCAGAATTATGAGATATAAAGTCAGAATTGCGAGATATAAAGTCACAATTGCGAGATATAAAGTCAGAATTATGAGATATAAAGTCAGAATTGCGATATATAAAGTCAGAATTGCGAGATATAAAGTCAAAATTGTGAGATATAAAGTCAGAATTATGAGATATAAAGTCAGAATTGCGAGATATAGTCAGAATTATGAGATATAGTCAGAATTATGAGATATAAAGTCAGAATTGCGCGATATAGTCAGAATTATGAGATATAGCCAGAATTATGAGATATAAAGTCAGAATTGCAAGATATAGTTGCAATTGAGTGATATAAAGTCAGAATTGCGATATATAAATTCTGAATTGCAAGTGACAAAGTCAGAATTATGAGATATAAAGTCAAAATTGTGAGATATAAAGTCAGAATTATGAGATATAAAGTCAGAATTGCGAGATATAGTCAGAATTATGAGATATATTCAGAATTATGAGATATAAAGTCAGAATTGCGCGATATAGTCAGAATTATGAGATATAGCCAGAATTATGAGATATAAAGTCAGAATTGCAAGATATAGTTGCAATTGAGTGATATAAAGTCAGAATTGCGATATATAAATTCTGAATTGCAAGTGACAAAGTCAGAATTATGAGATATAGTTGCAATTGCGAGTTATCAAGTCAGAATTGAGCGATATAGAGTCAGAATTGCGAGTTATAAAGTCAGAATTGCGCGACAAAGTAAGAATTGCGAGATAAAAAGATTCGTACTTGTTTTATTTTTTATTTAGTAACAGAAACAAGCTTCCATCGATAGCGGTATCATTTTCAAAAACTTGCACTTTGAAACCCGTGTTCAAAAGTTGGCTTGTTCAGGCTCCCAAAACGCCAGCCAGAACGCATGAAAAAAAATTGTCTTTACACAACAGTGTTGTGCAAACGCCCCCCCCAAAAGCCACAAAACTCTCTTTTCGATTGCATGACATCTATAACAGTCTATATGTCATGTTAGACAACCCACCGATTCAATTCCTTTCACTACAAATCCAATAGGAAAGTTCCTAGTTCATACATCAAATTTCTGTGCTCGAGTTTGGCCTTGTGTTTCGACTCAACGGTCAACTTCAGCATTGTCCTCCATTCAGCCATAACTGATTCACAATGCAGTTCTCTGGATCGTACACAGGTAAACGGTGCATCGTGACGAACAACAACAGTGACAACAGCATGTCCTGGCCCATCGCATAAACATTTACTGGGATACAGTGTCAGCACAGTGACAGGCAGAGAAACGGATGCAACATTTATGAGGTGCGCTCTCTTGATCTCGTGTTGGTTTAGCGCCAGACTCTTTAAAGCCTTGTGTTCTGTATAAGCAGCTGGCAAACTTACTCAGTGTGAATCGCAGCTAACGTGACCTATCCAGAGCAGCTCATTACCGCGGAGCGCGTGCGAGCATCTGTGTTTTGTAGTGCATGCCTGTGTCTGTGCATGTGTTACTAAATGTGACCACCGAGCATGTAATTGCGTTTTGTGTGGGGTTTTTTTTTTTCTCTGGAGACATCTAATAATTACTGTCCAAATCCCTTGCTTAACAAAGTCTGAGGTAATGCAATAGCCTTGATTTATTTATTAAAGAACCTTACAAATCAACCTGCTTAGCGGCAAGGATAGTGTGGGCATTAAAACGTCTTGAAAAAAAACCAACAGAACCCTAAAGGGATAAAAATGTCATCATCATTTACTTACCCTCAAGTCGTTCCAAACCTATATGCATCTTGGTCACAATTTTCTATGAAAACATTGACTTGTATGGACAGTGAAGGACATCTTTCTTGTGTTCCATAGAAGAAAAAACGTCATAGAGGATTGGAACAACGTGAGGATGTCCAGAAATTAGGCTACTATCCCTTTGGTTCATGCATGGGGGTAGTCGTGGCCTAGTGGTGAAGGAGTCGGGCTTGTAATCTGAAGGTTGCTGGTTCAATTCCCATGCTGGCAGGAATTGAAAGTGGGGATTGTGAATGAACAGCACTCTCTCCACCTTCGATACCATGACTAAAGTGCCCTTGAGCAAGACACCTAACCCCTAATTGCTCCCCTTGTAAGTCGCTTTGGATAAAAGCGTCTGCTAAATAATGAAATGAAATGTTTTCCCAAAAATAAAAGATGCTTTTGTAATTCTTCCAACTGCAATTTCTACCTAAACCTCTTCTGAAAAGACTCGTCTTCTCTTTGGTTTATGCCACCAAGTAGGGCTGCGCGGTATATCGAGTTTGCACGTGTTATGAATCCGTTCCGTTGTCCTCCATCCACCTACCACCAGAGGTCGCCCGCTCATATCATGAACTCCATACACCACACTACATTTCCCATAAGTCTCTTATGTTGATTACGGTCCAGCTGCATCCAATCTAGTTCACTATTTAAGTTTACCCTCCGACACTTGTTATTTGCGAAGTATTGTTCACCCTGTAACATTTCTGAGCGCTATCCTTGTCTTGTTTTGCCTGTTTATGTTTCTTGCCTGTTTTTCATTGTGCTGTTTTGCCTGTTTAATTACCACGAGTTTGCCTTTTCCCTGCTACTTCTGTTTGCTGTTGAGTTGGCCATTGCCTGTCTGACTACGTTTGTAAATAAAGCTGTACTTGGATCTCATCCGCTGACTCGCCCATCATTACAGCTCGATATATTGATAAATTCTTTTAATACGATATTGGAATGAGGCAAAACCGTTTATATCGATATACAGCAGTTTGATAAAATAGTGGAGGACGCAGAGTGCTGCTGCGGGGAAAATGCATAATACAATTTGTCCTAAACATGAGACATGCTAAATATTTAAAATAACTCTTAAGATATATTTCATTGTGGCTTACCTCGTAAGATCCGCTGACGGATACTTGGACTGTTTCATGCGTTTGTGGTGCATAACTTACATTTCACAGGTATATTCTCCATGTTAAATGTTAGAATGTCGTGCAAATATGTCCATTTTGCCTTCAGGAGTGAATTAGCCTTAATAAGCGCCATAATTCGTACTAAAATATTTGTTGGTGAATAATAAATATGCCATATGAAGAATTTTACACCTATAAGTAAGTGTATTTTGTTTTTATTTTCATTTTTAGTTCAGTGAATTTAAAAAGCATTATTTTTATTTTTATATTGTAATGTTACAATGTTAGAATGTAATGTGATATGACCATTTTTTTGCATATACTAGTATATACTTATACATTCACTATATTTGTTTTCAGAGCCTTTTTAAAAAAAAATAAATAGATTTTTTTTTTCTACATCCAAATGGAAAAGTGTAGCTGTAATGAATCCGCTCTGTCTTTCGTCCACTTGCCACTAGATGTCGCCCTCCTATTTCATGGACTCTATCCACCACACTACATTTCCCATAAATCCCTTACCTTCATGTTGATTACTGCCCAGATGTAGCCTATCTAGTTCACTATTTAAGTTTACTCTGTAGCCCATGTTATTTGCGAAGTCTTGTTAATCCTAGTATTACAATTCCGAGAGTTATATCCCTGTCTTGTTTGCCTGTTTCTCTGTTTTTGATGTTTATCTGCCTGCCCTCTGACCTGTTTGCCTGGATTATTACTACGAGTCTGCCTGTTCCCTGCCACTACTGTTTGCTGTTTATTGACCATTGCCTGTTTGACCACGTTTTGTCATTAAAGCTCGTACTTGGATCTCAAATGCCGAGATTTCGCAAAAAATGGCCCATATCACCCGACTCAATCACCAAGCCCTTTTATTTTTTCACGTTGAATACCACGTTTCACTCAATCTGGTGCAATGAAGAAGTGATCAAATGAAGTTGGTCATCATTTTAAATTAACAATCGCTTATAGAAATGTTCAACCTTACCCGTCCAATCAGCACCGGTTCTGGTCCACTATATTCCTCGATCACAAAAAACTGGTTCCATATCCAGCTTCTCCGGCTGCGGGATTGTGAGGGCATCTCATCCAGATTTGGTCCAGTAAAGCTCCTGTGGATATCGCCACTGCTCTCAGCATCTTGGCTACCAATAATTATAGTTTGCACATCCTGTCCGCTGTTATTTAACCCAAACGGAGGCTTTACGCTGGTGTGTTCACCATGTTCACGTTCAGTTTCTTCTACTGCAGGAGTTAGTTGAGCAGGAACGAAATGATCTTGAGATATTCTAGATATTTTCAAGTTCTGGCCAAGAGGTGATATTGTTGTTTTTGTGATTTCTGGGATATCTTTGGATTTGGGATAAAAATTATCCAAAATATGTGCAGTAGAATCTGTGTTCACACTTGCTCCAGACAACAAAACTGGAGTCACTGTGATTTCAAATCCAGTTTTCGCCATTTCTTCAACCTGCGTGCGATGCAGTTCTGATACAGTGTCGATAGCGTCTTTGTCGCTTCTTGGCGAATTCATCAATTTATCCTCATTTTTATGTGCTAATCTCAAACTTGGTGTTCCTGGTGTGTTGGCGAATGGCATCTCGCTTTGCCCTTCCTCCAAGTCTAGAAGCTCTACCTGACTATCTTTCCTTGCAGATTGCAAACGGTCCTCACTTTTCCATCTTCTCAGACGAGCACTACTTCCCCCGAGCTCTAAGCACATGCACAGAAAGAGCGACGCTGCCCAGATACGGCCACTCATCGTGCCTCACTTTGTTATTAGTCACAACGTTTGCCACGGGGGAAAGAACAATAAGATCGACCTTCACTCACGCTCTGTCTCGCTGAGTGGACGGCTGCTCCATTCATCTCCTCTTCTTAATTCCTTATTCTTCATGAGGCTCCGTGGTCATTTAGCATCTTATCCGCTTTTGTGGATTACATTTCTCTCTTTGGTTCGGGTTAAACGCAGAGGGCGATTCCCATGGTGTGGGTTTGATTGGCCAAACCTGTTCAAAGAGATAAGGGGATGAGAATCAGTGCTGATCATGAGTAAAGTTCATTGGGATTTGCTGTTGGGATTACTGGAAAACTAGCACAGTTTCAAATAGGTAACAGTTTGGGTCTCTGCAGAGAATCTAAAAAATGTTGGGTTAAAAACAACCCAAGTTGGGTTGAAAATGGACAAACCCGCCGATTGGGTTGTTTTAACCCAGCGGTTGGGTTAAATGTTTGGGCAGTTTTATTCAACTCAACTACTGTTTAGAAATTACTATATGGCTTGCTTAAAATGAACCTAAAATACATAATTACTACAGGCAATAGTAATAAACAAAAGGTGAACATTTATTAATTAGCAATTAATTATGCGTTTAATTATTATGCATTAAAGATATTAATAAATGTTCATTTCCAACATGCTTTGGGTTCCTTTTAATCAAGGAATACAGTCATTTTAAACAATAGTTGGGTTAAATAAAACTACCCAGCAGGTTGGGCAAACATTTAACCCAACTGCTGGGTTAAAACAACCCAATTGCTGGGTTTGTCCATTTTCAACCCTACTTGGGTTGTTTTTAACACAGCAGTTTTTAGAGCGGGTACAGAAACGTGCATGACTACAGCCAAGGTTCATAAAACTTTCAATCACTTAAAATCTGGGAGTGCTCCAAAGAAGTCCACCAATAAAATACAGAAGCTTAGAAGTTCGTTTCCATTCCTTCTCCAAAATGAAGTAGATTTCAAAGTCTTTTAGAGCAATCAAAGTTGAGAAAAAATGTGATAGATAATTTGTCTTTTTTTTTTGTGACATCCATACCCAATACTTGATTTAAGGATATAAAAAAGGACGAAAGCAGACAGCTTTTCCTGTCTAAACATGTTGAAAATAAATAGCAATCGTGCATCTTTTCTGCAACATCTTTTAAAAAACCAATATTGCAATATTCCTTAAACTGCTCTTGGCCATCTCACAAACTTTATGCTCGTGAAATGTAATCACTGGCTTGCATTTTAGGTGGCTAAGCACTTTGAAACAGTCAATCATTTGGGTCTTGAAAACGTGTTGATTTGAATGATTGAGCATTTTACAGGGCAGTTTCTAACTGTACGGACGAGGTTACTGCCATCCATATTAACAGGCTACAGCTCAACCATTTTGAATTCTGGCACCAAACCATATCCTCATTCACTTTTATGCAGCACATTTTTAGAGGCTCTAAACTGCACTACAGCTCGACCATTTCAACAAGCAATACCGACTCTTTCTTTAAACAAGACTATCCTTTTAAAATATCATATATAAGTGTAAAACTGACTCAAGTATTTCATAATAATTCAGATGTACAAAAGCTGTCCTTGACTACAACTGAAGACCACCCTTGTGAAAAAGAAGTACACTTAAGCATTCTTTTAAAAAGAATACTGACTGCAGAAAAAAAAAAAACTTTAAAAGAATGAATGTATTTTTTGAGGAAAACATTCCATGATTTTTCTCCATATAGTGGACTTCAACAGGGTTCAACAGGTTTAGCAGTTTCAGTGCAGCTAGAAAGAGCTCTACATGATCCCAGACGAGGAATAAGACTCTTATCTAGCGAAATGATCTGTCATTTTCTAAAAAAAAAAAAAATTTAATTATACTTTTTAACCACAGATTAACATTCCACGATTTTTCTCCATATAGTGGACTTCAACAGGGTTCAACAGGTTTAGCAGTTTCAGTGCAGCTAGAAAGAGCTCTACATGATCCCAGATGAGGAATAAGACTCTTATCTAGCGAAATGATCTGTCATTTTCTAAAAAAAAAAAAAAAAAATTTAAATTATACATTTTAACCACAGATTAACATTCCACGATTTTTCTCCATATAGTGGACTTCAGCAGGGTTCAACAGGTTGAAGGTCCAAATTGCAGTTTCAGTGCAGCTTCAAAGGGCTTTACACGATCCCAGACGAGGAATAAGACTCTTATCTAGAGAAAAAAATCGGTCATTATCAAAAAAAAAAATTTAAATTATATAATTTTTAACCACAAATCTTGCACTAGCTCTGGGAAGCGCCACACATTACGTAATCACATTGGAAAGGTCACGCGTGTTTTTGCCCTACCGCGGTACTTCCTTTCCAACGTGATTATGTAATGTGTGGCGCATCACAGAGCTAGTGCAAGATTTGTGGTTAAAAATTATATAATTTTAATTTTTTTTTTTTAGAAAATGACCGATCGTTTCGCTAGATAAGAGTCTTATTCCTCGTCTGGGATCATGAAGAGCTCTTCAAAGCTGCACTGAAACTGCTAAACCTGTTGAACCCTGTTGAAGTCCACTAGATGCAGAAAAATCATGGAATGTTAATCTGTGGTTAAAAAGTATAATTTAATTTTTTTTCAGAAAATGACCGATCGTTTCGCTAGATAAGAGTCTTATTCCTCGTCTGGGATCATGTAGAGCCCTTTGAAACTGCACTGAACCTGTTGAACCCTGTTGAAATCCACTATATGGAGAAAAATCGTGGAATGTTTTCCTCAAAATTTCTTTTCGGCTGACATGGGGGATGAGCTATAACTTTTTTGACACACATCTAGATTATTGTACCATATTCTCGCTTTACTTCATCTAAAGTGTTTTACCTGTGAATGTTTTCTCTTTCTCTGAAATCTTTTCGCTGTCTAATAACATGCAGGCAGATTTCTCTAAACAGATTAAGAGAAGGAGAGAAACGTTCATGTCCTGAACCAGCCAACCGTGCAGTTTTCTCACACGTTTACACATTCCAGCTCCGGTTTCCTGCGAGACAGAACATAACAGCACACTTTCGGCACATGGAATCTCGTGTCCGTGGCACTGGAGCTAAATTTAAGAGCAGTTATTTTGCCCTTTTCCATAAGTGTCTAATGAGTCTGAACGCATTTCGGAAAAAAAAACAAAAAAAAACACTAAATCCATCTTCAAATGCCTTGCTTAAAGTACTTAGCATTTCTCAAAAAAAACAATGCGGTCATGTTGAACTCGGCGCATCCCTCAAGAGACCGCGGCGGTGTAAGTAATCTCTGATCAATGATTCAGACGGAAACCTCAAATGTCAGCTTTCACAATGCGGTCTGGCTCTGAGCAGAGGCTAGTTCGCGAGCTGAGACTCAGGCTACATTCAAACTTTCAATTATCAGAGTCGTGTGACTCGTGAACCTCGATGTTTGCGCAGAAGTGACATTTTGTAATTGTGTTTCTTTACAACCGGGAGCTACCCGTAGAAAAGTCAAGAAAAAAACTATAACATTTACTGAGTGGTGCTTGTCTGTGCAAAATTTTATTTGCCGCTCTTTTATTATTTATTATCTTTTTATTATTTCTTTTATTATGGAGAAAACAGTTGCGCTGCTTCATATTTTTGTGGAATATTTTTTTTCAGAATTCTGTGATGAATTGAAAGTTCTAAAAGAGCATTTAATTAAAATAGAAATATTTTGTAACATTTTAAACTCACTTTCACTTTTGATCAATTTAATGCGTCCTTGCTGAATGAAAGTATTAATTAATTTTTTACCCCAAATTTTTGAATGGTAGCATATCAGTTTCCACAAAAACTATTAAGTAGCAAAAATTATGCGTAAAATATGTATATCATGGCCAAGAATTAACAATTTGTTCCCAATTCCTAATTCGTTCCCTCATTTTAAGTAAATTGTGCACATGATATAATAATTAATTCATTCCCTTTAATTAGTACAAATTAGTACAACGTGGCCATGAATTACAAAAACATGAGAACAAATTGTTAATTCGTGGCCACAATATGTATTTTTGTCCGAGTGTCACATGCAGGGCTCTGTAGTTTCAACATTGATAATAATCATAAATGTTTCTTGAGCATCAAATCATCACATCAGAATGATTTCTGAAGGATCATGTGACACTGGAGACTGGAGTAATGATGCTGAAAATCCAGCTTTGATCACTGGAATATAGATGAAAAAGTTAGTCTAGACAAACTTTGATATTGGCTTGAGAAAGCCTGATCAGAAAGTTTGAAGTTTTAACAGTTTGAAGGTTTGCAGTTTGATGTTTAAAGTGAATTTGAACCTTAAAGGTTTTAAAGTTTGAAGATTTTGAAGGAAATACAGTCTGTCAAAAAGCGGATAGTTAGACACATTGGCACATTGCTGGTACGTTTTAGCATGTTTCTAGCATGAATTAACACATTGCTATCCTGTATTAGCATGTTGCTAGCATATTTAACACATTTGCCAGTATTTTTTTAAAATGAATTTACACATTGATAGCATGTTTTAACACGTTTGCTAACATTAGCACATTTCTAGCATTTTTCTTACATGGATGAACATATTGCTAGCACATTTCTAGCATTAATTTGCAAATTGCTAACATATTTTAACATGTTGTTAATATGATTTAGCACATTTCTAGCATGTTTGTAGCATGAATTATGCATATTGTTAGTTTATTTTATCATTTTGCTACTTGCTAGCATGCTTACGATAGATAGATGTTGCTTGCATGATTTAACACACTGCTATCCTGTATTAGCATGTTGCTAGCATATTTAACACATTTGCCAATATTTTTCTAACATGAATTTGCATATTGCTTACATGTTTTAACATGTTTGCTAACATTATTTAGCACATTTATAGCATTTTTCTAACATGGATGAGCATATTGCTTACATGTTTTAACAACTTACATGTTTTAACAACTTGCTAACATTATTTAGCACATTTCTAGCATTTTTCTAACCTGGATGAGCATATTGCTTACATGTTTTAACATCTTGCTAACATTATTTAGCATAGTTCTGGCATTTTTCTATCATGAATTAGCACATTGCTAGCACGTTTCTAGCATTAATTTGCACATTGCTAACACATTTTAACATGTTGTTAATATGATTTAGCACATTTCTAGCATGTTTATAGCATGAATTATGCATATTTTTAGTATATTTTATCATTTTGCTACTTGCTAGAATGCTTACAATAGATAGATGTTGCTAGCATGATTTAACATTGCTAGCATGTTTCTAGCATTAATTAGCAAATTGCTAACATTTTAGCATGTTTTAACATGATAGATAGATAGAGTGCTTTAACATGTTAACATGGTTTAACACATTGTTAGCATGATTTTTGGCATTTTCTAACATGTTTCTAGCATTAATTCACATATTACTAATGTGTTTAGCATGTTGCTAGCATAGTTTAATACTGGTAACATGTCTTAGCATGTTGCTAGCATGATTTAACATTGCTAGCATGCTTCTAACATTACTTAGCACAATGCTAACATTTTTAGCATGTTTTAGCATAATAGATAGATAGATAGAGTGCTTTAACATGTTAACATGGTTTAACACGTTGTTAGCATGATTTTTAGCCTGTTTTGGCATTTTCTAGCATGTTTCTAGCGTTAATTCACATATTACTAATGTGTTTAGCATGTTGCTAGCATGGTTTAATACTGGTAACATGTCTTAGCATGTTGCTAGCATGATTTAACATTTATTTGGCATGATTTTTGGCCTGTTTTGGCGTTTTCTAGCATGTTTCTAGCGTTAATTCGCATATTACTAATGTGTTTAGCATGTTGCTAGCATGGTTTAATACTGGTAACATGTCTTAGCATGTTGCTAGCATCATTTAACATTTATTTGGCATGATTTTTAGCCTGTTTTGGCATTTTCTAGCATGTTTCTAGCGTTAATTCACATATTACTAATGTGTTTAGCATGTTGCTAGCATAGTTTGATACTGGTAGCATGTCTTAGCATGTTGCTAGCATGATTTAACATTTATTTGGCATGATTTTTAGCCTATTTTGGCATTGTCTAGCATGTTTCTAGCATTAATTCGCATATTACTAATGTGTTTAGCATGTTGCTAGCATGGTTTAATACTGACAGCATGTCTTAGCATGATTTAACATTGCTAGCATGCTTCTAGTATTAATTAGTACATTGCTAACATTTTTAGCATGTTCTTAGCATGATTTAGCATGACAGATATCAATATATATTATTATAAATTATAATAGTGATTCTACATTTTAGAGTTTCTAAAACAAGTCCACCTTTGGACAGTGATGTGTGGAGCTCAACCCAAAACTTTGTTACAGAGCCATAGATTCTTCCCTGGAAGAATATAAAGACAGAACCTAGCGCAGGACAAGCACATTAGACCTTGACTAAGATTGGTTTTCGATCGCAGCGAATTGCCATTTAGCTGAAACTCTGCAATGTCCGAGATGAGAAAACCTTTTGCACCAAGCCGCAGCATTCCCACATGAGTCCATGACACCCCTGCAAACTACATTAACTTTAATTTATTCCGAAGCTCTCCCATGCCCAGACTGAATAAAACATATGCGATATTTACAGTACAAATCCCCTTGACATTCCTTCCTCCCCTGGGTCTTTGTTCACATCGTGAGAGCTTGTACCATCGGCCATGAAACGCATCATTAATAGAAAGCAATAAAGTTGCTGTACGGGCCGCCGCCTCCCCGGCTGTGGATCAATATTGTTTCCACACATCAGCGACGGTGACAGCAACTGTATCGCGGGAGAAAGTAATAGAGACAGGTGGAAGTGGGAGGGCTGAACATGGCTGTAATGAAACGCCAAGGCTAAACATATGCAACTGGATCCAATTAATCAGCAGCGTTTGATGGACGTGACAGTAAACAAACAAATAAAGATCAGAACAAACTGATCTGGGTGTGTTTTTCCTTGTCAGTGTGTCCAATTTAGGCTGAGGAATAAGAGATGTTTGCTTCATTACATCTGATGCAGTTGATCATATTCCAGCTCTACAAAATCAAGCATTTTACACCAATTCAACTCTAATAAATCAGGGATTTTTACATATTTTGGCTTTATTACACTGTATATCAAGAATTTTTCCAGGCATGTTACATCTTCAGCTTAATAGCTTCGTCAACTTTGCTATGCTACCATAAAATTTTACCATATTCCAACTTTACCACATATTAATTATTTTACTATATTCAACCTTTACCACATATCAAGTATTTTACCATATCTAGCTTTAACACATCTCATGTATTTTAATATATTTTGGTTTTACTATATTTCAAGCATTTTACTATATTTTGGCTTTACTATATTTCAAGTATTTTATTATATTTTGGCTTTACTATATTTCATGTATTTTACTATATTTTGGCTTTACTATATTTCAAGTATTTTATTATATTTTGGCTTTACTATATTTCATGTATTTTACTATATTTTGGCTTTACTATATTTCAAGTATTTTACTATATTTTGGCTTTACTATATTTCAAGTATTTTATTATATTTTTGCTTTACTATATTTCATGTATTTTACTATATTTTGGCTTTACTATATTTCAAGTATTTTATTATATTTTGGCTTTACTATATTTCATGTATTTTACTATATTTTGGCTTTACTATATTTCAAGTATTTTATTATATTTTGGCTTTACTATATTTCATGTATTTTATTATATTTTGGCTTTACTATATTTCATGTATTTTATTATATTTTGGCTTTACTATATTTCAAGAATTTTACTATATTTTGGCTTTACTATATTTCATGTGTTTTACCATAATTGAGCTTTAACACATCTCATGTATTTTAATATATATATTTTTTAAATCAAGCATTTTACTATATTCCAGCTTTACATGTTAAGTATTTTACGATATTTCGGCTTTACTACTGTAACGTCTGGTGTTGGGCAGGTAAACAGGCATGACGACAGAAGTACTCTTCAAACACTTTAATGGGAACTGGGAACAGGGAACAGGGAACAGGGAACAGGGAACAGGGAACAGGGAACAGGGAACAGGGAACAGGGAACAGGGAACAGGGAACAGGGAACAGGGAACAGGGAACAGGGAACAGGGAACAGGGAACAGGGAACAGGGAACAGGGAACAGGGAACACCATGTACGATACTTTAACAGCGGACAAGGACTGGACTGACACAGAGGGAATATATACACAGAAACACAGGAGGATAACGAGCAAGGCACAGGTGATGGACATGATGACTAACGAGACACAGCTGACTGAAATGAACTAATGATGGACAAGCACATGGGGAAACAAAACAAAGATCACATGACTGATGACAGGACTGAACTCAAAACAAAGAACATGTGACTATTGACAGGGACTAACGAAAGCAAAACACAGGAACACATGACAAATGACAGGACCAGAAATCAAAACAAGAAACATGTGACGAATGATGGGACTGGGGAACAAAGAAACAGATAAACAAACACCAGATCATGACAACTACATACATCTTAAGAATTTTACCATATTCCAGCTTTTACATATCTCATATAATTTTGTTTTAAATCAAGCATTTTACCATATTCCAGCTTAACATGTCAAGTATTTTACTATATTTCAGATTTATTACATTAAGCATTTTACCCTATTCCAGTTTTACCACACCTCTAATATTTCAATATATTTAGGTTATACATCTCAAGTACTTTACCCTATTCTAGATTTACCACATCTCAAGTATTTTACTATATTTTTTATCTTTACTACAGCTCATGTATTTTACCATATTCCAGCTTTAACATGTCTCATGTATTTTAATATATGTACTTTTTTAAATCAAGTATTTTACTATATTCCAGTTTTACCACATATGAAGTATTTTACCATTTTCAAGCTTTACATGTTAAGTATTTTACAATATTTTGACTTTACTATATTTTAAGTACTTTTCCATTTTCCAGATTTACCACATCTCAAGCACTTTACCACATTCCACCTTTAATACATTTAATATATTTTAACAATAAGTATTTAACCATATTTCCACTATACTATATCTCATCTATTTGATCATATTCTGCCTTTATTACATAAACTATTTAACTGTATAAGCTTTAATTCATCAAATATTTTGACACATCCAATCTTTACTGCATTTCAAAAATTTCTCAATATTCAAGCTTTACCACTAAACAAAAGTTTTTAGCAATATTCCAGTTGTTCTATATATATATATATATATATATATTTTTTTTTTTTTTTTTTTTTTCGTTTAGTTTTGTTTTGTTTTGTTATAAACCCGTACTTGCGAAACTGAGAGGAATTAATCATTTCTGTGACGGACGTGACAGAAAAAATGAATAAAGCTTGTGACAAACCATGTTTTTCCTTGTCATTGTGTTTCCAGTTAATGCTTGCTGAGCAACAGGGAATTGTGTCAGTCCCTCTGAGCTGATAATATTGTTTCTGACTGTCAGAGGTTGCTTTGTATTCATGCGCGCTACAGCCTTTTTACGTGCCAGCGAATTCTTTATATGAGGTAGCATTTTATGATTAACATGAGACCTGATTTTGAATCACACTGTGAGGCCGTAAACACAGCCGAACCCACAGTAACTTTAAGATCCTTCCTCTAAAGTGTTACTCTACTGGGCCGAAACTCAATGCGGTTCTTGTCAGGGGTCCAAATTGGATCTACTGACTTAGGACCCCCCCGGCCAAACATCTCGAGGAGTGTGAACTATCAGAAACATATCCTTGAGCTGATAAATTGAAGCCATAAAAGGCATAATTAATTCCTGTGTTCTGCACCCATACACTTAACGATCTGAAGTTCGTTAGCATTAGAGTCAGGTCCCAGCCATTGATCTTAAGAGCCTCAAGGCATGATGGAGCCTGTCACCAACATAACGAGACTTAAGAACTATAATTACCAGGCATTTCTCTTCCTCAATCCTCCTTCCCATCTCCTTCATCCATCCATCTTATCACTCTCCCACAATAACGCTCTTAAAGGCGATATAGATTCAGAATATATTCAGAATATAGAAGTTTGGGGTCAGTAAGAATGTTTTTTTTTTTAAGAAATTAATATCTTTATTCCGCAAAGGTTGCATTAAATTGACCAAATGTGACTTTTATAATGTTACAAAAGATTTCTACTTCAAATGTTCCTTTGAACTTGCTATTCACCGAAAAATATGAAGCATGTTTTCAACATACGCAGCAAATCAGCATATCAGAATGATTTCTGAAGGATCATGTGACACTGAAGACTGGAGTAATGATGCTGAAAATTCAGCTTTGTATCACAGGAATAAGTTAGATTTTAAATTTTGATTCGTAACAATATTTCGCAGTATTACTGTTTTTAATGTATTTGCTTGACATTGCATAACACATTTTATGTGCAGTAAATCATTTGCATTTGTGCTTTATTAACACACTTAATAATTTAGTATTACCTCAACAGATCAATTCTCGCTGACTGTCAGGAAGCATGTTTACCAGATCAAATGATCAAAAGCAAACTCAGCATTATGCATGCAAATATTACAGCTCTTTTACATAGGATATACACAGCTTCCCTGCAGAGTAAGACCTTCAAAAACATCTTGATTATGACTTGTGATTTTTTTTTTATGCTAAAATATTTTTTCCTATCCTGGTTTAATATGCAAAGTGCACTTATTCATAAGTTGATTTCCCTGAAAAGTTAAACACAAAAAGATATCCCTGATTGAGAATCCAGAAATCTGGCTCAACAAATGCCGTGACTCGGGGGCGGGACTCTCTGTTTTGTCTGTTCAGTGGCAGACAAGAGTGCAGCATCTTGCAGCAAAAAAAATCTTTCTACTTTGACAGCCATACAAAATGAGTTGTGTATTCTGATAAATTTTTACAAGCAACATATAAATGACAAATATGCCAACAACTAATTATAAAAATGCAACAAGCCAACTGATAATACAGATTTGACTCACTGTAATATGATAATATGGTGCTAATAGAGCCGTGTAGAAATATTATAAATAAAAAGATGTGCATTGCGTAAAGGGGACCTATTATGCAAAATTCGCTTTTGCATGTAAACAACTACCTATAATGGTAAAAATCCACCCACTCCTTTTTTTATAATCCCCATAAATCAGAAACAGTCTCTCCAAATGCGCAGTTCCAGATTTCCTCCAACTCTTACGTGAGAGTACTGAAGCCCCGCCCACGACTGGTGACGATCTGCCCTATTATCATCCCGCGGAATTGGGCTACTTTAACATTCTTGCCGCGGGTTGGTGAAGCAACCCCAATTAACATGATATTTAGCCCCTGGAATGCGAATTTTACTAGGGAAACCTCGCCAAAAAAGCAGCCTTTACCCTTTGGGACATGATTTTTAACTCCACAGCAACTACACAAGTTTATCCACAAACCGTTCAGAAATGTGTAAAAGTTGTAACTTCTGAGTCTCTCCATCAGTGTCGACTCCGGTTTGAACAATGTAAGGATGAACACCATTACTGATTTTGGCCGCGTTAGATTCTCAAGTTTTGTCGTTGTTGAAGAACGAGCTCTTCTGGAAAGGGGGCCGGGAGCAGCAGCTCATTTGCATTTAAAGGGACACACATAAAATCTGCATATTATTGCTCATACCCGAATTTGACAAGATATAATAAATGATCTGTGGGGTATTTTGAGCTGGAAATTCACAGACACATTCTGGAGACACCAGAAACTTATATTACATCTTGTGAAAAGGGGCATAATAGGTCCCATTTAAGTCATGTTTGCATGAAATATTTGCTTCTGCTGTAAATAGGCGTCTACTTTCTAATATAAAACCTCCACACACTGGTTTAGATGTCACATATTTGAAAGTATTTGTATTTATACCTACACTAAATAAAAGCACAGCATTGAACCTTTGAAATATACACACGCACACAGCACTTTTACAAATCCTTTTTAGTATCCTACACTTTTGCAGGTCTCTACACCACAACACAATTATAACTTGCTCAATACCTCACTAAGCCTCGTTCATTAAAATGGAAATGAGGAACGGGCCGGCCCTCTGAGTGTGTACAGCTGCCTTTTATTGATCCAAACTGGAGTGTTTACCAAAGAGATGAAAAAAGACAACAAATTTTCGTTTATTCTATAATTCACAGTGCTGCTCTGTGCCATAGGGGAGCGCAATAAGTGTTCTGAGCTTCTGATCATAAAAGTTTGACTTGCTCTACGGCTCAATCTGTTTTCAATTCTTTGCCTCTTTCTCGTTTCATTTCTCTAGCCCCTCTCAAAGGTAAAAGGAGGGGGGGGGGTAATGTCATCTCTGCTAGAGCTGCTTTTAGGATCACATTAACACTTGCTCATCAATATTAACAGCAAACTTTCTTCTCCAAATGTAATCTTCCTTCTCATCTCATCTCATCGCATGCCCCTTCTGATATACTTTAGTTCGCTGAGGCCTAAACCCCTTTCCCCAACCCATTAAACTCACTTTGGCTCTTGCTATATTTGGAAGAGAAAACTACCATGCTATTCGCACTATTCCTGCAGTATGTAATTTTGCAGTATGCAAACTGCCTAAATGCACTGCATTCCCAGATGACCTACGACGTTTGCCAAAATGTGCATTATGCAACTAGAATACACCTGACAATGCAATGCATCTTTTTATCTTTACATAAAATTATATTTAGAGTATGCAAAATAACTGGGACCCAGAGACCGGAATATCATAGAGACTTGAGAGTGGGCTCTTTTGAGTTCAGCCAGCAACCAATCACATAGCAACCATCCAGAACACCCTAGTGACCACATAGCAACAAGTGTGGATGGGGGGGGGCACTCAAAACATCACCGCAAAGCCCTGAAATCACAATGGTCACTTCTGCAAGAGGCAAATTGTGTTTCACATACTACAATAAATCACCTCTGTTTGAGGTTGCTTAAAAATGTCTCAAATTTTGAATGCTGTTTTCATTCCTGTTTCGTGTTTCCCTGTTTTGTGTGTAAGGACTCTTATTTTGACATGTGGTTCCTGTTCTCATGGTTCCTGTTTTACTTCATGCCTTGTTTTCTTCTGCTGCCTTCACATGCTATCGGAATGATGAATGTAAAAACTTTTTCTGGTTAAAAAATTGGAATTGGAATTTGGAAATTTGAATGTGACGAGCTCGTAATCACGACTTCAGAAGTGGGAAATTTCCGATAACATGTGAAGGCAGCGTATTTTCCTGGGTTTTTTCCATAGCTTTGGTCAAAATCACCCCCTATACCATCATTTGCTATTCAAAGTGGGTGGGATTATAAACTGATCATCATAGTTGTGTCGCCACCTCGTCTACCATTTCTTTTTTCAACTTGCGTGCGATGATCTCTTAAAACAAATCGTGCAAACAAATGCTACTGCGGTGGCTGTTGCTGACCACTTAAATCTAGCGGGTTTGGTGTCTCGTGTTGCAAATCCAATGACGCTGGTGTGACGATTCTCTCTAACCAATCAGTGACCTGCAGCGTTTACACGTCACATTTTAGTCTCTGTACGGCTCGCTTTTGCATAGTTTGTGCTTGCTGTTTAATAATCATTTGGCAGCTCCAGATGTAATGAAAATATTCATCTTGAACTCAGTCATGGAAACTAGCGTGTATAAACCTTTATTAAACAATTTAATAATCAATTAAAAAGAAATGTATACTGGTATGGTGTTACGCTGTACCCACATTGGACCAGTGGTTTGGAAATGGATGCATGGATGATTCAGCTTCGGGCGCGACACGGGAATTTATTAGGCATGACCGCACAGTGCATTATGGGTATTCTCTAGCCGTTGAGTCCAAGTAGGGCTTGCTGCATCCTGCGGTGGACATCCAACCCTGCCCAAATCCAAGTGTGACGTCTTTTTACGTGTAAGGGTATAGGTTTTGAGTGTCTTTCAGGCGTAAAGGTACGTTTTAGGTGGGTTACAGTATGATTAAAAGAGTTTCTTTAGGTTCTGAGTGGGTTTGAGTGTGGTCTGTCATAAAAAGAGAAATATATGAAGTTAATGATAATTAGGTGTGACTGTTAAGACTTCTCGATGCTTCTTCCTGTTTCAAAGTTAATAAAGAAGGATTTTTTTTCCCCAAACCACTTCACCAGAAATCCCGGCCTGCAGCTAGTTTCATTGGTTAAGGTTACAGTGATGGGTAGGTTTAGGGATCAGTGTTTGGTGTAGGTCAGGGGTTCCCAAACACATTCCTGGAGCCTCCTCAACACTCCATGTTTTCCATGTCTCCTTAATCAAACACGCCTGATTCAGTCGAGCTCATTAGTCAAGACTGAAATGTGTGTGTCAAAGAAACGAGACATGCAAAATGTGCCGTGTTGGGAAGCTCCAGGAATGTGTTTGGGAACCCCTGGTGTAGGCAATCACTACTGTGATTGACATGAACAATAAAATCTTAAGAATTGGCTGCAGGGAGACATGGGTTCTGATGTCAAACTTGGATGTGGGCCGGGTTGGATGCTCACCCCTGCAGGCTACAGCAAGACGCTTCTCGTTGAGTGTGGTTAATGTAAACCGGTTGTACACTCATTATTGCAGTGCATTATGGGATTGAGCACACTCGTAGTGCCCACTATGGTTTTGGACACCACTATAGATGGCTGTCCCCTCAAATAGTGCCCTATTTAAGGATATAGGGGGCGATTTCAGACACAGCCCATATTTATCTCCAGGGTTGGGGAGTAACGAAATACATGTAACATAGTTACGTACGTAAAATACAAAATTTCATTACAGTTATACTTTAAATGGGTGGTAATCAAATTACAGTTACATCTGAAAAGTATTTTAGATTACTTTGAATTTTAATGTCATTTAAACATTAATGTAAATTGTGACGGGCAATTAATGTAAACAGTAATTGATGATTCTCCGACTCTGACAGTCTGAAAAAGCTGTTACATTTCTGTTTTGAAGTTTCATACCCTTGCAGAACAATATTACATACAATATTACAATATTATAACAATTTACATCTTGAATCTTTACTGTCCTGTCATTACTAGATGATCCATGACTGTTGTCATGTTTTGTGATCGTTGTTTGTGAGTCCCTTGTAATTGTAAAAAAGGTAATTGCGACTTTTTATCTCACAATTCGACTTTTTTCTCTAGCAATTGCGAGTTTGCATCCCACAATTCGGACTTTTTTTTCCTCAGAAATACAAGATTTAAACTCACAATTGCATTTTATAAAATCAGAATTGGGAGATATACAGAATTGCGTAATAAAAAAAATTGCAATACTGACTTTTTTTCTTGCAATTTATATCTCAACTTCTTTGCTTGCAATTTAGATTTTTCTCAATATTACGAGTTAATGTCTCATAATTCTGACTTTTCTCAAAATTGTGAATTTATATCTCATAATTCTGACTTTTCTCAAAATTGCGAGTTTATAACTCATAATTCTGACTTTTCTCAATATTATGAGTTTATATCTCATAATTCTGACTTTTCTCAAAATTACGAGTTAATGTCTCATAATTCTGACTTTTCTCAAAATTGTGAAATTATATCTCATAATTCTGACTTTTCTCAAAATTGCGAGTTTATATCTCATAATTCTGACTTTTCTCAAAATTGTGAATTTATATCTCATAATTCTGACTTTTCTCAAAATTGCGAGTTTATATCTCATAATTCTGACTTTTCTCAAAATTGCGAGTTTATATCTCATAATTCTGACTTTTCTCAAAATTGCGAGTTTATATCTCATAATTCTGACTTTTCTCAAAATTGCGAGTTTATATCTCATAATTCTGACTTTTCTCAAAATTACGAGTTAATGTCTCATAATTCTGACTTTTCTCAAAATTGCGAGTTTATATCTCATAATTCTGACTTTTCTCAAAATTGTGAGTTTATATCTCATAATTCTGACTTTTCTCAAAATTGCGAGTTTATATCTCATAATTCTGACTTTTCTCAAAATGGTGAGTTTATACCTCAGAATCTGGACTTTATAACTTGCAATTGCAACTTTATATTACGCAGTTCTGAGAAAAAAGTCAGAATTGTGAGATAAAAACTCACAATTACTTTTTTGTGTAATCCAAAGTATTCTAAAGTACAAAGTTACAAAACTTGTGTAATCTAAAGAAATACGTTAAAAATGACTTTTTAAAGCATTTATTTTGTAATCTGTAGTGAAATACATTTTAAAAGTAACCTACCCATTTCCATAGCTAATCACTCACACCTGTTCCTTGTTACTTCCCTTGTTATCTTGTGCATTTAAACACCAGTTTTTTTGCTATGTCCTTGGTTTGATGTTGTCCTTGATTGGTGTTGTTTCAGTTCTAGTTTTGTCATATTTTTTTCCTGGATTGTTATGCTTGTTTAAATAACTGTTTCTACTGCACTTGCATCCAACGCTTATTCATTTATGATATAGCCACGTTACAAACGCACAAGTTTAAACATTTAAACAGAGAAAGCGAGAGATTTGCTTTGGAACTGCTTAACTTACAAAGCGTAAAGTAAATCATTTAGCACTACCTCAAAACACGGATTTTCAGTGAATGTCAGTATGAATAGCCACCACGCCGTCTTCAGACCGAATGATCAAAAACAAACTCAGCGTTATTATGGAGAGCCATAATCATTTGGGATACACACAGCTTCTCCGGTGCATAACACCTTCTAAAAAAGTCTTTGATTTCGATTTAATCTGTAATAGGCAAACTGTGTTTAAAGCGAGTGGGTACCGCTGCTGCGGGTGAAGGTTAAAAAGAAACTTTAACAGAACAAAATAAGAACTTGCATACAAAATACATAGTGCTTTTTTTTTTTTTCATCCTATCAATAAGCCATTTGTTAGGAAGGAAATAATTAAAAATAAAATAATATTAAAATATTAAATAAAAAACTGAATTAAATATTAAAAATGAGAGCTATGGACACGGCCAAAAAATAAAAGTTAGAGTGCATGTTAGAGCGAGTGAGAGGTTTATGAATATTTTTGATTCATGCAGCCTCAGATGGGTAACGATGAATGGTCACTGCATCTCAAATGGCAAATCGCTGTTCCAGTCTCACTTCACTGGACTCAAACACAGCTGCCAGTAAAAATAACCCACAAGCTTGTCAGATCCGCACAGGCAGACGACAGGAGACGCACACATATTGCATGCGAGAGATTCAGAGAATGGTAAAGCCTTAAATGGCTGACCCACAAAGGCAGTGGAAATGCAACTCATTTGAGTATCTCATGCAGATCTGAGCTTCGGCTCGCAAACTGAGCTGAATGGCAGTTTCCATCCTTAACAGGCAGACTGGGACTGATAATTTGCAGAACATTTGTTGAACAAATTTGTTCTTTAATGAACAAGCTGGAGCAAACGCTCACACGTTACAGGCCTGCACACACCCTGACCGGGCGAGAGCTTAATTACAGTGAGTTGTTGCAGTAATCTTGCTTTAATGCTCAGACTGATGCATAGAATCCATTAAGAGAGACAAACTAAAGCTGAGAAATTAGGGAGAAGGCAAAACGCTACTCTAATGCCAAGCAGTCAGGTTTGAGCAGTCATAAAGATCATTAATTTCTTGCAACAAGTACTGTAAACCATATTAGATTCTACTCATGCATCTTATAATAACATGGTATATAAATACGGTAATTATACAGTACTGTGGTAAAAATGTAATGGTTTAACATTTGAAAATGAAGAAATTTAGACGACCGTACACATCAATGTCATTTTTAATTTATTATTTTTATATTTTATTTAGTCAATAATACTAAATATTTTTGGTAACACTTTACAGTAAGGTTCATTAGTTAAACATATGTATTAACTAACCATAAGCAACATAGTGGTGACTGTATTTACTAATCTCCGTTAACATTAATTAATGAAAATACAGTTGTTCATTGTTTGTTCATGTTAGTGCATTAACAAGATTTTAATAATGCATTAGTAAACGTTGAAATTAACATTAATGTTAATGCTGTATGAGTGCAGTTCATTATTAGTTCATGTTAACTAATGAAGCTTATTGTAAAGTGTTACCAAATATATATTATTATTATTTTATAGGTATATTTAAATAGATCTATAATCATAATTTTTTCTCTAAACAGTGCAGCCCTACAAAGAAGCACAGCAAACCTGAAATTTCTTTTTTCTTAAATCTCATTTTATATCACAGTTCTTTTATGAGCTAGACGTTGCTCTCTGCTGCCTACATATATGTATCCTGTAAATGAAATGGAAGCTCATAAATGACCATTTTGGCAGCATTTACTCTATTTTTTAATCATTACTTTTCGGTTCTGAATCAATTTGAATGAAATTCAGTTTCAGTTGAGGCTGAAAGAAACTCATATTTATATTGCTTATATTTGCATATAAATGCAGAAACTATACTCACTTTTTCTTCCATCTTGGATATTACTCACAATGCATCTTTACAAAGGATACATGCAATGCTGGCTTAAAAATTGCTCAAAAAAGTCTTTTCTTTTGGAAAAGACTTCACGTCTGGAACGTTTTTATGATGCGGCCCACGTATTCAGCTTGCTAGGTTTTGGAACAGAGCCTTCGACTTCTGATGACCTCCCATAAACTTGAATTTTACATCAAGCAATTTATAAATGCAACAAACATACCTTCATTCATTTTTGGATATTATACATCATATGGTTGATTTATAAACCCTTCTTAAAGGGTTAGTTCACCCAAAAATGAAAATTCTGTCATTAATTATGTCGTTCTACAACCGTAAGACTCTTCAGAGCACAAATGAAGATATTTTTGATGAAGTCTGAGAGATTTCTGTCCCTCCATTGACAGCCTATGTAACTACCAGTTTGATGTTTTAAAAAGTTCATAAAGAGATCGTTAAAATAATCCATTTGAACGTCGCGGCTTAGTCCAATGAGCGTTACGGAACGAATGAGGTTCTTGCTCGTGTTACGCTTCGCGCTCGAGCTTCTGCAAGAACTAGTGTTGTGGTTCTTGAGACCATTTTCTGAAGATCTCGGTCTTGTCTTGGTCTCAGACTTTTATTTCAAGACCACAAATGCGGGGATATCGCTAAATTGCCGTATGATTTCTTTGTTAACTTCATTAATTTGATTGGATGTAAAACTTCCTGCTTCAAATGCAATCATTAACTTATTTCTAATTTCATTTATTTTGTTACTGTTGAGGTGGGTCAGAAATAAACAAGGGATTGTGTCAAAAATGTCACCAAAATTAATACAAATGCCCACAAAATTCAAGATGTGATTTCAAAAAAATGCTTGTATGAGATTTTGATATTTATATTGTAACATATGATATAATTAAGTAATATCACAAGAAAGAGGGCTGTTTTCAATAAATATGAGCACAATTGCAGATTTTTTTACAAATGTTCAATCAACAAAATTTCATTTTTAAAACATTGATCTCAATATCATTTATGCATTTGTAATTGTACCAATTCAGATGCAGCTTCTGTTCCTCTGCAGTGTAAAGATGAATTTTGTTGTCAGTGATTTCAGTTGATTGGTAACAGCTCTATATAGTGTCTTTATTATTGTAATTGTAATACAATTAAAAATAAGACATTTCTCAGGCAGTAAATGCGGATCTTTCACATGAATTTGAGGAGCGCTAGTCTGGTCTTGGTCTCAACCCCTCAAAGTCTTGGTCTGGTCTTGCTCTCAACCCCTCAAAGTCTTGGTCTGGTCTTGATCTCAACCCCTCAAAGTCTTGGTCTGGTCTTGATCTCGGATCAGGTGGTCTTGACTACAACACTAGCAACAACCAATGAAGTTCATTCTCGTGTTACGAATCACATATGAGTTTCCGTTCATGGTCGCTGATCAATGTTTATGAATAAAGGCCTATATTCAATCTATATTCATCTCTTCAGCAGTCAACGTGTCGTAGCTGTCAATGGACAGACAGAAATCTCATTAAAAAGATCATTTGTGGTCCGAAGATGAACAGAAGTCTTATGGGTTTGGAACGACATGAGGGCGAACTATCCCTTTAAAAACCCCTAACAAATCAGTTTTGAGACGTGTGTGAGGATATTTTCAGAAATTCATCCATCACAAGTAGAGAACAGGTCTGGTTACATGAAGAAGTTGTCACTAGCTCTATATTTAAGTAACAAGATTTTGAGTCTAAAGTCCAATTTCTCAAATGCTTGTTTTACCTGCAGTGATCATGTCTATCTATCTATCTATCTATCTATCTATCTATCTATCTATCTATCTGTCTATCTATTTATCTATCTATCTATCTGTCTGTCTGTGTTTATATCTATCTATCTATCTGTCCATCTATCTATCTATCTATCTATCTATCTATCTATCTATCTGTCCATCTATCTATCTATCTATCTATCTATCTGTCTATTTATCAATCAAGGTATTTGAGTCAGACGTGTGACAACTTCCCCCGGTCTCTCCTATAGCGTAAAATGCGCGCACACAGCTGTTCTGAGCAGCTGGTGAGGTTGTAGGTTCAAACCCCAGAAGGGTTGATGAACTATCCACTATTGTTCATGAACCGATGCATGAATCATGAACTACAACCACGTGCATTTGATCAAGACAGCTGACCTCAGGTTATTCAAACAGGACAGAACCTGTAACAAGTGACCCAAAGACACTCCGACTGGAGCACTCATTAGTAAACGAACAGCCCTACGGTGCGCCGCGAGTCCGTGCGCTCCGGTAACCGGTCACCAGTGCGCGCGGCGCGTCTCCATCTGTCAGAAAATTCAGCCGAAGCTAAAGCAAAATGTGTATTTCCCAAATGTATCCACATGAAATCCAGCCAGCGAGCATCTGTCGTTTTTTCCACAGTCACAGCACATGTCTATGGACTCTCTAAGTGCCTGTAGATATCCACACATTGAGCGCATGTTTCCGCTTTAATAAGTTTGATGTGCTGATGATATAGACGCATGTTATACATGCAACCTGCCGCTTATAAAAGGTATCAGGTCTTACCTACAGGAGGCTGAATTTAAAACACAGCAGGAGAGTCTTGAGTCTTGTGCTGATGAAGGTCTGACAGACTGACACACGCGCATAGAAGAGCGCGTACTGTCTCCAGCGCGCGCGTGCTCTCCCTCTCTCGCTCTCTCTCTCTCTCTCTCTCTCTCTCTCTCTGCATCATCACCATACATCGCTCAAATCTGCGCGCGCACACTCAAATATGCTAGCAATGAATATGCCACCCCCCCCCCCCCCCCCACCCCCCACCCAAGCAGCTCTGGAACCCAAAATTTAACAGTAGAAAAATATATGGGTGTCAAAAGCATTACGTGAGACATTTTGTTGATTGTAGGTTATATTTAACAATTCGTGTAGCTTAATACAGTAGGCTACGTGTCAAACGTCGGTTATAATCAAAAATAAATTAGTTTGACAGTACATTAATATGCTTATTATACGGGTACTTTGCCAAATAAAAACTTCATGTAAATGAAATATTGATTCGCTGAAACTAAATTACAATATAACCTACATTTTGTAAATTAATATTAATATGCTATTCCACATAAATTCTAGCTCTTTTGTGCCTCTTACCAGTTTTTATTTTCTCAATCGATGATTCAATTATTTATTTATTTTTTACACAAAACAATGTTTGTTTTAGTTCAGTCAGAAAACCGTTAAATGGCGCCAATTAGCTATTCAAACTTCTGACGTTGTAGCTTTACTGGAAAGCGCGCGCGGAGGGATATGAGCTCGAGGACGGATGAGCGGTGATTGTTAAGATTATATTTGACCAAAGAATTGACAAAATCAAAATGAAGTATGACAGGGAATCTTTTAAATACAAATGCGGATATGTCGAAATATTTGAACTATTAGATACACGGTAAAAATGTCCTGATAACAACGCAAACAGATCCTTCCAGCAACTGAGGTAAAAACTACCATCACGGTAACACAACACGGAAATAATGTGCTGAATATTAACTATACAATATAAAACGCGACATAAATTCAAAAAATAAACAAAAAATATGATTAAACACACTTAAAATCTAAAAAAATATATTTTATTGGGCACACAGAACCAGAATTAACTTGTTAAATATAATAAGCTACACATATTCTTTGTAATTATAAGGTAATTAATGCTTTCATCCATGTGACTTTGACCTGTTGGATGATAAAACAAAACAATCCCACACTTTTATAGCGACCTGAATAAAGGCTGGACATTTTTAACTTGCCCCACTATAGCAACCACCCAAAACACCTTAGCAACTGCATAACAATTCACCGGCAACCACCCACAGTTGAGGTGAGTTTTGTAAATTTTCTTGAGAAGAACACCTGAAGTCTACTGATCCTCAAATTACATGCACGAAACAGTATTTTACATACAAAAACGTATTCTATTCCATTAGGAGAACAGAAATGGATATAACAGTTCACCTTAATGTTGCTCTTTTTCTGTTTTCCCAAATTGAGTTTCATTGCCTTGAAATTTAAAGTCTATTTGAACACACACACACACACATCAGGATGTTTTATATGCCACAGCATCATAACGTTATATATCATAACTGTTCCACGAATTACCTGACTGTAATGTTCACTGAATTATTCTCAACGGTAATTTAAACACAAGAGAGAAATCTTCTAACTCAAAAACTATTTGCAGATGTAATGCCACCATAAATGTTTAATATTTCACATGCATATTCTAGAGCTTAATGCTGTTTTGTTGAGGTTTCATTGCCTTGAAGTTTAAATTATGTTATATGTTAATGCTCAAATTCATACACATCTTCATACACTTATAAACCACCTTAAAGCTGCAGTAACATTTTTTGGTTAAAAATGATCCAAAATCAATTTTTGAGCAAGTACATACCCAGCCAGTGTTCAAAACTATCTCCTTACCTTACCCCGATTCACAACGGTAAGCTTAATAATGTTTTCTAATTCGAGTGGTTCTGGTAGGTTTTCACGGGAAATACTAGTTTGCCATTCCGTTAGATTTAATCACCGTTGGTAGCTTTTTTTCCTCAGTTGGTCAGAACAAAATTGGCATATATGTTACTTGCTTGTTCCGATGACATTTTCCCATGAGAATTCTTATTTTGGTCCTACTTCCCAGAATCTGTGATTCCGAAGTACAGTATCCACACCAGTGCGGTGACTCCTCAAATCAATAGATGCATCCGCGCTGAGAAGCTGTGCTGATGGCGGTTCACTCCTATTAGTTATGAATGGGAGAAACTGCAACGTGCGATATGACTGCATAGGTCTCACCTTATAAGTAAAAGAGCCAATCGCGGATCGATAAAGTCATTGCATCACTGAAGTTGCCTTTAGAAGCTCCGGTTCCCATAGAAACCTGAAACTCGCGCTAGGACTGCATATGGACATTGGCTCGTCTAACCTGAAAAATAAGCTTTTTTAATGATATTTGAGCATATGAAACAACATTTATGGGACACTTCATGTCAGATTCTGTTGCTGATTTGAAATATATTATTTAATTGTGAGTTTGCTAAGCAGTTTTTTATATTTCAGGATTCCCTCATTCATATAGGTAGGACTTGGTCTTGGAAGCTCAATATAGCTGCCTGGAGGCGTTGCAAATATGGTCGCCTAGTGACTTTCCTTGAAAGGGACTTTGTGCACAACCCACCTAAATATGATAATTTTGCAAATAACTGCAATTGCAGGTTTCAAACAGAGATAGCGACACAGAGGTAAAACTTACGGACTGCAGCTTTAAAGGGTTAGTTCACCCAAAAATGAAATTTCTGTCATGAATTCCTCACCCTCATGTCATTCTACACCCGTAAGATCTTCGTTCATCTTCAGAACACAAATGAAGATATTTTTGATGAAATTTGATGGTTCAGTGAGTCTCTATTGACAGATAATGAACACTTTCAGATGCACTAAAACATATTTAAAACAGTTCATGTGAGTACAGTGGATCAACTTTAATGTTATAAAGCGACGAGAATACTTTTTGTGCGCCAAAAAAACAAAATATCGACTTTTCAACAATATCTAGTGATGGACGATTTCAAAACACTGATTCATGAAGCTTTACGAATCTTTTGTTTCGAATCAGTGATTCGGAGCGCCAAAGTCACGTGATTTCAGTAAACGAGGCTTCGTTACGTCATCAGTGATTCGCAATTTCAGTAGCTATAGTTCATGTGATTTTGGCAGTTTGATACACGAATCGAATCACTGAATCGAATCAAAAGATTCGTAAAGCTTCAAAGCAGTGTTTCAAAATCGACCATCACTAGATATTTTTGAAAAGTCGTTATTTGTTTGTCTTGGCGCACAAAAGTATTCTCGTCGCTTTATAATATTAATGTTGAACCACTGTACTCACATGAACTGTTTTAGTGCATCTGATAGTGTTCATTATCTGTCAATAGAGACTCACTGAACCATCAGATTTCATCAAAAATATCTTCATTTGTGTTCTGAAGATGAACGAAGGTCTCACGGGTGTAGAACGACACGAGCGTGAGGAATTAATGACAGAAATTTCATTTTTTGGGTGAACTAACTCTTTAACATAAAAACACATCCTACTTATAATTATGGTTCAGCAAATTACCTGCAATATAATGCTCACTGAACGATTCTGAACAGTAATTTAAACACGCATAAAAGTTTGTATATTTGGAGATTTTGTAGAGTCATAAATGTTTAATATATTGCGTGCGCATTCTTGATGCTGGTCTTTTTCTGTTTATCCAGAATTGAAGAGTAATTGCCTTTTAATTGCCCTGAAGTTTATAGTCTGTCACAGAGGATATTGCTTGGGAGTTTTTATGCAGCATATCAAGAACTTCCTGCTGGAAAGTTGTGAGTATAAGTATCTATCGCCTAACACTTATGCAAAGATGAACGTGTGCCGTGTAAACGGTGACCAGGGTGTCCCGCATGACCCGCAATACATTGCCGTCAGCTCATTTCCCCGCGAGAGTAATTTCAGCAGGGATCCAGCTCCGATATGTTTATTTCTAATTTTACCGTATCCATAGAATAACAATGACTGGGAGAGTATTTGCCTCGCACGCAGCCCCAATAACTGGAGAAGATGAATGTGCGGCATGGTACTTTCATACCTGCGAGTCTGTGTGTGCGTTCATTACAACGCCCCAGTTTATGCCTCCTCTCCTCTGCCGTTGATGGTATCTTATTGTTACCAGGTGGCTGCCAGTGACAGGAGGCCTTGAAAAACTGCTGACAATAAGCCACGGCTCAAAGGAAAACGCGAAAAAGGAGGACACGCGAGCAGTGTGGTTCTTCCTCGTGGAGGCGTCGGGGGCGAGGAAACCGTGTTAGAAGGGAAAGGAACGAGATCCCTGGGGAAACGTTCCAGCGAGTTCCTGCGCCTTAGATGATGGTTCATAAACTACCATCATCCTCGAAGGCCCGGGGAGCCGAAGCTGAAATAGTGCCAATAAATGAAAAACTGGGAATTAGAGGGAACTTCGCTGCGCGGAAGATAGAGACCGATGGCGCGTGGGAAAGAAACCCTCCTGAGGAACGAAGGGAAGTCTCGTGCGGCTGCTGTCATTCAGAGGGTTTGTGTGCCGTCGTACAAACAGCTGTGGAAAATGAGCTCTCATTGATTTCATGCATATGGCACCCACACATGTAAACACACACACACTCACAAACCCAAGACTTTGTTACTACAACACAGCCATCCTAGCGTAACAAAGCCACAGGGAATAAAGCATTCTTTTCCGTTCTAATTTAAGAATTTCTCTCATTTAATGCCGCGAATTACACACGATTGCGCGCATCAACTGATTATCTCTGCATCACAACACTAAGACACTGAGAGGAGTTATTTGATCCTCTATGAAACAGCGTTCCCTTGAGCGCAGATGTGACAAAGAACATCCGACAACACGAGATTCTACAGTGTAATACAGGAAGAACAAGGCCTACAGATGGACTGCAGTGCGTCTGGCGAACATGCTGTTACTTAAGCGAAATCCTGCAGGCGTGCAGTGTGAATATCTTATTTTAGGATCTGTTTATTACTGTACCGCCTGCTATAATTGAGATTAATGCAGTTCAGTGAGCATAACAGGAAAGACGCCAACTTTATAATCCGATCCCCGACGCCAGGTGCTGAGAATTCAATCGCAGTTTAATAGGCAAATCTCTGATTCTGAGCGGAACTACAATCGGAAGTGGTCTTAACCTACTTGCAACAAATAAAAATAGATTCCTTTTCTAGTTGAATTAGTTGGTTATGTAGACAGATTAATCCCCAAGGGACAAGCATCTGTTTCCCGCTCTTTATTAACCCAATTGTGCCATCTAGTGACAATAGCGTGAAAATAAAGCATAACACAAAATGGACGCATATAGTTACACACCAGATCTAGATGCTTTTGCAAACGTGCTCATCATCCTTTCACAGCTAAATGTTTTATTTTAATCGATTAAAAATCATTTCGCAAAATGGTTACCCCATTAATGCCATTGTATTGACACGTCACTCCAAAGAATAGCATATTGTAAGCATTGCCATTCAAATTACTCAATGACAGGACACGATTTGGTCTGTCAGCGGTCTAAAAACTAATAAAATATTGTTAGATGAGGTAAAATAGAATATAAATGTATAAATAGGTCGATGAGTTGAGGAATTATTTTTTTTGATTATTATTTATTGTTTTGCACCAAATACTATAATGCTTCTTAATGGCAAAAAAAATCTTCGTTTTAAGATGATACGGAAACCGTACACGTTTCTTAGCAATTTAAACACTGCCAACACGATTTCATGTTTATGAGACTATTTTTTTTTAAGGTTCTGCGCAAGTTTTGCGCAGAGCGGATGCGCACGAACACATCAGCGGTCTTATTATCACAGAGGAGCCGTGAAAACATTATTGTGTTCATCTGTGTCGAGCGATTTCTAACGTTACCGATCAATTTACGCCAATAAACGAACAATGATCGATCATCCGGTGACTAGCAGATGAGCCAAATCTGATCGTCGCTGAGAGAAAAAGACGAAATCTCGGATATTTTGTCAGGTGAGTGAACTGAACGACATTCAGACAACGCGCAGCAAAATCACCAAAAACATAAACATATGTACAGGCAAACCAACCGATAATGAAAATATGGCGTTTTACATGTTTGTAGCTTATGATTTGGTCATTCTGAAGGGTTCAGCTGTTGTGGTTTAGTGTGAAATAAGGCTTTTCTTGCTGTGTTTTGGTCAGGGGTGTTGTCCTGAATACAGGCCTCAATCTGATCCATCAAAATCTGATCTCAACATCAGCACACAAAGCCTCATAAATATCATCCTTTAAGTATGAATAGAGAGATCATCTGTTAATATCATAGCTAAAAGTATAAATGGATCCATTTCTGTTGTTCTTGTTTGAGTTGTTGAGGGATTTGGGCCTGCAATGCAGTTTAAAAACACAATTATTCCAGTCAAACGCAATTTAACCCAGTTTTTATTTATTAGACTGTATATATTGTTATGTTTTATGAAAAATATTTACTAAATGTAATTTGTTCACTTCTTTTTTTTAGTCCTTTTACTGATTGAGTTTTATCCTTTTTAATTTTGTTCATTTAATTTTATTGTAACTTACTCATTAATTTCTCCATCGCTGTCATTTATTTAAATGTTTGCTCGCTAAATTATTTTACAAATCATTTTTAGCTTTTGTTAATGTCACATTTCACTGATTTATGTATTGTAAAATACATACATGTAAAAAAATTTACTAAATGTAATTTATTCACTTTATATTACTACTTTTTTTAGTCCTTTTACTGATTGAGTTTTATCCTTTTTAATTATTTAATTTTGTTCATTTAATTTTATTGTAACTTACTGTAATTTCTCTATCGCTGTCATTTATTTCAATGTTTGCTCGCTAAATTATTTTACAAATCATTTTTAGCTTTTGTTAATGTCACATTTCACTGATTTATGTATTGTAAAATGATTATTTAAATGTAATCGTTATACATTTTATCTAAAACTATTATGATCTATTCAGCCTAGTTGACATTTTAGTGTTATTTAACTTTTTTTTAGTAATATATATACTGATTATGTCTGAAATTTGTGAATGTTTGCATAGGAACATTTAGTTATTATTATTATTTATTTATTAGTTTGTTTCTTTGGCATTCTGTTTTATAGACATAACCTAAAATGAATGTATGATCTCCTAGTATATTCTGTACTAGCATCATAAAATGTCCCGTAAATGGTTTGGCTGTACAGGATTTGGGTCATGATATATTTAGATCATTTCTGCATCAGATTTGGGCCGGTTGCTATAATGAGAATGTTACATGGGTTGTCTTATCAAGCCATACAGTTATGTTAGAGTCAGTTTTCTGTATCTGTGATGGTAAACAAAGACTTTTTGAGTGTAAATCTAGAAATTTTCTTCAAGAGGACATTATAAAGTGGTTCCACTTTTCATGTGCTTTCAGATTTTAAAGGATTAGTTCTCTTCAGAATTAAAGTGTCCTGATAATTTACTCACGCCATCTTGTCATCCAAGATGTTTGTCTTTCTTTCTTCAGTCAAAAAGAAATTTTTGAGGAAAACATTCCAGATTTTTCTCCATATAGTGGACTTCACTGGGGTTCAATGAGTTGAAGGTCTAAATGTCCGTTTCAGTTCAGCTTCAAAGGCTCTACATGATCCCAGACGAGGAAGAGTCTTATTTAGAGAAACAATGTCATTTCCTAAAGATAAATAAAAGCAATATATATTTTTAACCACAAATGCTCGTTTTGTGCTGCTCTGTGATGTGATCACGTTGGAAAGGTCAAGCATGACGTAGACGGACGTACCGACCCAGCGTCTACAAAGCGAACGTGCAAAGACTTAGTCAAACGGCTTTTACAAGAAAAAGGCAAAACAACGACATCTGACGATTTTGAAGTCGGAGGAGAAAATGAGCCCTGCCGCGGTACTTCCGCGTGACCTTTCCAACGTGATTACGTAATGTGTGGCGCAGAGCAAGGTGAGCATTTGTGATTTAAAAAGTATATAGTTTTTAATTTATCTTGAGAAAATTACCTATCATTTTGCTAGATAAGACTCTTATTCCTCGTCTGGGATCATGTAGAGCCTTTGAAGCTGACATTTGAACCTTCAACCTGTTGAACCCCATTGAAGTCCACTATATGGAGAAAAATCCTGGAATGTTTGCCTCAAAAACCTTAGTTTCTTTTCGAATGAAGAAAGAAAGACATGAACATCTTGGATGACATGGAGGTGAATAAATTATCAGGATTTTGAATTCTGAAGTGAACTAATCCTTTAACAGTTCTTTATTTGATAGAGGATATATTTTTATATTCACAGATATTACGTAAATGCAACTCTTTCTTGTATAAGTGCAGTAATACTTACCAGATGAGAGAGTAGAATTGCTAAAGCTTTAATCATACAGAGCAACAATGAACAAAGAACCCAAGCAACCGCTGTTTACTCGTGACTTTTGTCTACTTGGGCAACATAGATGCAACAAACAAGGCTCTGTTTACCAAACTGTGTATGTACCGCTGACATGAGCTTGTGTCGGCAAGCCTGATCTGCATGTGAATTCATTGTATTTTTGTTTTCTTCACAGCATGGCTAGTTGCGGCGAGGTTAATCTTTCCATGGACTCCCTAACTTCGGGCAAGAAGGTGAGTGGGGAGTCTGTGACGGAGGGAAATCCGTCACCTTCGTCTCCTTCCCTGCCCGTTCCAGAGTGCGCCATCTGCCTGCAGAGCTGTGTCCACCCCGTACGTCTGCCGTGCCGCCATATCTTCTGCTTCCTCTGCGTGAAAGGAGCTTCCTGGCACAGCAAACGCTGTGCCCTTTGTAGACAGGAAGTGCCAGAGGACTTCCTGGAGCGTCCCACTTTACTCTCGCCCGAAGAGCTGAAGGCTTCGGCGACGGGAGGACGCGGTGCGGGGACCGGCGGCCACGCGTGGTACTACGAGGGGCGTAACGGATGGTGGCAGTACGACGAGCGGACTAGCCGAGAGCTAGAGGATGCTTTCAACAAGGGCAAAAAGAGCGCCGAGATGCTGATCGCCGGCTTCCTGTACGTGGCCGACCTGGAGAACATGGTGCAGTACAGGAGGAACGAACATGGCCGTAGGCGGAGGATGAAGAGGGATGTGGTGGACATCCCTAAAAAAGGTGTGGCCGGACTAAGACTTGATCCAGATCCCAATCCAACAGCGGGAACGGTTCCCATTGCGGCGCCCACGGTTGCGGATTTAAACGGAAGTGTGGACGGAGCCACGGTGGAGCGAGAGAGCTCAGCGGATGGAGCGGACACTGGGGTCAGTGGAGGACGTCCTCAAGGCGTCTTTGCTCCCGCTCCCATTAGGCCACCGACTGTCTTAGGCGGTCACCTGACCAGCCCTGCTTCCTCCAGCGACATTCAGCTCGTACAGGCTCTCGGCCAACTCGATATCGCTGAGCCAGAACAGGAAGAAGACGACGCAGACAATGAAGACAACTCGGCCGCTCCGGACGCCTCGGGGTATGAATCCGACTCTGGCGACAGCGAGTATGAAGACGAGCAGGTCGGGGACGAAAGTGACGACGAGCGCTCGGAAGCGTCCCACGGTAGGCATAGACTGCAGCAATTGGACAGACCGCCCCCTGGTGGTGGGCCTGCGAACAGCGGCGATCGGTCTGGGTGCCCCGACGGTCAGTGCACCGTTACAAAGGTCTGACCTCAGCACATCTACAGAACTCCTATCCAACTACCACAACCGCTGGGTATTTCTAACCAATCTCTGAAATGCAAAAAATGAACGAACCATTCGAATCGCAGAGACACGGTCTTGGATAAGGGTGCAGGCTGGGTGCGGATGGTTTTGGTGTAAGAGTAGTGCTTGTCTTTCTCTTTCAGTCTTAGAGGACTGTACCAGGGCTGTACTTTTTAATGGAAATTATAGGCAAAACTACAATAAAACTTGCTTTTACCATGCCTAGAATTGAATTGGTCTTACCATTGCATTTTTTTTTTTTCATTCAACAAAAAATATTCACAATAAAACTCTGATGGAAAATATATATATATATCATACACACACATATGTATTATATATTTGCATTAATGAGAACTTCAGAAACAAATGCATAACTAAACAATGCAAAAAAAAAAAAAATCATTTTGGGGTGAAATATGACCTGAACATGTTTTGTGAGATTCACCCATTTTCCAATCTTGAGATTTCATTACAGCTTGCATGGATCGACACCATTATTCAATGGCTATGGAGTCATACGGTAATAAATTAGTAAACTGTGGTGTAATGAAGTTGCCTTTTCTTTTTTCGAGAAAGTGTCATATCAGTTTTTACCCTTGGAAATCAGAAAATAACGAACTACTTGCACTGTTTTGGTAATGAAAAATGAAATGGCATCTTTTGTTTGGAAAGCTGTTGTTTTGAATACGACGATTATGCTGTAGATCAAATTATTTATTTTGCTATCAGCATTTTCAAAGAAACTTTTTCTTATGCACCACCTGGTACAGAGATTTCTAAATCTGCAACAAGTGATGAGAATGTTTTGGTGAAACGACGAGCATTCGATGCAATACCAGCATAATTTCAAATGAGAAAAGAATTTATTGTAGTTTTGCCAAGGATTCCTCTTTACGCTCTAGTCATTAGAAAAGCTTCGGTCATCTTACATTTACTACTTCTAGTGTTTCATAATGTGAGGTTTAAAAATCTTTAACTCGCGTGTGTGTGCATTTGCTTTTATTTTAAGCAGCTCGTCTTTATTCTGTCTCATCTTGTGTGCTTTATCTGTTCCATGGATTTGCATGTGTTGCTGTGAGCAAGAATGGAGCCCTGGACTACGGCACTTTGAACTTTGGGAAAGGCGAGTTTTATCAGATGTCGTACATTTGTAGATGTAAAGTAGTCGTCGGACTGCAGCACACCGAGCGAGCGAGTGGTTTTTCAAGCGTAGGTGTCCGATTTGAAGTGTTTGGAGATTTTAATCTGTTATTTTCAACCCTGCTAATTCTCATCTCCATTTGTTCAGGTTCTTTGTTGTCAGCGAAACAAATTGAAAACTAAAACCGAGAACTTCTTTTTTGATGTATTTCCGTTTTAAATGTGTTGTTTTGTTACCAGATTTATCTGAGAAATAAAGTGTTGTCTGTTAACTGTCCTAAAATTGTCTTGATCTATTCATCAATATGAGGTTTGCTAAGAATGTCCATTATTTTGTATTTCTAATCCACTAATATTATTCACGATCCAAACATGTTGAAACCCAAATTAGCCACCAATACAAAAAAATTCAAAACTTTCTACTCTTCAAGAGTTCAAATTTGCAAAATTCTCACCTTCACCCGTTTTTCTAATAAGATTTGGAGCCAGTGGGCCTATTAAAATTCTTAGTAGATCTTCCTGACTGACTTTTTTGCAGTGAACCGATTTAAAATCTTGTGCACCCTGACTTTCAGAAATTGTGTAAAGCCAGCTGATCGGGGTTGAGATTTGTGAGAATGCTCTTGCCATTTTTTTGTACAGTATGCAGATGATACTGTAACTAGCTTGAGGAGATCAACAATCTGAGTAAGATTGAAACAAAGACTTTAAACAAGTTTTATTGTCATTCCAAAACTGTATCTTAAGATGTAGGGTATGGCCATAAACATCTTTGTTCTCTTATGTATGTGGAAATCAAATTCCAGCAAAAAATAAAGTATAGTAAGAAGTATCATTCATAAAGTCATATGGCTTGGATGTAATATGTAATGTTTGCAGTTATTAATATAGCAGCAATAATTGGGGTTTAAGGCCTATAAGCACATCTGTAAAAAGGTTTAATTTGCAAGCCTGTAACCATGTCTAAAAGACCAATTATAGCCAACACAGGCCATTTACCATAGGAATTTTGGTTTATAAAGCTTTTTAATGGATATCGAGGTTGAGCCAAAAACCAGGAGCTAGTTCGCCAAAGTGGTTTTTGAATTAATCTCATATATTTAAAGAGTTTTTCAGCGGCGGTCCTAGAGGGAAAGTTGCTCAGAAAACAGGCCCAACGAGTTTTGTTCCAATTGGCCTCAGTTGACCTTGTCTGATAGCTGCTCAAAATTCAATGGCCGATGGCGGACGTGTTTTTTCAGATACATGCTCACAGACAGGCACCTCGGACAACGACACTGCATGCCAATTTTCAAGTCAATCGGACTAATGGTGAAGTAGTTATAGCCATTTTCATGTTTTTTTTTCTGTTATAGTGCCACCAAGTGGCCAGTCACCGCATCCTTTTTCACGTGACCATGTTGTAAGCTCTTACATAGGTTTGCTGAGTTTGGTGAAAGTATCTCCTTCCGTTCACAAGTTATAGCCATTTTAGTAAAAGTGGCTCCACCCACTTTGAACGTTTTGGTGGCCCTTAGGGACTGTAAATTGAACTTTTTTGATAATTATCGACAATCAAACTCCAGAGAATCTCGCTGCACTGGTTTGATTCTGATCGGACCAAAAACCTGAGACTAGTTTGCAAAAGTATGTTTTTCAAAAAATCCAAAATACCTGAAAATTTTGCCGTGTGAATCCGAGGCATGTCCATCCTGAACCAAGGAATTCAATGATATTCAACGGTTTTTATGAGCCATTTCCTACCTTTGAATAATGTCGCGCCGCCATCAGGCCGATCGTGGCGAGCCTCCGTGACGTTGTTGATGGTACCAGCCCTCATAGTTTCACGTCACTCCGACTTAAGGTCTGGTCTGCCCCATCACATTTATGGGAGAATGTTGATCCTTGGAAATTTTAACAATTACAATATGGTTTCAGCACTACGCTCTTGAACCCCTAAATATTGAAATGCAGTAATGTTGATGTCTGCATACTTGCACTATATTAGTTTCCGAGCACAACAAATCACAAGTTTCAGGCTGAACTCTGCAACTCAGCCCAGTTTAGATGACTGCAAGATAAGTTGCAATTTCTGTTATATATTATTATCTTAAACAATTACGTCCAGTTTCACAGATGGGGCTTAGACTAAGGGTGCGTTCACACTTGTAGTTCGGTTGGTTTGGTTCGTTTGGTCCGGACCAAAAAACAAAAACAAAACATTTCGTCCTGGTCACACTGGCATTTTTAACAGCGAACTTTAAGTTACCGAACCAAAGGCATAGGGATACGGTCACGACCTGATTGGTCGGCTTTTATGACGTATATTTCGTGACGGAGCTCGCTTAGCGAACATTCAAAACAATGCTGGATTAAACACCATCATTTTATGCGTGTACATATGCTTTATTTTTACCAGCTGAGAACTCACGAAGAGCTCATAAAATGTTCAAAACATTCAAAACAGCAGCAGGATTTCCTCCGTTGTATGCAGAAACAGAAACTTCACCTCCTCGTTGCTCCACGTTTGCCCTCGACTCATTTTGGATACACTGATCTTTCGTCAAATCAGCTGACTTGTAGCGTCGCATCTTGTGACATCACGTCCTGTTTTTGGTTGGTTTACGTGTCTTTGGTCCGTGTTGCGTTCATATATCAATCGAACCGCACCAGAGTTCGTTTGGAAGCGGATCGAGAACCATCTTTTTAGCGGTCTCGGTCCGCACCAGGGTTCGGATGGCAGCGTTCACACATGTTCAAACGAACCGCACTGACTGAGAAATCGCACCAGGGTTCGTTTTAATCGAACCAAACATGACAAGTGTGAACGCACCCTAAGCCAGGATTAGGCCTTAGTTCAATTCAAGCATCTAAGTAGCTTTTTATGCATGTGCCCTGGAAAAAAAGCATTACTGGTGTGCATCTTGAGACAAAACAATGGCACTGACGTATTTTAGGATATGTCAGGGCAAGTTACTTTCAGTTAAAACAGGTCAAACATGCATTTTAGTCTAGGATTAGCTTAAACCTTGTCTGTGAAACCAGACTCCTCTACATGCTAATTTACTCCTAAACCTTCTATGCATTTAAAATTGAAAATCATCTGTCTTGTTTTCAGTGGCAAGCAATTTAGTATGTTCTTGGAAGTGTACACACTAGCATAAAATAGATTTTCCTCAAAGCTAACAGACATGGACTAAAAACCACCATCATAGTCCAATTTGAATTTCATTCAGTCTTTAAACAAACCAGTTACAATTTGTGTAACTGATCCAATAGGACATCATGCAATTTGAGTGTGCCTGAGTGCGACTGACAAATGACACATAGTGATCAGTGTTATAATGAGGGTTTCATGCTAGTCTTCAGACAGAGAGGAGTCCGAGGTTCATGAACCTGAGCATCTCCCAGGACAGACCCCGGTGGCACTTCAGTAAACTTGTTAAACTCAATCCACACCACGGTGACCCAAATGGCACACCCTTCCTCTTTTCCGCCAGACAGACATCTGTCATTGCATCTCTATTCCTCCACTACAGGGGGCATGGATTGACTGATCTGCAGTAGCATCTCCCACTCCTGGAATAGCAATGGGAATGTTTGTATAGTCACTGTTCACCTTCCTAGCGTCAACCAAACTTGGCAACCTGGTATTTCAGGACATGCTTAGGGCCTATATGGTCTTTCTTTGGGGATCGAACATGTATTTATTATGCTTCTGGATGTCGGTGTGTATTTAAGGACAATGTCGTGTCTCGGCTGACAGTATTTGGCGAACATGTTGGCATATGTCCGAGATGACCTCATTCTGTAATCATTAATAACTTTCATATGACACCTCACTCCGCTGATGACATCTCAGCTCATTTTCTGCTGTGCTCTGGTCACGGCGCCGGCAAGTATGCATGGGTCATTCTCTGGGATCAGATCACAGTCTGCTTTTTAACCAGTCAACGATTTTAAAGGTATAGGTATAGGAATGATATAGGAATATGCTAGAGTTTGAATATTTAAACCACTTGGAAAACCACATCTCAAGAGTTTTCTAAGGTGCCTGAAGTTGTTTCACTGGGTGAAATAATACGCTTAAAGGAGCATGTGCCACTGGCATCACCAAATTGAATAATAATCATTGTTTTCAAACAGGTTTCCCCAACAGTTCTCCTGACTGCTGTTGGTTATAGGGCAATTCTTCCCTAAACTCACACATTCAGCTGAGTCAGTGTTGTTGTGTTGAGCTGGTTTGTATGTTCAAAAAACAGTAATGTGATTTCTTTTGTTGTAGAGGTTTTATAATGAGCTGATTCTTCACAGTTCTCAGCATTTTGTTAAGTGTGAATAATTTTACATGATTGTGCCTAAACCGCCAATGTAAAGTAATAAAAAGGTCATAAAAATGATTTGTGATTTTCAGTGGGATTATAGGATTTTGGGCCATAAACTCGATTTGTAGACCATTTGCATTTTGTCAGCTTATTGAATCTCATAATTCTTTGACAACCATTAACCCCATATATATATATATATATATATATATATATATATATATGTGATCCCCCTCACTTTATTAGGTACACCTTTCTAGTACCAGGTTGAACCCCTTTTGCCTTCAGTGCTAGACACTGCTGGAAACATTCCTCAGAGATTTTGGTCCATATTGTCACGACAGCATCACACAGTTGCTGCAGATTTGTCGGCTGGACATCCATGATGTGAATCTCGCGTTCCAGAACATCCCAAAGCTGCTCTATTGGATTGAGATCTGGACACTGTGGAGGCCGTTTGGGTTTAGTGAACTCATTGTCATGGTCAAGAAACTAGTTCGAGATGATTTGAATTTTTAACATGGTGTGTCTTCTAGCTGGAAGTATCCATCAGAAGATGGTTCATAAGGAATGGACAACAACAATACTCAGGTAGGCTGTGGTGTTTAAACAATGCTCAGTTGGTATTAAGGGGCCCAAAGTGTGTCAAGAAAATATCCTCCACACCATTACACCACCAGCAGGTACATACAAGGCAGGATAAATCCATAAATCCATGTATTTAACACCAAATTCTGACCCTACCATCTGAATGTCGCAGTAGAAATCGAGACTCATCACACTAGCCAACCTTTTTCCAATCTTCTATTGTCTAGTTTTGTTGAGCCTCAGTTTTGTGTTGTCAGCTGACAGGAGCACCACCGGTGTGTCTTCTGCTGCTGCTTCAAGGTTGGACGTGTTCAGAGATGCTCTTCTGCTGACCTCGGTTGTAACTAATGCTTATTTGAGTTACTGTTTCCTTTCTATCAGCTCAAACCTGGTCATTCTCCTCTGACCTCTGGCATCAACAAGGCATTTTCCCCTCACACAGCTGCCACTCACTGGATGTCTTCTCTTTTGCAAGCAACCAACAACCATGTCAGTCACTTAAATCGCATTTTTTTCCCAATTCTGATGCTCAGTTTTCACTTCAGCAGATCATCTTAATCATGTCTACATGCATAAATTAATTCACTGCCATGTGATTGGCTGATTATATATTTGCATAACGAGCAGTTGAACAGGTGTAGCTAATAAAGTGGCCAGTAGGTGTATGTGTCTCCGGCCACTTCATTAGGTACATGTTCAACTGCTTGTTAACAGAAAATGTGACATTTCTTTTCATTATGCTACACTAACCATCAAAGCTTTGGTAATTATTAAAAGTAGAATGAAAGAATGAATGAGACATTCAGTCGGTTTGCTACTGTAAGGAGGTTCTGGTTGCTGTTGCTGATATTGCGCTGGTCTGAGGGACAGTATGGAGATCAGGTGATAATCTTCTCTGACAGCAGCTGTTGGTGGAGTTCACATTCCCAAGTCTCAGACTGACTGGGAGTGTGATTTTATTACCCTCTTGAGCTGCTCTATTCTTCACTGTCTCTTTACATGCGCTCAGGCGCCAAGCAAACGAGTCTTGACTGCTTTTACACTCAATAGAACTCTAGTCTTCTGTCTTTATATTTCAAATATTGTGATGTTTAGTGCTAATAGGTAAAAATCATTTGTCTTTTGGTGCAAGGCCATTAAAGGGTTAGTTCACCCCAAAAAATGAAAATTCAGTCATTAATTCCTCACGCTCATGTCGTTCTACACCCGTAAGGCCTTCGTTCATCTTCAGAACACAAATGAAGATATTTTTGATGAAATCCGATGGTTCAGTGAGTCTCTATTGACAGATAATGAACACTTTCAGATGCACTAAAACATATTTAAAACAGTTCATGTGAGTACAGTGGATCAACATTAATGTTATAAAGCGACGAGAATACTTTTTCGCCAAAAAACCCCAAAATAACGAATCACTGCTTCTAAGCTTTACGAATCTTTGTTTCGAATCAGTGGCATGTTATTTCAGTAAACGAAGCTTCGTTATGACATAAGTGTTTTGCAGTTTCAATAGTTCATGTGATTTTGGCTGTTTGGTACACGTACCGAATCACCAGGGTTGGGGAGTAACGAAATACAAGTAACTTTGTTACGTATTTAAAATACAAAATTTGAGTAACTGTATTTCATTACAGTTACATTTTAAATGGGTGGTAATCAGATTACAGTTACATCTGAAAAGTATTTTAGATTACCAAAGTGATTACTTTGAATTTTAATGTCATTTAAACAGTGATTGGTGATTCTCTGACTCTGACCATCTGAAAAAGTGTTAAGTTTCATGTTTTTGACTGTTTTCATGTTTTGTGATAGTTGTTTGTGAGTCATTTTATAATTGTAAAAAAGGTCACTGCATCTTTTTCTCACAATTTGTTTTTTCCACTCACAATTGTGAGTTTGCATTTCACAATTCTGACTTCTTTTTCTCAGAATTGCGAGATTTAAACTCACAATTGCAAGTTATAAAGTCAGAATTGGGAGATATAAACTTGCAATACTAACTTTTTTTCTTGCAATTGTGAATTTAGTATGTGAGTTAAATGTCATAATTTTGACTTTTCTCAATATTGTGAGTTTATATCTCATAATTCGAACTTTATAACTCGCAATTGCAACTTTATATCACACAATTCTCAGGGAAAAAGTCAGAATTGTGAGATAAAAACTTGCAATTACCTTTTTTGTGTTTGTTCCACACTTATTAGTATTCCAAAGTATTCTAAAGTATTTAGATTAAGTTACTCAACTTGAGTAATGTAACGAAATACGTTACAAATTACTTTTTAAAGCACGTATTTTGTAATCTGTAGTGAAATACATTTTAAAAGTAACCTACCCAGCCCTGCGATCATCTAAACTAATGATTCGTAAACGTTGAAGCAGAGTTCCAGGACTGAAGTTGCCCATCCCTGGTCTAAACTAGAGCCTGTCTTTCCAATAATCCATCTGTCAGCACAGACAGCCATCAGGAGGGACTGTCAGGTCTGTATTGTACCGAGCTATATCTGTTGTGAGGAAAGTTCTCTGTATATAACTGTGCCATCAGCAACCTCTTTTAACCCGTCTGCATCATAGCTAGCACTAAATGGAAGTGTCTAGAATGTCTGTCGTTGGAGGTGGAGAGGGTTTTTTTTAACTGACAGCTCTCTCAAAATTCAAGGCCGAGCTGTTTTATTATTATTATTATCATTATGTGCAATGCCATTCTGCCATTGTTTACCTTCTAAAGCTGAGTTGACATGACTTTGACACTTTTACTGTGAAAAGAAATGTAATATGGGTTAAAAAAAAAAAGTCAAGTTCTATTGACAGCATGTCAGTTTCCACAGAAACTCCTTTTAGACCATTTTTATATAAACAAGTAAAATAAAGGTAAATGGCGGAAATGTGGGAATGACGAGTTTCCCACTAAAGCCATACTTGAATATGAATATCACTAAATAATCAAATCAAGTGGCGTTCATTTTATCTATAATTGTTTAACTATTGTACTTCTACGACTGCTTTCTTCCAGGTATTTATTTCCCTCAGTTATCTCAAGAGTTTCCTGATGACATAACTGCAGTAAAAGTGTCAGGTCAGTAATCTGAGGCATGAATGTGGAAAATTATTAGCTCAAGGAGTTTTTGGTCCTCTGCTGTGAGCGCATGCTGTCGTCACCGACGGACATTCAATCCAGGGGTTGTTATGTAATAGCGCTGTTTCATGGAAACATTTAATATTTAACTCTGGATTAAATGATTGATTTTGGGGGGAAATGAAAATAATTTTAATCCCAAGGTAATATGTTATTAAGTCGAGATACAAATGTCTTGATTCTAATGCTAATAGCATTTAAAAATGTGAGAAAAAAAGGTGATCTCATTTATAAGAAATAAGTTTGACATGTCTTCACACTTGAATATAAACACTGCTGGTAATGACCACAAGAACACAACTGCATTGTCTGATTTCTTTATTAACATCATTACTTTGATTGGATGTAAAACTTCAAATGCAATCAATAACTTATTTCTAATTTCATTTATTTTGTTGCTGTTGTGCCGGGTCAGAAATCAACAAGGGATTGTGTCAAAAATATTACAAGAAAGAGGGCTGAGCACAATTGCAGATGTGATATAGATTTTTTACAAATGTTCAATCAACAAAATTTCATTTTTAACACATTAATCTCAACGTTATTTATGCATTTGTAATTGTACCAATTCAGATGCAGCTTCTGTTCCTCTGCAGTGTAAAGATGAAGTTTGTTGCCAGTGATTTCAATTGATCGGTAACAGCTCTATATAGTGTCTTTATTATTGTAATTGTAAGACATTTCTCAGGCAGTAAATGTGGATCTTTCAGATGAATTTGAGGAGTGCTAGTCTGGTTTTGTCTTGGACTCAACCCCTCAAAGTCTTGGTCTCGGATTAAGTGGTCTAAAGTGTTTTCTAAAGTGTTGCCCAAATGGATGGATGCTTATGCCCTCTATAAAGCCCTTGCGACAAAAGTGAGAATGCATGTACTTGTATTATGATTTGTGTTTCAGGATGCAACAACTTGTGAAATCAAACTTGCACAGCTAGAACCATTTGAGTTTACTAACTTGTGCATTTTTTTTGGTACATTTAGGGCCACTATTGTATCTAATAATCATACTTGCATAAATGTATAGTATCTTTCTTTCTCTTTTTATGTAATGTACTACAGCAGGATACAGTCACTATGATTTGACCAATGTTCCTGGATCAACATTTCTGTCTACAATTTAGTCTTAACCCTATCCCTAACCCTTTTAGGGATAACTTGTTCCTAAAATCAGAGGGAAATAAGTGACACTGATGTAGAAGCACCTAACACCTGGTTAAATTTGATCGGATGATTGGAATGTAGTTCCAGGTTCAACAAAGACACTGATCCAGGAACATGTTGCACTTGGCGAAATCACGTTCACCAGCAGGAGACACATGGCAAGACATCTGCAGGGCTCCTTACTGGTTGTCTTTCTTCTCTGACATCACAGATGTTACTGGGCAACTCTTACACATTCAAGGAGTTCTGCAACAGCAGGGGACACTGGCTGAGATGATCTGGGATCAGCGTTCACTTGGAGAGCTTTATATAGCCAAGTTGTCTGTGTACTACTGTCCAGGATTAGACATTGGTAATTCACCAATTCCACAGAGATGTCTTTGTGATGTCATGGAGACTGTCCAGCTGCCCGTTTAACCCTTTGATTGTATTGTTCCTTTAGTCATTTGCTAAGGCATCGCTATTGCTATTACTTCAGTTTACAGTAACACTCGACAAACATCCTACCATAATGGCAGAGAGTTTTGTTTGGGTATGCGCCACACATAAACCTCAAGTTTTCAAGGATGCAAAGGTGGTGGTTAAGGGGTTAAGGCTCAGGGGCTGGTAACCAGAAGGATGCTGGTTTGAACCCAGGAAGAAATCAGCAATGAATTTAACCCCAGGTTACTCCTGTCCTATAATAGTAAATTTATGTGGCGTGCTATGAAGCCCTCACATGTGAGTTGTGGACATCTAACTATATCTAAGACCTCATTAAGATGCTGCTTCGTGCTTCCAGGGAGGTGTTATGGTGAAGGGAAGCCTTTATTACTCATTTACAGGTTCAGAGTGAGACAGAGAGAGATGCCCCCAGGACATCACATGCCCCGCTCAGCCCTCCGCTGACACGTCTAAGATTTCTGGCACCAAAACAACGTCACGCTTCCTATTTCAGGCACAGGTGCAACATTTCAGAAGCGGGTCGAGTAACCGGGAGAGCAGGGCTGAGAGAGAGAGAGAGAGTAGAGCTCAATAAGAGTTGGTTACATTAGGACTCTGAATGAGGAACAGGACGCTTCCTAGTAGCTTTTAGCAACATGGGATAAGAGCAATGTTAATGCTGTTAATACTGCTTAACAAGGAGCTAATTAAAGAGGGGTCATTTCACTATGTTGGCATGAAGCATCTTATAGTGTAGTTTTGCTTTTTAGGGAAATGAGTGATGAAGTTATCACATTCTTAGGAAACTGTACGAGATTTTTCCATGTCTGAAGAACATGCCCTTGGACAAGTTGCTGAGATGAGGATACTAGGTTGTTGCTGTGTGGTTAATAAGGTGTTCAAATTGGTTGTTAACACATTGTTATGTGGTTGCTTACTGGCTAAAAGTCACCTACCACTCCCAAGTCTCTGACTTTCTATTCCCTAGATCAGTGTTTCCCAACGCAGCTCCTGGAGGCACACCAACACTACACATTTTGCAACTCTTCCTAATCAAACACACCCGAATCAACTCATTAGAAGAAACTCCAAGATAGAAAATAAAGGGGTCAGATGAGGGAGACATCCAAAATGTGGACTGTTGGTGTACCTCCAGGAACAGGGTTGGGAAAGACTGCCCTAGATGACTTGGGTTGCTTCACAAGTTATGGATTTGTTGCCTGTTTTACCAGGTCAAAATCAGCTAGCCAGATCGCAAGGGAAAGTAATAGCAAACTGATCAGAACTGATCAGGGGTCGTGGCCTAATGGTGAGGGAGTCGGGCTTGTAACCTGAAGGTTGCTGGTTCGATTCCCAAGCCGTCAGGAATTGAAGGTGGGGATTGTGAATGAACAGCACTCTCTCCACCTTCGATACCAAGACTAAGGTGTCCTTGAGCAAGACACCTGACCCCTAATTGCTCCCCTTGTAAGTCGCTTTGGATAAAAGCGTCTGCCAAATGAATAAATGTAATGTAAAAGAAATATCAGTGCTAACATTAGCGATCGCCACTAAAATCAAAAACAATGAAGCGTACAGAGTTCAAGAGTTTCACTAACTCATCAAAGCACTTGCGTTTATTATACAGAGAAAGAGAAAAAAAACACAAAAAGCATCACGTTTTTGTCAGGATCATATCACAACATTAAATAAACATTCCAAAGCATTTCTTCATTATATGGTCAAAAGATATAATTTACTCTTCACGGATGTTGAACTTAAAAGGATATTCTTTGCAAGGCTGGAGAATGCTGACATGTTCCCGCAGAAAGGTGCCATGCACCGCGTAGTTACAGCCCACGTCAGGCGCCGTCAAATAAGGCTTACAAAAAGATCATGAGCCCGTAATGACTTCTACATGTCAATATTATGAAGCACTAATGCAGTACTGAAATGGACTTTGACAGAACATCAAAACATCTGCGCACGCCTTAACATGTAATGCATAATAGATAAGGCTCAATAACTTGTTGCCATGTATGCTTAAATATGTTATGCTTGTTGCATACATGCTAATATGGTTACAAAAAATGCCCTACATGGCACCAAAAGAACTGCACTGTACACAAAGCACTCAGGGAAATAGAAAACAAGATTAAAATAATATAAAATTTAATGAGAATGACAGAAAGAAATGAAGAGAAAAAGGCAATGAAAGGTTCATAGGCACAGAAGTTCACCAGGTCAGAGAAATTCCACTGGAGTTACTTTCCAAAGCACTTCAAACAGCACAGAGTTAAAAGAAAACAGTATCCTTTTGAAGTTATTTAATGAAAATATCACAGGCCATCCTAGCGGGCTGCAATAGGTACTTTGAAGTGGTGGTGGTTATATACAAAAAAGTAGACCGTGTTCTAAGAAAGGTCAAAGGTTTGTCTATTCCTTTTGGCGAAGATGTCCATTCAAGGTTGCTCTATCCTGGTCACATGATCACAGTTTCTGTGTGCCGGGAATATGACGACAAGAACTGTTTGGCTTTCAGGCCAGGGCTTGGTGGGCAAGATGTGTGGGCGATTTTGCTTGAGGTGGTATGCTTTGCCCACCTGGATGGACGGCGTTGATTGGCTGGTCTAGCAGGACGGGAAAAATTGCTACTGCTGGGGGCAGGAGACGACTCGTGGTTGACCTGGAGGGGAACACATTTTAATCTAAGTATGCATAAATGATCAACACTTGGGTGAATATTCTTGCATTTTTATTTATGTACCAATATGTACCAATATGTTATGTCTTTAATTGGCAGGTTAGAGGAAAGAATGTAGTGTAAGGAAGAAAGAGGAGAATGGGATCAGAAAGCACTACAGCTCAGAACAGGGATCGTCATTCCTGGTCCTGAAGAACCACTTTCCATCAGAATTTAGTTTCAGATTTAATTAAACACGACTGAAGTAACTAATCGAGGTGTTTGAGGTTCACCTGAAAACCAATTGGAGCAGAGTTGGAATTAAACTCTTCAAGAAAGTGTCTCTTCAGACCAAGGAAACACTGGCCAAGAGCATCACCCAGACAAGGATGAATACTGCATTGAAATTTAGTGTGTGTGCAGATGACATTTGTATACCCTCTTCACCTGCTTGGTGTCCAGTTGCTGGATGAATGTGACCCTCTGACTTCTGTTGTTCTCTATTTCCATCATTTCCAGAAGTTGCTCCAAGTTGTCATTTCCCTGTCTCATCGTATCAACAACCGTGTGTGTCTTACTGAAGTTTTGGGATCCTGCTGCCAGAATCCTCTCCACCATCTGGTAGTCAGAGATTAGGTCCTCACCCGGGAAGCCTGCTTTGCTGGCTTTAGGCCCTGGAGGTGCCTTGTGATACTTCGATTTAAGGTGAGACTGTGACGGGCTTAAGTTATAGGCCAAGCCATTCTGTTCAAGAGTACTACCACCCCTCCCACTGTCTCTGTCTCCATTCAGGAGATGTCTAGAAGGACCAGCTGCCCAAGGCTCCTGGCTGGGCTCCAGTTCTGCTACCAGTACGTCACAGTCTGCAAGACATTTCTGGACGGGCGCACGTGTAGGTGCCCGCTTGGGTTCAAACTTGCTCTGGCAAATGGGAGTGCTGGTGTGCCTCGGAGGTTCAGTGGAGACAACGGTGGTCACAAGACCATCCTCTATCAGGGTTTTGCCCTCGTTCTCCTGCAACATGGCACCAAACTTACGCAACACTGATGGGCTGCCAGATTTCCTGTCAAGCAAGAGGCACTTCCTGTCAGGTTGTTGTGATGACTCATGGTAAGTGGAACGAGGGGCTACAGGAGAAGCATCTCTCTGTCTGATTGCCATTTTGGAAGCTGAATATTTAGGGGGAAGCTCATTTGATGATACTGGGTCTTTCCAGCTAACGTGCCGGGCTTGGGAGTCATCCCAACTTGATTTCATGTTCTTCTTGTTCTCAGCCTCCTCAAACTCATCCTGAACTACACACGAGGCAGTCCTGAAGTGAAAAGACAAAACAATCAAAAGTAGTCACAAAAGAATATTGTGTAAACACTAAGAACTGGTCAATAACCATCAACCAACAAGAAACATGCATGATGATACACTCTTAGAAAAAATGTTCATTTGGGGTTCTAAATAGAACTTTTCGGGGGCTCCAAATTTACTGCACCTGATAGAACCCTTTAGGGATCTGTACAGAAACTTTTCTTCTAAGAGTGTAGGACAAACAAAAGGAATGACTCTGATCAATTAAGATAGGAAAGGCTTTACCTGTTTGTCACCAGGCTAGCCTTCACGCTATCTTGATAACCGTGTGTAACTGGATATATCTTGGGGTTCTGATAGCAAAAAGAGGGAGATATGGGATATAAGAGGGATATCAAAGGTACCAAATTCTAGGGGTTTAAGAGTCTAGATGTAGGAGAAATTGATAAATAATGAAAGAGAGTACTCACTGCATTTGGAGTTCCAAGATTCCCTAAGTTCTTTCCAAAATGTGGGCTCTGTTGGAGATATCCATTGAGGATGTCTAGGGTGGTATCTTGCCTTTCAAGATCATGACAACTGGCAGGATAATGGCTGCCGTTGCTCAGGGAATCAAGTGAGTAATTGTTGGAGCCATTATAGTAATCACTGGGGTGGTGAAACCCAAGGCTTTGCATAACTGAATTATCTGCTCTTACTTCATTGCATTGACGAATTGGGAAGTTGTTGTTGGGGTGACCATGAGGTTCATGATAGCCATTGGCCTGGTGGCTATAATGAGAGTTGACAGGAAGCAAAGTAATGTCCAGGCTTTTGTTGTTTGTGACATTGTTTGTGCCGCTCTCGCTGGCTTCTCTTCGTGCTTTGACCTCATTGTACAACTGGAATACAATCATAATATTAGAGACAAACTCAGCAGTTGAAAAGCAAGTTTTCCTCACCTACATGAAAGCAAATTTTTCAAATGCACAAGTCAGCAAATACAACTGGTATAGTGTACTGCATGGACTAATTATGCAACTAGTTATGCAACTTTAACAGCATGAGGTTCCTTCAGAAAGGGGTCAGTGAAAGATCAGGGGATTACTTGGTCAAAGGTTAATTAATCTACCAATAACAACATATTAACTTGGCCTGTTTCAACATGAATGCATTGACTTCCTGTGTGTTTTAGTGTATGTGTATGTATGTGTGTGTGTGTGTGTGTGTGTGTGAGAGAGAGAGAGTGTGTGAATGTCTTTGGGTTTCCTGTTACCTCTATCCCTTTGGGTTTAATAAGCTTGTTAACATCTGTCAAAGTCATGGTTCCAGATGGAGTGTGAAGCATCTATTATTATATCCAAGAGAACTTTGGCAACAGGGGGTCAAGGTTCTTTCAGCCAATCACAATCCTAGTTAGAGGCCACTATCACAACATCAACAACTTCACGGTCCCTTGTAAATGCAGGATTGTAGTGCTACTGGATCTTTTGGCATCATATTTTGGATGTTTATTTACATTTTTAAATAAGGATCGGAATGAGTATCTCTCTCTCTAGATATGGAGATGGATTCTGTCACGCTGTCTGGCGTCACTGCAGTTGAAAATTTGTCTCACCTCTTCAATCTTCCTCTGCATGTCCTGTAGTTGATCTTCCCATTCCTGCATCTCGGAGTCAAAACTATCAAGCAGGTCAGCTCTCTCTCCACCCCACACACAACTCCCAGGCTCCGGCCCACAGTGCAATTCCAATGCGGCCATTCTTTTGCACGTGTTTGTCTGTGCTCAGAATCTTATGCTGCAATTCCTGAAAGGTCACTGGAGTGACCACATTGGCAAGTCCACCAATACCTCTATGAAGACAAAAAAGACATTCATCATTGAGAAACAGCTTATCCTAAATATCCCAAGTAAATGAATGACTTCTACCGTGTCAACTGTGGCTTGCTTTGAAGTTCAAAGGTGTTATGAACCTAAACATTAGTGAAGTCTTCCTGATTGTATTGCGTTTCAGTAGACTTGTAGAAGGAAACAAAATCCCAGCTATTTGCTCTGGACACCTGCTTTAAAACTTTAACTCATTTCTATATGCATTCCCTGTCCTTCAAACCAGCCCTTAACTGTCAAAATTGTCAGCACGTTCTTTACCACACCAACTTCATTAGACATGCTCAGGTTACCTAAAGGGACTTCAGGGATTCTGAAGTCAGTTTTATAACATGGACAGTCTCCCTGGTGTAACCTGATCTCTCTCGATCAAGGGCACAATAGTAAAGGGTAATTGGTTGCCCCTTTCAAAATCGGACCCTACACCTACAGCCAGCTAAGATCTTTAACTTTGAGGTTACACCACTTCTTTCAGGCAAGGATGAGGTCTGAGTTCCAAGCAAGTGCAGAACCTTTTACCCGCTTGGATGTGCTCAGAATAGTTGCATCCTTTCCATGGTAACGTCACTGAGTTTATCCTGTAACACAGCTTTGATTTACGGCAGGTGTTAGGGATGGAATTTTCTGCCGTCAAGGAACATGACACCCAGTTTAACTCACGAAATTGCCAGAATGTACCGCCGTATGACGTAGGCATAGAGGGATATTTATACCCTTTGCAATTATGTATCATAAAACCAAAAAGACCAATAGAGTAAGTGAGTATCTGTTTACATTACAACATGCATGCACACTTACTTTACGTAAATGTAACTGATCACAATAGTAATACTACTAATAGCATAATATATTTACATATTAAGTATATATTGTTTGTTAGCATTCTCTTGTAGCGTAAAGTATGACCAGTTTGGTTCTTAATGTTGTATAACACTGTCAGCCCAAGTTAAAGATCACAGTAAAGTTAAAAAGCTTCAAAAGAGCTATAAGTAGTAATAAATTTATACTGTAAAAGGTTTCAAAGAGGAGGTTTCTGTTACATTCTTGTGTACAAGCTTTCTTAATCCTTACCAGTGAAATCTTATTATTGGTTCCTCGGGTAATTCCCTCTCATGAGCTTGTGATGAACTGACGCTCCAGAATATGAGTGGTTTTCAAGAACGGGTTTGTGCCTTAAATCAAGATCACTCTCGTTTCAGTACCACCTCCTCTTTGACAGTTCCTGCAGTTTAACAGCTTGTAACGGCGCAAAGACCCCAGAAGCTCATGCCCCACGGTGTGACGTAAAAGTCCAGTGTATTAGAGCTTAAATGTTTCCTCTGTCCAGCCCTATGATCCTGTCCGAAGCTCAGGAGTAAACAACTGTAGTCCTGAGGGGGCCCTGGGGTTTTATAGTGACTCTAAGTATTTACCCCTGCGACGTCAGGCTCACCAGGTATCCGGTGTCATAATGTCAGATTTATTCCAGCATTCGTGGTCTCCATGCAAGAGACTGTCGTCACCGACATTCTAGGTTAAAATTACAAAGGCAGAGGGAGAGTGTTTACATGGCTATTTTCAAACGCCCAGTTCTACCCCACCTCTGTGAAACTGTTGCTAGGTTGCTTTTAGGACTTGGCAGATTGCAGTCTTGTGACTCCTATTCCAGTTGTTTCAATTTCTACTAATCCCAATAGGCAACTGGGCTATTTGTGACTCTCAAAACACTCTGTCCATTTTATTTTTAAGATACCACCGGACAGAATTAGCAGATACTAAGTATGCTGTCCGCGGTTCTTAATGGGCGCCTTACGCTTGTATTTATTTGACACATGGCTGTTGCGCAATAAACAGACAGCCGACAGTTCGGCCCTAATATTGGCCGCTGACTCAAATAGTTTCTGGGTACAATAATGCAAGAAGGAAAACAACAAAGCAAAAGCCTCTGAGAATGCAGAACACGGTAGAACTGGCAAAATCTGACATGAAATCTGTATGTTTGACTTTTTCACTAACTTTCAAGCAGGAAGGAGTTCCAAAAAGAGACTCACTCTAGAAAACAGATGAGTTGTTGTTCTCGAAGTATAATTGTCTTTTTAATAACCTACACAATGCTGGGTTTTAACCCAAGTTGGGTTGAAAATGGACAAATCCAGTGATTGGGTTGTTTTAACCCAACGTTTGGGTTAAATGCTTAATTATTATTCATTAAACTTGTCCATTTGTTTAATAAATGTTAATTTCCAACATACTTTGGGTTCATTTTAAGCAAGCAATACAGTAATTTTTAGATAATAGTTGAGATAAATAAAACTACCTAGCAGGTTGGGTAAATTAGGTTAAAACAACCCAATCACTGGGTGCATCTATTTTCAACCCAACCTGGGTTGTATTTAACCCAGCATTTTTAGAGTTTAGACCCATCTAAATCTAAACAAATGTATTTGTGATCCAAATAAACTGTGAGCCCAATGCTTCCACAGTTTTTGTAAATCCATTGACCGCTTTAATCATTTATTTAACTGCTGAACTGCTGCTGACGACTTCAGAAGATTCAGTCCCTTCAGCAGAGGTTAAAACTGGAGGTGCCAACAAGCTGAGTAAACTCATGCAGAAAGCATGAAGCTCTGATGTCCAAATTGCTGATCATCATGAGTAACATATCCCAACCCCTCCATAACATGCTTGCTGGAATGAGTAGCACGTTCAGCAGTAGACTGATCCTGCTCTGGTGCAACAGAAGGTACTTCATGCTTACTGCCATCAAGTGCATAAGCACTTTCCCCCACCCCACCCCACCCCACCCAAGCCACAGCTGTTCTTTAGCATATCGCATGAAACTTTGTGCAATTTCTTCAGGTTCCTGTGCAACCTAATTTATCTATCTATGCAAAACTGTTGTTCTTGTGATGCATATTACATGTACAAATGGATGATTCCTACTTATATATATTCCTACCTGTTAATTATAGCCCATCCTTGCATGTGTATGCATGTCCTCTCTGACAATACAGTAATATACCATGTTCTTACTCACCTTTGCATGCTTCTGACAGGAAATCATTCCAGCCGACGTATCTTAAGAGCAAAGTGGCAGGCATTCTGGCCAATGTGGTAATGTGCCTCTTTATGGTAAACTGCAGTTGCATATTTCGTTGCATGTCTTTGGTGGCAAAGCAAGTGTCAATGGGCAGATAGCCATAGTCCTCAATGAAAGAAATGTCTTCTGGGTAATGTAGTTTCCAGCAGCTCAAGGGTATTGATGTCTTGAGAAATACATGTAACGTTTTTCTGGTGATGTATAACAGTCACTTTATTTGAAAAAAAACTTGTCTTGATGATGCGCCTTCCAATGCAGCCGTATATATGTGAATTGGGTAAAACAGCCTCCAGCTTTTTAGGACTTAAGGTTTTGCAGACTTCTGTGCTTAATCGTGCTGTCTGTGCTTGGAAAGTGACTGTCCTGTGATTCTTCAACCATGGTGACATACACAACATTGACAAACAAACAAAACAAAGGGGCGAGACTATGCTAATGAGTGGACGGATGGCAATCACAGGACAAAAAAGAGGGTAAAAAGAAATACAAGTTTAAAAATGGTAGCATAAGAGAGTGAGGAGAACAACACTAGAATGAGGATGAATAAAATGATGGGCTGAAACATCTGGGTGAATAACCGACAGGATTGACGAACATGCATTAAAAAACATGGGTGCGTGGGAAGACAGGATCAGAGAGAAAGAGAGAAAGGTTAAGATATTATAGCCATTAACATTCTCCATTTGCATAGTTTACAAAATCTTGGCAAATCACAAAATTATGCTTTGTTATTTTGCTGAATGTTAAAAGCAGTCAGGCAATGAACTCTCTGAAATATGTAGTGCTTTCTTGTTCTTCATTATCAAATTCACTCCCTTTAAAGGAATAGTTCACCCAAAAATAAAAAATTGTCATCATTTACTCACTCAGTGATTCTCTTTTTTGCTCAAAATTCAAATAGAAGAATGACTTGTGCACTATAAGGCTTCTGAAACCACACTGTAACTTTGTTTAAGATTAAAATATAAATTATTATTCTCTGAAAATCATTCCCTTTCCAATATTATTTGAGTATTATTTAAGCATTGAAGTATTCATTAATATTTTGAATTAGCTTTTAATTTATTAATTAGCTTTTAATTTATTTTTTGTAATTTTGTTACTAAAAAAGTTTTGGTAATTTTCTTGTGCTTATGAGATTTTTTTGTTTGATTTTTTTTATATTTCCATTTAGCTTCATTTATATTTATTTCAGTTTTAGTTGTAGTGATTTTACTACTACTTGAACATTTTATTTCAGTTAGTTGCCAATGCAAAATTTCTAATTTTAATTTGAGTTTTTCATCTAATATTTGTATTTTATTTTAGTTAAACCTTAATTCACCTAAATACTCTGAATCTAAATCACATCTCATTTGTGTTTGTGAACATTTCGGTAAAATTTTACATCAGTAACATCCAATATCACTGGTTCTGGCATGTCTATGGCTTTAGAAGACTTAAGCCTCATTTCCACCAAAATTACCCGGAACAATTTATCCCAGGAACTTTTTTCCCATAGAACTGTTGCTGTCTGCGTTTCCATCGCGGTCTAAAGTACCATTAAGATTTAGTCCGGACGCAGGACTGTGCGTGACTTTCCACTTCCCGCTGGATTTCGTGCTCCGCATATAAGCTTAATAAAGCCATTATCATTTTTTTTTTTACATTTTACATTTTAGTAGACGCTTTTATCCAAAGCAACTTACAAGTGAAGCATTTAGGGGTATTGGGAATCGAAGCAGCAACCTTCAGGTTAACCCCATTATTAACGCCATTATTAACCCCATTATTAACCTCATTATTAACCCCATTATTAACCCCTTTATTAACCTCATTAACGTATTTGTCGTAACTCCATTGTTGATTCAAAAAACAAACTAATCTTACTGCATGCACCGCAACAGACTTTTAAAAATGGAGGTCGAAATAAAATGCAGCTTGAACTCAACCAATCAGTATGTTCAGCTCTCAAGTCCCACCCCCACAAGTTCCTTAACTTTGAAAAAGTACTACCTCATGAGCAGGGACTTTCTGAGGGGGAAATTTTTACACAGAACTTTATTTAGACCCTTGTTCAATACCACCCCAAAGTTCCTAGTTCCTGGGGAAAGTTCCTGCGGTTGAAACAGGGCTTTAGAATACAGTGCAAGATGTATGGACTACTTTTATGATTTATTTTGTCCTTTTTAGGAGCTTGACAGCCCTGTTCACTGTTCCACCGAAGAAAGAGAATCATGAAAGTGAGTAAATGACAGAATTGAACTGAACTATACCTTAACAGTGTGGTAAACATTCATATTGTGCTTCACATAGACACACAGACTCTTGCTAGACTCACAGATAATGGTTCTTCTGAATCTCTTTCCTCAGGTTTTGGGACTTCAAGTCGGTCTATAAACCCCTGCAGCTCCTTCCTGAAGGCCTTCATTTGAGCATTGATGCGGTAGAGTAGCTCGTGCTCCCTGATCCGGCCTCCATCCTCCTCATCTTCCATACGTCCGAAAAGATCCCCATTAGATACGAACACCCGTGCCTCTGCAATGATAGTACTGGTGTCGGCTATCAGCCGATCAATGGTTCGTCCCAATCGCTCTGCTTCGGCACGGATGTCAATCATCTGTTGCCTGTCCCGAATGGAGCGCGAGAGGAGGCGGGCGGATTCAGGAGAGTAGAGAGAGCGAGTTGGCGTGAGGCACCGAGCGTTGCGGACTTCCTCCGAGTCGCTTTCTCCTCCAACAGGACCCTCACGTTTGCGATGGGGAGGAAGACGAGAGGAAGACGAGTCGTCATCACTACCTCTACGCCCTCCGATTCCAGGACCAGTGTCGCTCTCTGCGTCACTGTCCCGTGGCGTGACGGCTAGGTGAGATGATAGATCATACCGTTGCATGTTGGAAAGCAGTACACGGTTCTCGTACTGCAGCTGCATCACTTTCCCACTCAGTTCATTGATCTGCTTCCTCGCCGCCTTCAGCTCCTCCTGCAAGGCCTCGGCTTTGGAGCTGTCTCCTGCTCCACTGGCGGCACTTGCTGCATTACCACTCGAGGCATGTCTTGTACCCTCTTTAAAGCGCAGTTTGTTCAGTTCACATGTCACTCTCTTATTCTGTTCCTCTACATCCGCCAGGTTCCTCCGCAGAAGTTCTGCCTCATCCTCCACCAACTGCAATTGTTGCCTCAGCTCCGACAGCTCCGACCCCTGCTCGCGCCCCATTCCTCCTTCCGCTCCGGACAAGCCCCCATTGGAGGATTCGTCGCCTCGAAGATCATCCAGCTCTGCCCTCAAGCCACGGTTCTCCACCTCCAATTCGACAATTTTACGTCCCAGGATGTTGGCTTCCTCTTCCACCAATCGCAAGCGGAGCTTCAGCTCCGATTCCCTTGTAGTGGGTGGGCCACCAGCTTCACCCTTTGGATGAGGGCTGTCCAGATCTCCATAGAAGGAACGATACTTCTGGAGTTCTTGTTCCAAACGGTCCTTTTCCTTGTCAATCTTGGCCATTTTCTTTCTCATTAAAGTAGCCTCATCTTTAACGAAGGTCAGTTGGCACTTCAGGTCCTCATTGTCCTCCTGTGGACAGAAGTGTTGCGTTAAGGTGTGGGCAAGATTTTGTGGACAAAAAAGGTCTATTGTCAATAGTGTAGCGATGTACAGTATGAGTCACTGTCAAACCAAACAGCTTTCTGTTGGTGAATATGACCAACTTGAACACAAGGAAATGTGCATCACTACATACTTTATAATGGACTTTATATCTTTGCAAAAAGCTGCATACCTAGTTGAGCTTGAACTTGAGCTTGTCACTTAAAGGGACCTATTTTGCAAAATTCACGTTTGTTAGGTGTTTGAACACAGTTGTGTGTCCACAGTGTGTGTAAATAACCAGTCTATATTGGTAAAAATTCACCAGCTCCTTTTTTTATAATGCCCATAAATCATAAACAGTCTCTCCAAATCTGGAGCGGTTCCAGATTTACATTAGAATAGAGGGAAGCCCGCCCATGACTGGCGAGGGAATCTGCCCTATTAGTACACAGTCCACCATGTTTATCTACTCACCTGAGAATTTAACAGCAACATTAAATTAAGAAATGTATTCTTCTAAAAGCTATAATGTTATTTTATCAAGAGCAGTGAGCTATTCTCTGTTTTTTTTTTTTTGGTTCATATTAACAGCATATACAGCAGTAAGTACTGTATATTATGCTGTTTTCACTTTAGGCACAAGTTGTACAGGCTCCACCCTCTTCTGGAAATCTAGGTGGGGATCAGCAGCTCATTTGCATTTAAAGACACAAGCATGAAAACAGCATGTTTTTCTTCCACTTAAAAATGTGCATTTATGGTATAATAAATGATCTTTGGGGGATTTTGAGCTGAAACATCAGACACATCCTGGAGACACCAGAGACTTATATAACATCTTGTGAAAAGGGGCATAATAGGTCCCCTTTAAAGGGGTCCTCGATTATGATTTCATTTTTTAACTTCAGTTAGTGTGTAATGTTGCTGTTTGAGCACAAACAACATCTGTAAAGTTATGACACTCAAAGTTCAATACAAAGGGAGATATTTTCTTTTACAGAAATCACTGTTTAAGGACTACAACAAACGGCTGGTAGGGAATACAACAAGCTTCTTCCTGGGTTGGTGACATCACAAACCCCAAAATTTACATAAACCCCACCCCCAAGAACACTCAACAAAGGAGGTGACGCCATGTTGGGCTGCTTTAGAGAAGATTCTTCCTGAGTCTCTCCATCAGTGTCGACTTCGAACAATATAAGTCTGAATACCGTTATTGACAATCCTCACTTTGGCAATGTGAGACTGTCTAACTTTGTTGTTGTTGAGCAACCGAATCATGAGCTGTTAAAGCTCCGCCCTGTTCTGGAAAGGGGGCGGGGAGCAGCAGCTCATTTTCATTTAAATGGACAAACAAAATTTGTGTTTTTGCTCATACCCAAATATGGGCAAATTTGACAATATAATCTATAATAAATGATCTGTGGGGTATTTTGAGCTGAAACTTCACAGACCATTCTGGAGACACCAGAGACTGATATTACATCTTGTGAAATGAGGTATAACTTCATTTGACAGCAGTGTTTTGTCCTCACCTCTGTAGGTGTCTGAGTCTTCCTCTCAGGCTTTTGTGCATCTTTGCTTCCTCTTCGTTTCTGAGACTGGACACAACAAATTTATACGTATGCTATACAATTAATATGGATTTGAACCAATTTAGATGTGCTGTAATGACTTGTGTTTGTAGTCCTACCTCTTTGGCTTTGTCCAGTTCATTTTGCAGGGCCTGTTTGGTGACTTCCACCTCAATAAGTTTCTGTCTCAATCGCTCGTTTTCTTCTTCTGTCTTTGTTCTTTTCTCCTCCACGTTCTCTAGCTCATGGTGGAGTCTCACAGACACATCCTTGGCAACCTGTCAGAATGGTGGTGGTGTGGCTTAGTGGTTGCTTTGGATAGAAGCATCAACTAAATGACAAGTTAATAATTAGATAAAAATTGTGCAAATAAGTCCTTGGGAATGGGCAATTTATCATAGACCTTCTCTGCATGCCTTTAAAGAGAAAAACATGGGTATTTGCCTTCAAATCTTGCTCTAAGCTCCTTAGGAGGTCCTCGTCGATTTCTCCAGTTTGTGCATAGCGAAGTCGTTTGCGTTCAGCCTTGCGGAGTCTGTATTGAAGGATGCGGCAGTTCTTATTCGCTCGCTCAAGCTCACGCCGCATATCTTGTAACTGACATGTGTCCTCCTCATAAAAGGTGTCGCGCATCTCCTCCATCTCTGTCCGCATCTCCTCAATCTCATTCTGTGAAAACCAGAGTGTGCTAATTAGATAATTCTGCTCCCCAATTACTGCATTTACATTATTTTAATAAGCTGTCCGTTATTTCCAAAATTACGTTTAATGAGTCCATTGCAAACTGTTGGTTGACCATGCAAATTACATATTTTGAATAAAACCGAGGCTGTTTTATAGCTGTATTTTGCTTTGTTCTAAAATGGACTAAATTGTTATGTTGCATTTCTCTCAAGGCAACATTTTTTAAATATGCCAAAATATATTACACAAAAAGTCATACAAGCAAACTGCCATAATGTTTATATCCTGTTCATGTTCGAGTTTCGCTCAGGCCCTGTTTTCACCTGCTATTAAGATGTGATTTGGTCGATCGGATCGCAAGTTGTCTAGGCAGACACATTCCCGTTTACACCTGATGTTTCTTGATTTCTTCGAGCGGAGGATCTATGGGCGGGTAAATGTGTGTTTTTTTCAAATCTTTCGATCTAATGAACAAAATAAGCTCGCGCAATTTACTAATGAACGCACTCGGAGGCGACGGAAAAACATACGGAGTGCATCAGCTTTCGTTTCTGCTCTGACAGCCGCAAGACCACGGCAAACGCTGGGAGTGTGTGTTAGAAATCAGGGATGGTGGGAGAACATTGTGCTTGGTACATTTTTCATCTCCAAACCAAACTTGGGTCTCCAGCCGACAAAGTTTAAATCCTGTCTGGCTAGCGCGCTTCCCGTAACGTTTACGTATTAGCCCAGAGAGTAGGCAAACTTTTGTGGCTGTTTGAACACATTCGACCACATGAGCGTTCCCATTACGAAAGCAATCCGGTAAAATGCGTATTTGACTACCTCTGGAAGTGGTCGAAAGTGGACAAGCTCAAAACATTTTACACCTGTATTTAGCGTCGTCCACTTGTGATCTGATCGACCAAAATGCATCTTAGGTGAAAACAGGGCCTCAAGAGTGCTATTTGCGATTTCATGATGGATGGACAACATCTCTGCAGGCTTTCTTTCTGTTAATCAGCAGGATTTCTATTTATCAAGATTGTGTTTGGGAAAACAATATTGCCATGCACCTGCTGAGGAGAGGAGTCATTAAAAAGCATTTTCAAAAGCAAGTAACATGCTAAACCACAGAACTCACGTATATTATCAACAATGTGCATCATTTATCTACTTTGCTAATGGTTATCAACATATGTAGGCTGTTACTTATTAAGTTAAGTGTGGAAATATACATTTGTGCAGTTATACATTTGCATACATATGTTGATATCCACCCATCTTCATCCATCTATCTATCTATCATCTTCATCTCTTAAAAAGGACTGTCCACCCATCTTCATCTATCTATCTATCTATCTATCTATCTATCATCTTCATCTCTTAAAAAGGACTGTCCACCCATCTTCATCTATCTATCTATCTATCTATCTATCTATCATCTTCATCTCTTAAAAAGGACTGTCCACCCATCTTCATTTATCTATCTATCTATCTATCTATCTATAATCTTCATCTCTTAAAAAGGACTGTCCACCCATCTTCATCTATCTATCTATCTATCTATCTATCTCCTTTTCTATCTCTTAAAAAGGACTGTCCACCCATCTTCATCTATCTATCTATCTATCTATCATCTTCATCTCTTAAAAAGGACTGTTCACCCATCTATCTATCTATCTATCTATCTATCTATCTATCTATCATCTTCATCTCTTAAAAAGGACTGTCCACCCATCTTCATCTACCTATATATCTATCTATCTATCATCTTCATCTCTTAAAAAGGACTGTTCACCCATCTATCTATCTATCTATCTATCTATCTATCTATCTATCTATCATCTTCATCTCTTAAAAAGGACTGTCCACCCATCTATCTATCTATCTATCTATCTATCTATCATCTTCATCTCTTAAAAAGGACTGTCCACCCATCTTCATCTATCTATCTATCTATCTATCTATCTATCTATCTATCTATCATCTTCATCTCTTAAAAAGGACTGTTCACCCATCTATCTATCTATCTATCTATCTATCTATCTATCTATCATCTTCATCTCTTAAAAAGGACTGTCCACCCATCTATCTATCTATCTATCTATCTATCTATCTATCTATCTATCTATCATCTTCATCTCTTAAAAAGGACTGTCCACCCATCTTCATCTACCTATCTATTTATCTATCTATCTATCTATCTATCTATCTATCTATCTATCTATCTATCTATCATCTTCATCTCTTAAAAAGGACTGTCCACCCATCTATCTATCTATCTATCTATCTATCTATCATCTTCATCTCTTAAAAAGGACTGTCCACCCATCTATCTATCTATCTATCTATAATCTTCATCTCTTAAAAAGGACTGTCCACCCATCTTCATCCATCTATCTATCTATCTATCTATCTATCTATCTATCTATCATCATCTCTTAAAAAGGACTGTCCACCCATCTTCATCTATCTATCTATCTATTCATTCATCTATATATTTTTTCACACGATTAGTGTGTTATACATTTCCTCAAGTACCACACACAAACCTTGAGATCTTCGTTTTCATCCTCCAGCCTCTCGATCTCGTCCTGCAGGGCTTCATTCTGCTGTGTCACGGGCTCTTCGGCGCCGCTCGTGGCCTGTGCGGCCGGTCCCGGTTGAGTCTCGTCAGACTCTTCGCGCTGCATCCTGCCGCTTTTCTTCAAGCGCTTGTTGATGTGATGCTGGATGATCTCTGACTGCAGACAGCCTCCGCCCCAGAAGGCCGGTCCGCAACCCACGTACTCTCCTCCCGCAGCGGCCTCTCTTCTCTTCTCGCTCGCCCTCACACCACCACCGGAGGATCCGTCCGGCTGCTCCGAGCACGAGTCTCTGTCGACGCACGGTAAACACAGCGAGCGGCGCGTGTCCGGTGGTGGAGCGCGATCAATTTCCCAAACCGCCTCAGTTTCAGCACCACGAACAGCTGCCGCGCCTCTCACCCTGACTTCAGCCGCCTGCTCTCCCTCGCGTCCTTTACTGCCTTTTCCTCCGAGCTTCGACGCCGTGGATGATGAGGAGCGGCTTCCGCTGGGTTTTGAGGCCGGTTTGGCGGGGTTTTGTCCGGGAGACGGTCTCCTCCTCCCTTCGGTACTGTCCGCTGATGTTGAAAAATCCGCAGCGCCACTCGCGGCAGAGCTCATCATGTCATATCAGACCTCCAACAATACTTGAAATCAATTTTATGCCATTTATAAGAGGGAAAAATTATTAAAAATATGAAATATTAAACTTAGTGCAAGTAGGTAAGCTACATCATTAGTACATCAGGCATATATATATATATATATATATATTTCAATATAATTTCAATAAATAAATTTACATTTTTAATATAAACCATATCGGAAAGCAATTTTCTAGGTGGATAAAAATCAAGAAATGTGAATTCTTGTCATTTAAAAAACGACCTTGGCTACATGAACATTTACTTCACATTTACATGATTTGACAGTAAAGTTTGTTTACATCCATCGCAGTAGGCTTCCTTTAAGTAAGATGTTTTATACTTTCCAAGTTTATAGCTTGTTCAAAAAAAATCACGCATCTTTGGTGCAGTCATAATTTGAGTTATTTTTCAAGAACAGAAAATATCGCGAGGTTTTCTTACCTGTTTTTCAGCTGTGCTCATTTGTTTCCCGTGTTGAGTGGACAGTTCAGCTCGAGGGTACCAGGCGCCGCGAGACACGGACGTTTAATATTCATGAGGTGACGTCACATATAAGGAAGTGTACTTTTTCCTCAAAAGGTAAATGTATATATAAACATGCATACATACTTTTTAGTATTTACGACTATATTTTCATATTATTGACATTATTAGTTATTATTAGATTGTTGTAGTTTTTTTGTTAGTCGGTGTATACCCCTTTAAGAGACTGAATGCTGCTGGAGTTTGCTGCTTCACAGATAAGCTGGTGAAAATGCACAGTCATTCCTCTAACACTATTACACAAGAATAGATTCAAAAGGTCAGTCTGCAGTCTCCGCATCAGCAGCGAAGGCACATCAAATATAATATTTTTTCTGTTTTCACAATTTCCCATAGTCTTGCTTTATCATTAACCTTTGGTCTTGAGATTCAAATCAATCTCTCTCATATTTAATTAGCACATGACTTTAATGAAATTGCACTGTTTAAATGTCACAAGTGATATCAGTCTGTAATACTGCCTGTGAACACTAGAGAGCGCCCTCTGCCTGTCTGTGCACTTGACTGGAAATAAGTTGGCATATGAACAATAGATATTACATATTTTGAGGTCTCAGCTGTTTTAAATTCAGAGCTGGATTTCAATATCTATCCCTATGCTTAGAAATTGTATCGTGTGTCTCACAGCCTCAAAAGTTAATACTCAGGATAGTATACCTAAATACCTATAAACCTATAGGTGGCTGTTTGTGTAGACAGCTAATTATCTCAGGTAGTGTATATTATCAGTGGAACAGGTTGAGAGAAAGGTGAAACCACTTTCTGTTAATAGGGCCAGTGGAAATCTCTGGCCTGTTTGCAATCCTCTTACTGACGGACATCCTTGATCAGACAAGGGAGCGAGAGAGAGAGAAATTGTAGATGGGTTCGGAGGATAAAAATGTAAAGATGCTGCTGGTATGAGTTAAATAAATGCATTTTCTCTCAACGACAAGATTAACCAATAACAACATTATAACCTGCAGAGCAAATGACGTTTTTGTGCTCGAGTTGGCTGTACCAAAAATAATACAAATCAAAATGTTTCAATTGTCCCATGAAAGCCTGTCCGTGATTAACAAATCTGTTTTAAATCAAAGACTACAAGATATGTGATAAGTCTGCTGGGTGTTTTAAATCAATTGCATGAATTAAAATGATTTGTGATAAAACTATTGTTTGTAAATTAATTTAATAATAAGGTCACAATTTACAGTACAATTTCTAAAGTCAAAAAACTGTTTTCGTTCATTTTCTTTTACGTATGGAACATTTCTAGCTTTCAGGTTGATATGTGCGTGGTATTGTCATGTGTAAATAACATATTTGTTGCATAAATCCGGTCTGTTTAATAGTTTTAGTCTGATACCAGTGTATGTTTCCCCCATAGTGACCTGAATAACTCTGACGTGGATATAAGCTCTTTTACAGCGAAAGCCAATTTACGGCCTGATTAGACCAGATCTGTCTGCCCAACCCCTCAAAGCTCTGGCCTGGGATCTCCATCACAACCGGAGGACACTTAATTAGAAGTCCAGGAAGGAGAGAGGTGGAGGCAGAGGGTCTGTGAACAACTAAGATAAATGGGGTTAGACTGTGGGGTTGTCATCCTCTTCTGCGATTAAAAGTCCATTATGAATCACATGGAAGATATGATGTGTAGCAAGATTGTTACATTTAAAGGCCACGACAATGTTCTGTTTATTATATTCGTCTGTCACTTTAGCTCGTTAAAGGTAGCATTGACAATTTTTATCATTAAACACTTTGTTATTCTTGCTGAAACTCTCTTCACATCCTAAGAGTGACCAATTATAGAAGTGGTCTAAATATTAAAACATTTATCAGGACCGTCCAATCATTGCATTCAGTCCGAACAATGGACGTAGTGTCCTTGACGTCAGTTCTAAAGAGGATTTTTGAAGCCCAAAGTGGGCGGAGCCGGCTGTCGCCATCTTGGCATGCGCATCACCGCATGTCACTCCTGGATAACCAAAAATGGGCAAAGAGGCGGGGCATGGGTGGAGCTAACAGACAAGAGACAAACAGTTTGACAAACAGCAGCAGCAATCCACCTGTCACTCAGGTGGCCACGCCCTTAATTATGCAGAACTTTAGGGCTTAATATATTTTAAACAGATGAATAATAAAAAAACAAATTCACCCCCTCACAATTGACCCTTTGCAAAGACCCGCCCCCTATAGTTCTCACGCCACACATCATGTTCTCACGCAGTGAAAAATACATCACGGAGCAAAGAGGACACTGACAACGTATGAAACAGGTTCATATTTCAAATATTGTAATTTTTTAAAGAAGTTTAATCAATAAATAGTGTCTAGTGTGTCTTTAATGTGTCGTGACAGATCGCTGTAGCTCCTCGTGAACCGATCATCTCTTCATACTAGTTCATTTATAGCATCAAATAAACATGAATGAACATCAGAAGGAATGTTGTTTCGAACGCGGAAAGACGTGAGGACACACAATTTTTCAAGTTCAAGTTCACCAACGTTAATCTACTAACTCCCCCGACTGCTTTGTCGGACAAAATGGCGGATTCGGGGTTGTGATTGGTCAGATCGCCTGTCAATCAAACTGTTTGCGAAGGGTCAATTGACATGAATGGCAAAATTAGCTATATAGACCAAAACGACTTTTTTAGCAGGTTGTAAACAATTTTTTCTGCAGTAAAGTTGGGCATTTTAACAATGTCTATGGGATTTTCTCCATTTAGGAGCCTGTCTCTAACGGCCAGTCGATGAATTGACTCTTCGCAAAGTCAAGTCAAGTCACCTTTATTTATATAACGCTTTTTACAATGCAAAGTGTGGCAAAGCAGCTTTACATTAATAATTGGCAAATAATTTTGGCTGCACAGCAGCTCCCAAAGAAAATGGTGTCATTGTCCAGCTTATTCTATATATTATTGATTCATGCCGTAGCAAATATCAATAGTTATTAGTCTAGTTAATTTAGGTATAGCAGCGCTGCAGAAAACAGTGATGTAATCGTCCGGCTCGGCTCAGTTCACATACAACGGCGCCAAATGCAGGCATATCAAAAACACCGCTGAATATCAAGCAAGTGTCCCCAACTTAAGCGAGCCAAAGGCAACAGTGGCAAGGAACCAAAACTCCAACAAATGGAGAAAAAAACCTTGTATGCAAAGACCAGCCGCTTTCAACTCGGAGCCGTTCATGTCCACAGACTCGCGTTTCTGTCAACAGAATCAACGCCGAAATTAATCTGCAGCAGTCACGTGGTACAACTAGAGCTCTGTACGTTTTTTATGTTCTATAGTTATAAGCTTTGAGACATGAGGTAATTTAAGTCCCGAGACGCTTTGTAAAATCTGTTGAATTTCTTGAGTTTTTAAGGAGGCGTGGCTTTGGAGACGTTCTGAAGGGAGGGTGGGATCTAAGGATTCTGGTTATTGTTTCTCTGTTGTTATCGCTACATCCGTGGTCTGGACTTCCCTCATTAGGTCGATTATTAAAACGTTATAGTTATGGCCCTTAATGCTCAAAAGTGAAGTGTGAACTGTAATAGTAATGCTGTAAAAATGCACAAAAAAGATTCATTTGTAAGTAATTGAGTAGTAGACCAACATACATGAAAGAGAGAGAGACACAGAAAATGAGGTTGACAGCCTGTTTATTTTCATTCAGTTCTGTATCAGTTCGTATAATTGTTTATTAAAAGAGGAACATTAAAGCTGTTCACGGTGAACGTGATTTCACAGCGATTTTGGCAAAATCACTGACTGCTGTACACAATGTGCAGATCACAAACACAGCCCGTGTGAATTTAAAAGTATTCATTCACAGAGAAAATGTACAGCATGAGAAGCAGTTTTCAAACGTGTTTTGAGAGTTGTCTACCTGTTTTTAGAATTGTTGGATTTTATTAATAGGGTACTTTTTTCATAGAGGGAACAAAAAGCAAAATTAGTGTAGCAGTAATGCAATATGACTTTTGCAAAAAACTTCATAAAAAGCTACATGCACAAAGCAATAGAGAGGAGTACACATATTGGATATTAAGGACACAAGTGTGTGTGTATGCAGTTTATGTGTCTAAATTTACATGTGAACAAAAACATGTAAAACTACCTGAGTATAAAGCGATGACACCATCATTACTGCATGCATTCTCAGGAACTCGTTTAGTACAGGAAATTAAATGAAACGTATCTAATGCAAAAGTATAAACCCACCAAATATAAAGTGATTTTCTTTGGTTGAATTGTATTGCCACTTCAGAAATTTGTAATAACGGTCACCACTGTTTCACTACAAATGTAGATTCAAACAGACAATAATCATAGCTATTAAAAAGTAGAAAATGAGTTGTGAATTTGTGGGATAATCCGCATGTGTTATGGAAGTGATTTAGTTTTGCATCTTGATTGACTCCATATGATTTGTTGTTTCAGGATTCGAGATTGTCAACAAAACCGGCTGCCACTGAGACCAGAGGAAGGACATGTGAAGCATCCGGATGACGTAAAAATCTTTTATCAGCTGCTTGTATTCAATAAAAACTTTAGGAGAATCAGCTAAGTTTCTGTTCACATGAAAAAGCTGTGGAAAAAAAGTTTAAAACCGACTATTCTCTCCTAGATGATAAATAAATACGTCAGAGTAGTTCACCGTTCAGATTCGGCATACCACAAGGGACATATTAGATTATAAAATATTCACAAAGCCTAAACATCAGGAGATGACTGAGAAAGTGACGTCACACAGAATTGGTTGCGTTGGTATCCTTAAGAAATGTCCCTAGTTTGAAATACAATCAGCAAGTTGACCAAAAAAAAGACCAATTTCGTTTTTACAGTTACCAAACAGTCTGTAGTGGTTGAGATTACATGGGCATTTATAAATCCCCATGAGATCCAGTGTTTCCGTGTTTCTTTTCAGTCATGTTTTCCTTTTCCTTTCTTTTGTTTCTTTCCGTTTTCCGTGACCTCCGGTGCCTTACTGGTGCCGTTACTCGCTGTGGAGACGCCATTAACGGCAGATTTGCCCGACTTGAGGCGTGGCTGGCGGCGGTAGGTCTGGTAGTAAAAATTGGCAAACAGGATGATGAACGTGACGGCGTAGCCGATCAGAGCCCACTGCATCCAGGCCGGGAACGGGCAGTCCGTGTAGAGAGAGTGAGCGGCATGACCAATGGTGACGTGGAACTGGATCTAAACGGGTGTGAAACAGAAATTTGCAACTTTAAAGGCCTCTTTGATTGCTTCAAGTAGCCTTGAAGTGCTTCAAGGCGTCAAATAAAATCCTTAAATGACAATTTGTTCTCACCAAGAGATTTACCACTTCGGTTTAAACACAACGGTTCACTATATTCAGCTATCCACCTTATTTTGCAATGTGGAAATAAACTATTTTCTTTGAATGTGTAAGACTTTAGACTTTCATTAGCGGATATGTGCAGGGCTGGGTATGTTACTTTTAAAATGTATTTCACTACAGATTACAAAATACATGCTTTAAAAAGTAATTTGTAACGTATTTCGTTACATTACTCAAGTTTAGTAACTTAATCTAAATACTTTAGAATACTTTGGAATACTAATAAGTGTGGAACAAACACAAAAAAGGTCATTGCAAGTTTTTATCTCACAATTCTGACTTTTCCCCTCAGAATTGTGTGATATAAAGTCAGAATTATGAGATATAAACTCGCAATATTGAGAAAAGTCAAAATTATTATATAAACTGAAAATATTGAGAAAAGTCAGAATTATGAGATATAAACTCACAATATTGAGAAAAGTCAAAATTATTATATAAATTGAAAATATTGAGAAAAGTCAGAATTATGAGATATAAACTCACAATATTGAGAAAAGTCAAAATTATTATATAAACTGAAAATATTGAGAAAAGTCAGAATTATGAGATATAAACTCACAATATTGAGAAAAGTCAAAATTATTATATAAACTGAAAATATTGAGAAAAGTCAAAAATATGAGGTATAAACTCACAATATTGAGAAAAGTCAGAATTAAACATGGAAACAGTCGTGGATCTATAGTAGTTGACTATTGGGGAATTTTTTTTTAATAAATTCAGTCATTTTGTCTTGTTCAGGACAGAACTAAATAAAAATAACAACATTTTTATGATCCCTCTTAAAAGTATTAAAATGTTAATGAAACTTAACTCCACTTTTTCAGACTGTCAGAGTCAGAGAATCACCAATTGCTGTTTAAATGACATTAAAACTCAAAGTAATCACTTTGGTAATCTAAAACACTTTTCAGATGTAACTGTAATCTGATTACCACCCATTTAAAATGTAACTGTAATGAAATACAGTTACTCAAATTTTGTATTTTAAATACGCCACTAAGTTACTTGTATTTCGTTACTCCCCAACCCTGGATATAGGTAAATAACTAGAACAAAAAAATGAATCAGTGTGCTTATGATTGTGATAATTAATATGAAAATAAATATTACTTTGGATTATCAAGCAGCCAGACACATTCAAGTTACCAATGGCTGCTTATATTTGTGGAGTTTTTTTAATATTTGCTGACAGTCATTCAATGGTTTGCTAAATGATTTTAATAATAAATTTTAATTATTTCCAGAAGAAATCTGAAGTACTATTTACACAGTAGAATATTGGCAAAAATACACCAGATTGTACATTCACAGGCTCAATAATTGTATTTTGGATAAGAAATTAATGTTGAATTTTATTATGATAATGTTTATAATAACCGATTATTAAATTCTGCAATCAATACAACTTTCAAAGTTGCAATGCATTATTAAAACCCATCTCAGCTTATTCACCAAAATAAAAATTTAATCATTTGAATTGTGTAGCTTGAGCTGCGAAAACTAGTAGCACAACAAATCAGTTATATTTCAGCCAATCAGATTATTGTTCTTTGACATTGCAATTTGAGGAGCTAAGAGGGAAGAGGAGTGTTTATTTACCATCTGAATAATAGTGAGGTATTTCTTCCACCACAGGTACTTCTGGATCTTTGGGCCGAACGCTGCCAAGCCGTAGTAGCCATACATCAGCACATGAATGCCCGAGTTAATTGTAGCGCCAAAGAAAGCTGCGAAGGAAGGACGTTTAGTTAGATATAATATCAAAAAATATGTTGGTCCAGTTTCAGGATTATGATACAGTAAGATGATTTTGACTGCGTGAGATTCTCCAGCTTTGTTGTTGTTGAGAAACCGAAGCTGTGAGCTGTTAAAAGTCCGTCCTCTTCTGGAAAGGGGGTGGGGAGCAGCAGCTCATTTGCATTTAAAGGCACAAACACAAAACGGCGTGTTTTTGCTCACACCCAAATAGGAGAAAATTTGACAAGCTATAATAAATGATCTGTGGGGGATTTTGAGCTGAAACTTCACAGACACATTCTGGAGACACCAGAGACTTCTTACGTCTTGTGAAAAGAGGCATAATGGGTCCCTTTAACATCAAGCGCTGAATATGAAATGCTCTGGAAGTGTCACCAGCATTTGTTGAGACACAATATCCTCCAATCCTGGTACAGCATTCCAGTCAACCAATCAGATGTGAGGGACAAGTTTACAGTTTATGTCAAGTTTAGGCTTACAACCACTGGGTTAGGACAACAAGGTTCATCAAAATACGTTCACCCAGGAACATCTCTTACTTGACAAAGTCACAGTGACCATCCTCCACCCATTTCAGATCATTATCCTTTGTTCACCCTTTCCTCCTTATTACTGACCATCTGTACCCGGCTGTTGCCTTTGACCCCTTCCACACCCCTATAGACTCTTAACCTTTCGTCCCTTTTACTCAAATCCCCTCATCCTTCCTCTGCTTCAGGTTCTCATCTTGGTCAAGCCTCGAAACGCACATGTAAATGGTTCTCATTCAAATCAACCTTTATCATTTCAGATGATCCACTTTCCTGGTCTACAAGTTACTTTCCTCACATTGGTGTTAAAGGTGGGATGCATATACAAATGTTGTTTGCTTGTAAAAGTAGGTACTATTTTAATATATAGCACCGTTCAAAATAGTACAGTAAATGCAAAAAAATGTTCACAAACATATGTTTACTTGTACAATTATCTTTGTGACGGCCAGTTGAGTTTTAGACCATCGGAGTGAGGACAAAGTGAGGACATTTGGCCGGTTCTGAGATCCTTTTAAAGGCCTGTTTTAAGACTTGGTTTTAGGGATAAGGTTATAATTACGTTAAGGGTAGATTGAGGGTGAGGGTTAGTCGCTTAGTTGTGATAGGTAAAATTAAGGTAAGGAGGTAGAGATTGCATTGTGTCAATGAATGTCTTCACAAAGAGAGATGTGTGTGTGTGTGCGTGTGTGTGTGTAACCATGTAACAATAGTTGTGTTTTCAAAAATGTCCAAAATGTCCAATGCTTTATAAAGAGACTATATAATATCTTTGCTCAATTATACAACATATTTCGGCTTCATTTTAGGCGTAATATAGGCTCAGTTTTAGTTTAAGACTTTGGCTGAGTCTATAATAATCACAATTGGCTTGATTTAACAATAGAGGCTGTTTAGTTATTTGGGTACATTTAGGTCAGCTGAATGAATAAATGTGTGTTTGTGTGTGTGTGTTTGTGTACTCACACTGTCCGCCGGGAACCCACTTGATGCCGATCCACCACAGGATAAACATTGTGCAGTGGTGATAGACGTGCAGGAAGCTGACCTGATTAAACTTCTTCCTCATGATGAAGAACACTGTGTCCAGAAACTCCACTCCCTTGGAGATGTAGTACCACCACAGAGCCGACGCTATCTGCAGGAACATCACTGGACTCAGTGACACCAGATATCTTACATCTTGACTTGTCTGTCTATCTCTGTCTGTCGAATTCTTTCTGTCTGTCTGTCTATCTGTCTGTCTGTCTGTCTGTCTGTCTATCTGTCTGTCTGTCTGTCTATCTGTCTATCTGTCTGTCTGTCTGTCTATCTGTCTATCTATCTATCTGTCTGTCTATCTATCTATCTGTCTGTCTGTCTATCTATCTATCTATCTATCTATCTATCTGTCTGTCTGTCTATCTATCTATCTATCTATCTGTCTGTCTGTCTGTCTATCTATCTATCTATCTGTCTGTCTGTCTGTCTATCTATCTATCTATCTATTTATCTGTCTGTCTATTTCTGTCTGTCTGTCGATTTCTATCTATCTATCTATCTATCTATCTGTCTGTCTGTCTGTCTGTCTATCTATCTATCTATCTATCTATCTATCTATCTATCTGTCTGTCTGTCTATCTGTCTATCTATCTATCTATCTGTCTGTCTATCTATCTATCTATCTATCTATCTATCTATCTATCTATCTATCTATCTATCTATCTATCTGTCTGTCTGTCTGTCTATCTATCTGTCTATCTATCTATCTATCTGTCTGTCTGTCTGTCTATCTGTCTATCTATCTATCTGTCTGTCTGTCTGTCTGTCTGTCTATCTATCTATCTATTTATCTGTCTGTCGATTTCTATCTGTCTGTCTGTCTGTCTGTCTATTTCTGTCTGTCTGTCGATTTCTATCTGTCTGTCTATCTGTCTGTCTGTCTATCTATCTGTCTGTCTGTCTGTCTGTCTGTCTATCTATCTATCTATTTATCTGTCTATTTCTGTCTGTCTGTCGATGTCTGTCTGTCTATCTGTCTGTCTGTCTGTCTGTCTATCTATCTATCTATTTATCTGTCTATTTCTGTCTGTCTGTCGATTTCTATCTGTCTGTCTGTCTGTCTGTCTATTTCTGTCTGTCTGTCGATTTCTGTCTGTCTGTCTGTCTGTCTGTCTGTCTATCTGTCTGTCTGTCGAATTCTGTCTGTCTATCTATCTATCTATCTGTTGTAGGATAGAAAAACAAGGGGTGATCCATGAACTACCATAACCACTGAAGCTTTGATCAAAACACATAACCTAAGCTTATTCTGGTGGGACTATTCATCTTCACTTTAGATAAAGGTCTAAAATGATTCATTTCAATTTGCTCTTTAGTTACACTGTTAGCAAGAGCCATGAAAATGGAGGTGTGGCCTGCAGGTGGAGAGACTCCTGACCTCAGCTCTGTCCTCATGTCACCAGGGAAACCAAGCTTGCCAATGAGGGTGACAATGCATGCCAAGACAACAGCATGAGGAAACTCTAACCGATGCCAGTGAAAGCGGTATCCTGGGATTCGGCATTCCGGCCTCCTGATTACAGTTAAGCCTTTCCTCAACTTTCTCCCTATTCTTTACAGCTGTACCATACCCTCTGCAAGCTAAAGGTCTACAAGTTTATGGCTTCAGTCTGGATTTTTTTTTTTTTTTTAATTGGATTACCCTATATAGTCATTTTAATTAGCACTATATAAAAACAATAGCAGTCTATGAGCTAATTTAATAAGAGGTGAGAGTGCATTTCTTACCCTAACTTCATTAACATCATTCGAGTAGTTCACGGGCTGACAGAGGTAGCTGTATCCGGCTGCTCTCGAGCCCAGGAGCAGCTAGAGAGAAAAATATTGACATTATTCATTATTATTAATATCTGCTCAAGGAAAGGTTAAAGGTGAAGTCTGTATGTGATGGACTGGTTGATTTGCCACAGTTTGTTCCTTTTGCTTTTCTCAAATTTCTGTGTCCATTCATAGCTTAATTTTGTTGCAGAAAACCTATGAAACAAGCAACAGATTGTCTGTGTAAGAAGTCAAATATGTCACAATTTTTTTTTTTTTTTTGAGCCAGGGATCTAGTGCCAAATCGTCTGACCTGTCTGTGGTCTGTCTGAACACTATTGCTCTATTGTTGGGCTGAAATCCCTGCATTACTACTTTTTTTCAAACAACAAACACTTCATATGTGAATATAAATTTTGATGAAACTAAAATTATACGGCATAATAGGAATACATATTGTTGCATACTGTATGTGGGAAGTGTACATGTCCTGTATTATACAGTCATGTGAAAAAGAAAGTACACCCTTTTTAATTCTATGGATTTTTACATATCAGGAAATTATGCACATACAACCTCAGATGAACAACAACACATGACAAATCACAGTGTCATTGTTTATTTAACAAAAATAAAACCAAAATGGAGAAGCCATATATGACAAACTAAGTACACCCCATGATTTAATCGCTTATAGATCCACCTGTAAGCAGCTTTTAACTTGAAGTAATCATTTTCTATGTGACTTTATCAATCATTTTGGCCCACTCTTTGGTTGCTTCAGTTCTTTGAGGTTTGCGGGCATGTGTTTATGCCAGAGCATTTCAATCAGACTTGACTGGGCCATTGCAACACCTTAGTCTTTTCTTTTTCAGAGATTCTGTTGTAGATTTGCTGATGTTCTTGGGATCATTGTCCTGTTGCATGACCCAACTTTGGCCCAGCTTTAGCTGTTGGACGGATGGCTTCACATTTGACTCTAAAATACTTTGTTGTACAAGGGAGTTCATTGTCGACTCAATGACCGCATGATGCGCTGGTCTTGTGTCTGCAAAACAAGCTGAAATCATCAGCCCTCCACCGTCACGCTTGACTTTTGGTATGAGGTATGATAGGTTTTCGCTGTGCGTTATGGCCAAACATCTCTCCATTTGTCTTGTCTGTCCAAAGGACATTGTTCCAGAGGTCTTGAGGTTTGTTCAGATACAACTTTGCAAACCTAAACCATACTGCTGTGCTCTTTTTGGAGAGGAGAAGCTTTCTCCTGGCAACCCTTCCAAACATGCCATACTTGTTAAGTTTTTTGTACCGTCAAGAACTTTCAACACGTTAAGCCTGTAATTTGCTGGGACGTCCACTCCTGGAAAGACTGGCAAGTGTCTTGAATGCATTCCTCTTGTGAATAATCTTCCTCACTGTAAAATAATGGACTTCAGATTGATTGCAAATGGTCTTGTAACCCTTCCCAGATTGATGGCAACAATAACTGCTTCTCTAAGATCATTGCTGATGTATTTCCTCCTTGGGATTGAAGCCTCCAGACCAGCAAACTGCCAAAATTTCTGCTTTTATGGAGGTGATCACACTTGCTGATGATCAATTAATAAAAGGTATTTGATTAGCAGTGCCTGATCGTTACTTCCCTCTTGATTCCTATGTTAACAGAACCCCTTAACTGTTAACTTTTGCCCTTTGGCCTAGTTTTTGCTAAAAAATGAATGACTCTGTGTAATATATCATGTGTTGTTGTTCATCTGAGGTGGTATTTACCGAATATTAAGACCAGATGATTGTAATTATGTCCTGATATGTATAACCATATAATTCAAAAGGGTGTACTTTCATTTTCACATGACTGTAATATATTATATTATATTATGAACAGCATTTTATTTCATTCTTCTTTGTTGTTTTTTTTAACAAAGATATATTTGTATTTCTTTTTTAAATATTTATATATATATATATATATATACAGTAGTGGTCAAAATTGACATATTCACCCTTTATTCAAATATTATTTAAAATTTGTTAAAGATTTTGTCAGCATATTGTGGAATTACAAAACATGCCAAATTGTGCAGACATAATTCTTGGCCAGGCTGTCATACAAAGAAATTATCAACGCACTCAAAAATTGAGAGAGAACCAACAAAATATTAATAACTGATTATGTTGTAGTCAATGCATGCTTTTTCCAGTGAGCTTTTTGTTTTTCTATGCATAGTAAAATAAATCTGCAGCTGTAGTTTCCCTCTTTTGTCAAATACTTTTGTCAGATAAATACCTAAACCAAGTTTAATGTTTTGTTCTTCCCTATATTTAAAATATAAAAAATATATATAAAATAATATTCCTCATATTTTGATGGTTTAATCAAGCTTATAACAAATATAATATAATATAATATAATATAATATAATATATAATATATATATATATATATATATATATATATATAATAATGTTCAATGTTCAGGTGCATCCTTAAAACAACTTGCCAATAGCATAAGGAAAATAAATGTAAGATACACTCTCTTAAAACACTATTTATCTTGTTTTAAGGATGTTTAAATATCTTTTGATGTTTTTTCACAGTTTCACAGTTGCTTTTCACTCAGAATGCATGTCAAAAGCAAAGGGCTTCCGGCAAAGAAACGCAAACAGAATGCTGTGATTTCAGTCTTTTGCAAGTTATAATGCAGACTTATTATTATTAGATATATTATTATTACCCTTTGAAAAACACTATCGCATCACTAGTATTTTCTGGTGCCGTGATGCTTTGAATCCGCAAGATTCAAATGTATTGACAAGAAGGAGCTCAACGGACCTCTTTGCAGATGTAGAAGTTGAGCAGCACCATGCTGAAGTTGTACACGATGAGGGTTTTCCTGAGCTGAAAAGGCTCGCGGTTCTGCATGTAAAGGGGTCCGACCCAGAGGAAGAGCAGGTAGAGGACGCTGATCCCCAGAGTGGGGAGCGGCGACGACATCATCGGCCATTTCTCCACACGCTTATCTGAGATTTAAACACGTAAAACACAATTCAATTCATTTTCAATATTCATATGTATTACTGTATGCGTTTCAGAATATTCTCACCTGCTATGGTAAGGCTCCATTTATAAAACTCTGCAGAGTCATTCATAAAGTGAACGACTGTCTCCATGGCTCTAGTTCTAAGATGATTGTCCTGTGAAAGAAGAAGCAGTTTAAAAGAGATTTTCCTTGCACAATATGACTTTAATTCCTTCAGGACAGAAGAGTCATACGAAGTTCATTTCACAAGACTAAATATTGGATTTTGATTGCTGATCATATTGTGCCACATAAATGTGCTGTAATAAGATTCTGTTACGCAATAACTGATCTAAAATGTATGATGGGTAATAATGTGTTATTTTAGCATCATTGAGACACTATAGTCTTTATTAATATTTTCAATTGTTTTTAATTTTCTGTTTTCAGTGTAATTTTAAAGTTTTAGTAATTTTCTAAGTTTTAGTTAACATCAAGACATCAAGCTAAACTAAATGAAAATGAGTAGTTTAATTGCTTTGGCAACTAGCTGAAGTGAAATAAGTTTGATTTTATTTCCAAAAACAGTTGATTTTATTCAAGATTTCACTTTAACTTTAGTTAGTGTGTAATGTTGCTGTTTGAGCACAAACAACATCTGCAAAGTTATGACGCTCAAATTTCAAAGGGAGAAATTTTATTTTAAAGAATTTGCTGTTTAAGGACTACAATAAACGGCTGGTAGGAACTACAATGAGCTTCTTCCTGGATTGCTGACATCACAAACCCTAAAATTTACATAAACCCCGCCCTCGAGAACGCGAAACAAAGGGGACGAGGCCATGTTGGGCTGCTTTAGAGAAGAGGAAGAGTTGTTGTAGTCGAGTGTTGCTGCCATGCTGTCATTTTACTCCAGACTGCTTCACAAACGAGAGTCGATTCAACGAAAAAAGATGAACATGACGACACATGTTAGTGATGAGCTGAATCAACTCCACAGCAACTACATCAATTTATCCACTAACCGTTCAGAAACGTCTAAAAGTTGTAACTTCTTCCTGAGTCTCTCCATCAGTGTCGACTCCGGTTTGAACAATGTAAGGATGAACACCGTTACTGACAATTTTGTCTGCGTGAGATTCTCCAGCTTTGTTGTTGTTGAGCTGTTAAAGCTCCGCCCTCTTCTGGAAAGGGGGCAGGGAGCAGCAGCTCATTTGCATTTAAAGCGACACAACCAAAAACAGTGTTTTTTTTGGTCACATCCAAATAGGGGCAAATTTAACAAGCTATAATAAATGATCTGTGGGGGATTTTGAGCTGAAACTTCACAGACACATTCTGGAGACACCAGAGACTTATTACGTCTTGTGAAAGGGGCATAATAGGTCCCCTTTAAACCCTTTATGTATAATACATAATGTATATTTTCATAAATAATTTTAACCAAAGTTAAAATGTGATATAATATTTGCATATTTCTGTTTTGTAAATTGTAACTGTAGTTACAATTATTCATGAGACCATCCAATGCATTATAAGGTGCATTACAGGGTGTAATGCATTAGAAATACTTTTATACATACATATAGGACTTAAAAAAAAAATAGTTTTAGTTTCAGTTAGCCTAACTATAATAACCCTGGTAATAGCATGCTAAAAATAAATAATTATGTGTTTGTGTTTTGTATGCATGGATTTTTTTCCAGATTGAAATACAACATAGTGACAGACAAAGTGGACAAGCTCAAAACATTATACACCTGTATTTTGCGTCGTCCACTTGTGATCCGATCGACCAAAACGCATCTTAATACCAGATGGAAGCAGGTCCTTTAACTCAACAAGTCTCAACTAAATCATATTCCACACCTGAGGGCCAGGTAAGCAGAATTCATTTGGGTCACAGTTCACCAGTATCATTACATAATCAGCCCGTCTTCCGCAGCTCTGCTGACACCCGTGCATTATTTAGCAGACCTATCGTTTTGCACCGAGACAAACTGAAAGAAAACAGGATAGCTGTATACGGTTCTGGTTCCAAATGAAATATAACACGAAAGCAACGTCTGCCAAGCAGTGAGAGAATGAGCTATGCTAAACTACTTGTGGTTACAGTATATCAGGTTAAACTTGACTGATTTTTGTTTTCTTGCGTAAGAAAACATGAAAGAAACGATACATATCCCTGCACGTATACAGTATGGATACTGTATATGTTGTTTCTAAAAAGTGAGACATGAGTCGCGCTTAAAATGTCTGAATGTTATTGCATTTCATAGAAAATATCAAATCAGGTGTTGCTGAAATGCTGCAGGATCTTTTTTCATCATTTGTCCTCATTATCTTTAAAATCAACTGGTGTTTTGGCTATTTTTAGTGGATGTATGAAGTCAGTTCTCTTCAGATTCACACAGGTGTACGAGCAGAGTATCCACAAATTTAGATCATTAATTATGAATCCACTAACCACAAAAAACACACAATAATTCATGTTCAGTGTATGGAAGACCGGGGCTAGTTGTCACAAGGTCTTTATTTCATATCAAATGTCCAATTTCAAAAAATTGTCTGTTTTTTCAGTGGTTTTATATCATGGTTTATAGTTTAACTCTTAAATTAGGATATTGTTTGTGTCCTCCAAACTAAAATTCCTATATCATATTTTTTGCTAAATCTGTTGGGTATCAATTGAACATTATTAAAATAACACACCAGCAAGCGTGAATTTGACAAGAGTTAACTATATAACGAAGACAGATTGGAGTGTTTTTCAGGTTGTCACATTTATATTGGGGCTATATGTTTAATATTATTATTTAGGCTACAATTTTTTTATTGCAATTTCGTTTTGCCAAAACATTGGTTTGATATTTTTAATTTTTGTTGTTGTTGTCGTCTAAAGAATTGTTTGCTTTTCACAACTTTAATGGCAGTTTATATGAATTGTGACAACTTACCCCATGTATAGTGATATCATAATTAAACAATTCCCCCCTCGGACAGCAACAGTGCAATTTTTTGCATGTTTTCTTTTGGGGGTTTTTTTATACCTAAAGGCCCATTTATACGGTGGCCCAGTAGTGCACAACACAACGAAATTTAAAAAGCAAACATAAGTTCACAACACAACGAAATAAAGCCACAACACAACGAAATCGCCACAACATAACGAAATTTAAAAAGCAAACATAAGTTCACAACACAACGAAATAAAGCCGTAACACAACGGAATCGCCACAACACAACGAAAGAAACAAGCCGCAACACAACGAAATAAAGGCATAACACAACGGAAACAAGCCGCAACACAACGATATAAAGCCACAACACAACGAAATAAAGCGCAACACAACGGAATTGCCACAACACAACGGAATCACCACAACACAACGAAATAAAGCCACAACACAACAAAATAAAGCCACAACACAACGGAAAAAAGCCACAACACAACGGAAACGAGCCGCAATGAAATAAATTCCGTTGTGTTGCGGCTTGTTTCTGTTGTGTTGTGGCTTTATTTCGTTGTGTTGTGGCGAGTCCGTTGTATTGCAGCTTGTTTCCGTTGTGTTGTGGCTTTATTTCGTTGTGTTACGGCTTGTTTCCGTTGTGTTGCGGCTTGTTTCCATTGTGTTGCGGCTTGTTTCCGTTGTGTTGGGGCTTTATTTCGTTGTGTTGCGGCTTGTTTTCGTTGTGTTGTGGCTTTATTTCGTTGTGTTGCGGCTTGTTTCCGTTGTGTTGCGGCTTGTTTTCGTTGTGTTGTGGCTTTATTTCATTGTGTTGCGGCTTGTTTCCGTTGTGTTGCGGCTTTATTTCGTTGTGTTACGGCTTGTTTCCGTTGTGTTGCGGCTTGTTTCCATTGTGTTGCGGCTTGTTTCCGTTGTGTTGGGGCTTTATTTCGTTGTGTTGCGGCTTGTTTTCGTTGTGTTGTGGCTTTATTTCGTTGTGTTACGGCTTGTTTCCGTTGTGTTGCGGCTTGTTTCCATTGTGTTGCGGCTTGTTTCCGTTGTGTTGGGGCTTTATTTCGTTGTGTTGCGGCTTGTTTTCGTTGTGTTGTGGCTTTATTTCGTTGTGTTGCGGCTTGTTTCCGTTGTGTTGCGGCTTGTTTTCGTTGTGTTGTGGCTTTATTTCATTGTGTTGCGGCTTGTTTCCGTTGTGTTGCGACTTTATTTCGTTGTGTCGTGGCGATTCCGTTGTGTTGCGGCTCTTTTCTGTTGTGTTGTGGCTTTATTTCGTTGTGTTGCGGCTTGTTTCCGTTGTGTTGCGGCTTTATTTCGTTGTGTCGTGGCGATTCCGTTGTGTTGCGGCTCTTTTCCGTTGTGTTGTGGCTTTATTTCGTTGTGTTGCGGCTTGTTTTCGTTGTGTTGCGGCTTTATTTCGTTGTGTTGCGGCTTGTTTTCGTTGTGTTGCGGCTTTATTTCGTTGTGTTGCGGCTTGTTTTCGTTGTGTTGCGGCTTTATTTCGTTGTGTTGCGGCTTGTTTTCGTTGTGTTGTGGCTTTATTTCGTTGTGTTGCGGCTTGTTTTCGTTGTGTTGCGGCTTTATTTCGTTGTGTCGTGGCGATTCCGTTGTGTTGCGGCTCTTTTCTGTTGTGTTGTGGCTTTATTTCGTTGTGTTGCGGCTCGTTTCCGTTGTGTTGTGGCTTTATTTCGTTGTGTTGTGGCGAGTCCATTGTGTTGCGGCTTGTTTCCGTTGTGTTGTGGCTTTATTTCGTTGTGTTGTGGCTTTATTTCGTTGTGTTGCGGCTCGTTTCCGTTGTGTTGTGGCTTTATTTCGTTGTGTTGTGGCGAGTCCATTGTGTTGTGGCTTGTTTCCGTTGTGTTGTGGCTTTATTTCGTTGTGTTGTGGCTTTATTTTGTTGTGTTGTGGCTTGTTTCCGTTGTGTTGTGGCTTTATTTCGTTGTGTTGTGGCTTTATTTTGTTGTGTTGTGGCTTGTTTCCGTTGTGTTGTGGCTTTATTTCGTTGTGTTGTGGCTTTATTTTGTTGTGTTGTGGCTTGTTTCCGTTGTGTTGTGGCTTTATATCGTTGTGTTGTGGCTTTATTTTGTTGTGTTGTGGCTTGTTTCCGTTGTGTTGTGGCTTTATTTTGTTGTGTTGTGGCTTGTTTCCGTTGTGTTGTGGCTTTATTTTGTTGTGTTGTGGCTTGTTTCCGTTGTGTTGTGGCTTTATTTCGTTGTGTTGTGGCGAGTCCGTTGTGTTGTGGCTTGTTTCCGTTGTGTTGTGGCTTTATTTCGTTGTGTTGTGGCTTTATTTCGTTGTGTTGTGGCGAGTCCGTTGTGTTGTGGCTTGTTTCCGTTGTGTTGTGGCTTTATTTCGTTGTGTTGTGGCTTTATTTCGTTGTGTTGTGGCTTGTTTCCGTTCTGTTGTGGCTTTATTTCGTAGTGTTGTGGCTTTATTTCGTTGTGTTGTGGCTTTATTTCGTTGTGTTGTGGCTTTATTTCGTTGTGTTGTGGCGAGTCCGTTGTGTTGTGGCTTGTTTCCGTTGTGTTGTGGCTTGTTTCCGTTGTGTTGTGGCTTTATTTCGTTGTGTTGTGGCTTTATTTCGTTGTGTTGTGGCTTGTTTCCGTTCTGTTGTGGCTTTATTTCGTAGTGTTGTGGCTTTATTTCGTTGTGTTGCGGCTTGTTTCCGTTGTGTTGTCGCTTTATTTCGTTGTGTTGTGGCTTTATTTTGTTGTGTTGTGGCTTGTTTCCGTTGTGTTGTGGCTTGTTTCCGTTGTGTTGCAGCTTTATTTTGTTGTGTTGCGGATCCTTTCCGTTGTGTTGTGGCTTTATATCGTTGTGTTGTGGCTTTATTTCGTTGTGTTGTGGCTTGTTTCCGTTGTGTTGTGGCTTTATATCGTTGTGTTGTGGCTTGTTTCCGTTGTGTTGTGGCTTTATATTGTTGTGTTGTGGCTTGTTTCCGTTGTGTTGTGGCTTTATTTCGTTGTGTTGTGGCTTGTTTCCGTTGTGTTGTGGCTTTATATTGTTGTGTTGTGGCTTGTTTCCGTTGTGTTGTGGCTTTATTTCGTTGTGTTGTGGCTTGTTTCCGTTGTGTTGTGGCTTTATATCGTTGTGTTGTGGCTTGTTTCCGTTGTGTTGTGGCTTGTTTCCGTTGTGTTGTGGCTTTATATCGTTGTGTTGTGGCTTGTTTCCGTTGTGTTGTGGCTTGTTTCCGTTGTGTTGTGGCTTTATATTGTTGTGTTGTGGCTTGTTTCCGTTGTGTTGTGGCTTTCTTTCGTTGTGTTGTGGCGATTCCGTTGTGTTGCGGCTTTATTTCATTGTGTTGTGAACTTATGTTTGCTTTTTAAATTTCGTTGTGTTGTGCACTACTGGACCACCGTACATTTACACCAAGAACGATAACCATACCTATATAAAAAGTTACCGGTAACACTTTACAGTAAGGTTAAACATTAGTTAATGTATTAACTAACATAAACTAACCATTTGTTACTGTATTTACTAATCTTTGTTAACATTAGTTAATGAAAATACAGTTGTTCATTGTTTGTTCATGTTAGTGCATAACAAGATTTTAATAACGCATTAATAAATGTTAAAATTAACATTAACAATGATTAATAAATGCCGTATAAGTGCAGTACATTATTAGTTCATGTTAACTAATGAACCTTATTGTAAAGTGTTACTAAGATAACACTATCGCGTTTTATCGTAACGATTTTTAGTAATCGTTACAGTTATTGCGCTTGGTGAGACTTGGCAAAAAAAACAAACAAACAAACCTTTCTTTAATGCATGAAAAGTTCATGCTCTTTCTTCAATATTTTGTATCTAATGCAATGACGAGCAAATATGTTTTGATGCACTATAAAACGGAAGAGACAAAATAAACATGCCACCGGGCAGTGCAAAGTTCCCGTACGTCCCGGGTGAAGACAAAAGCCTCCGCGCGCGTGTGTCAGCAGGTTTCACGAGCATTTGTCAGTCAGGCTTTAATTCCTTTTGATCTACGAGCTTAAAGTGTAAGTACAAATGCCCATCGACCCACATCTGAGGCCGCAGCACTCAGAGGGATGATCACCATGAAGGTTACCACCACCAGATGCTTCAAATGCACACCGAGGTCTAAAGCTTTTCCAGAAAAGTTTGCAGAAGTCCACTGAAGCCAACAGTCTGATAATAGAACTGAAAAGGTGTTTTTTTTAGATTCACCATCAAATGTTTTGTCAAGTAACCTAACTTTGGAAACCTAACTAGTCAAAGTCAAGATTCATTAGTTATTTTTCAATAAATTTCTTAGTAATCAATATTACACAAATGCAAAAGATATGGTTCTTCTGAGGGAAAAAAAAGAAGAAGAAGTCATGTTTCATTATTATTCCTCACCATATTAAGTCATGGGTTCTTTAAAGCATGATGGTTTTCTCAAGAACTAGAAACTTTCCAATGTTCCTCTAGCTCTAAACTGGAACTGTATTTTAAAGATGAAAAGAAACTTCCACTTTTAGATTGACTAATATCCTGACATTTTTGCAGTAAACTCATTTGCATTTAACAGCATGCAAATTGCCAAGATCTAGAGTGAAATCAGGATGCAGAAAATGAGCACTTCGACGCACACAGTCTTACCTTGCGAGCGCGTGCCTATGCCGACGACATCAGGTGCAGCCCTGGAGCGTGAGAGAGAATAAATGTCTGGATTTAAATCTACAGTGTGCGTTTAAACACATCAACCCCGCAGATTTGGCAATAATAACGCGAAGGCAAACGGAATGTAACTAACGGGACTGGAGCATATGAGGCAAACGCAGTGTCTAACACTGACTGGACACCGGTCTGTCCGGCACTGAGCATGCGCAGTCGCGCCATGTGCCGGTGCGCTCGGATAACTCTATTGTTTAGGCGTTAAAGCTTTGTCTTATCTGGGCGGTGTTAATCGATGCATCAGCAGCGTTTGTCTTAACAGAAATATGATGCTATTTGGGACCCAGCAACTTATTATAGTTCTTTTTTTTTCATAAAGTTTTCATAAAACACACCTTTGTACTCAATTTCTGTGTATATATATAATCGTTTTCATATTTAGTAATTTCATATCTAAAATCATAATTCTAGTTGTACATCATATTTTATGCATGCAGTAATGTTAAGCTTCTGTATAATGTAATGTAACAATATTTCTCCACTGACAGGAATATTATTTTTGATATTATTATATGGAAATAATTCTATTATTGTTCTAATTTAGCTCTACATCGTACATTGTATTGTACTGACATTTTGTCCATTGGCAGGTATTATTTTATTATATTATTTTATTTATAAATATATTTTTTCAGGCTCAATAATTGTATATCTAATAATCATTTTATATATATATTTTATATATATATATATTATACTCTACATCATATATATACATATATATATGTAGTTGAACATTATAGTCTACATCATTATATATATATATATATATATATATATAGTTATATATTATACTCTATATATTTATATATGTAGTTATATATTGTAGTCTACATCATATATATATATATATATATATATATATATATATGTGTAGTTATATATTATAGTCTACATAATATTGTATACATCACACATTGGCATGTAGCCTTATGATGTTCATTAATGTTATATTGTATAATGTACTTTTTCCACTGACAGATCCTCTCCATAAAATCCACAAATCCGTACATAGTCCTGTTGCTGAAAATATTTAGTCCCAATGTGAGGACACAATGTAGACACGAGATGGCAGCAAACCCTAGAAAACTGTTTTGTCTGTTTTCTTATTCTTGTCGATCAAATCAGTTTGTCTTTGACAGTTGTAGCCTATATTTCAATAATAGAAATCTCCAAATGAGACAGAGCTGTAGTAATAATGCATTTTTAAGATAATATGTGAATTAGTATGCATTATGCAATGGTGTATATGTTCTGCTGGGAAACAAAAGTCATGTAAAACTAGGATTGCCAACTTCAGGGAAGGAAAATAAATGACAATAGTGGATCTTTATAGGGAAATAAGGGACAGAATAAGGGCACACACTCAAAATATTTGTACTGCGTTTGTCATTTCAGAATCTACAGTTAATGTGTATGAAAGATGTAAAGATTCTCAGACATAAACACATTTCGATCATTCCATGCCAATTCAACCAAATTTCAGGAAAAAAAATATTTTGTTAATATTTTCTCTGAGGAAAGACCAACATAAATGAAGAAGAACGCCAAAATATTAACCTTTTCACACATAAATTTAAAATATTCTAGCTGACACCCGCTTTTTCCCGTTTTTCATATTCACAAACTTGTTAGAATGTCATCAACTACCTGATTCTGATTCTCAATCGACCCTTCGCAAAGACCCGCCCCCTTTAGTTACTGTTGCTATATCCGAATGTTGTTTCAAGCGCGGAAAGACGTGAGGACACACAATTTTTCAAGTTCAAGTTCACCAACGTTAATCTACTAACTCCCCTGACTGCTTTGTCGGACAAAATAGCAGATTCGGAGTTATGATTGGTCAGATCGCCTGTCAATCAAACTGCTGGTGAAGGGTCAACTATGTTTTTTGTCGTTTAAAAACCTTTATAATGATTGTGTTAACTGATCTATAACGCGGGATGGGCACCGCTATGTTTATTTGTTTGCACCGCAATTCAGAGAATTGCATCTTTTGGGTTTACAACAAGTTCATTTCTCCACTTCTCCTGAAATACATAATCAATAAACGGGTCAAGGGAGGTCACATACGGGGGCAAATCAGTTAGGCCCAATATACAGGACGTCAAGTTGGCAACCCTACCTAAAACCAGCCTGAGCTGGTTGGCTGGTCTTCCAGCCTGGTCATAGTTGGTTTAGCAGGCTGTTTTCGAGGGGTTTTAGCCACTTCTTTAGATGCTCGGGCTGGTCAGGCTGGGAGACAAGCTGACCAACCAGCTAAGAACAGTCAGCCAGCTTAGGCTGGTTTTATGTGACTTTTTTCAGCAGGGTCATGTTTGTTGTCACATGACCTCATCATTTCGCATGTTTATTTCAAGTAGTGGAGTCCAGAAAGTTATTTTGCATTTATAATTTTTTTATTTTATTTTATTTTATTTTACTACTGATTGTTCCAACAAATAATGGGGTGAAGAAATAGATGCTGACTAAAGAATGTTCCATGTTGTTAATGTTTATCTGTAATAAAGTCCAAGTTAGGACTTTTCAGAGAGATGTGCAAATGTCCCCACAGGTATAGTAATACTAGTAAGTTTTAATCTTGTGGGGACATTTTTTTGGTCTCCATGAGGAAACAAGCTTATAAATCATTGTAACACAGTTCTTAAGCACGGGAAGAATGAGGCGGGAACCGGCGAACATTCAACATACTTTAATAATAAAATAACCAAACAATAAAACGAAAGTAAAAGGCACACAAACAAAATAAAACACAACATAAAGTCCAGGCCTGGTCCTCTCTTGTCCTTCACTGTCATCGCTCCTCTTTTATGCTTCCGGAGCTCCTCCGTGAGAGATACGAGACCGGTGTAGCGAGCAGCTGACGCTCATTATCACTCGAGTCACCGGCCTCGCGCCGTTCCCTCGCGGCTCTCGCCCGCCCTGCTCGTCACAATCACACAGAATTATCTTTTTTGAAAATCTAAAATAGCAGAACATTTTCTGTGATGGGTCGGGGTAGTGTAGGGGGACAGAATGTACAGTTTGTACAGTATAAAAACCATTACGCCTATGGAATGTCCCCATAAAACATGAAAACACAACGTGTGTGTGTGTGTGTATGTGTGTGGGTATTCCCTACGTTATGGGGACCAAATGTCCCCACAGGTATAGTAATACCAGTAAATTTTGATCTTGTGGGGACATTTTTTTGGTCTCCATGAGGAAACAAGCTTATAAATCATTGTAACACAGTTCTTAAGTACGGGAAGAAGGAGGCGGGAACCGGCGAACATTCAACATACTTTAATAATAAAATAACCAAACAATAAAACGAAAGTAAAAGGCACACAAACAAAATAAAACACAACATAAAGTCCAGGCCTGGTCCTCTCTCGTCCTTCACTGTCGTCACTCCTCTTTTATGCTTCCGGAGCTCCTCCGTGAGAGATACGAGACCGGTGTAGCGAGCAGCTGACGCTCATTATCACTCGAGTCACCGGCCTCGCGCCGTTCCCTTGCGGCTCTCGCCCGCCCTGCTCGTCACAATCACACAGAATTATCTTTTTTGAAAATCTAAAATAGCAGAACATTTTCTGTGATGGGTCGGGGTAGTGTAGGGGGACAGAATGTACAGTTTGTACAGTATAAAAACCATTACGCCTATGGAATGTCCCCATAAAACATGAAAACACAACGTGTGTGTGTGTGTGTATGTGTGTGGGTATTCCCTACGTTATGGGGACCAAATGTCCCCACAGGTATAGTAATACTAGTAAATTTTGATCTTGTGGGGACATTTTTTTGGTCTCCATGAGGAAACAAGCTTATAAATCATTGTAACACAGTTCTTAAGAACGGGAAGAAGGAGGCGGGAACCGGCGAACATTCAACATACTTTAATAATAAAATAACCAAACAATAAAACGAAAGTAAAAGGGCGGCAGTTCCTCACGGCGACTGCCGCCCACACAAACAAAATAAAACACAACATAAAGTCCAGGCCTGGTCCTCTCTCGTCCTTCACTGTCGTCGCTCCTCTTTTATGCTTCCGGAGCTCCTCCGTGAGAGATACGAGACCGGTGTAGCGAGCAGCTGGTGCTCATTATCACTCGAGTCACCGTTCCCTCGCGGCTCTCGCCCACCCTGCTCGTCACAATCACACAGAATTATCTTTTTTGAAAATCTAAAATAGCAGAACATTTTCTGTGATGGGTCGGGGTAGTGTAGGGGGACAGAATGTACAGTTTGTACAGTATAAAAACCATTACGCCTATGGAATGTCCCCATAAAACATGAAAACACAACATGTGTGTGTGTGTGTGTGGACGTTCTAATTGCATGACGGCTCATCTCTGTGATTCTCCATGTTTTTCCGTGGATCACAGGTGTTCTGATAACAGCAGTTGGTCCGTGATCACTCGCAGCAGGAGCAGATGTGCCGTGTTTGAGAGGAGCAGGAGCAGCGAGAGGTGATGAAGGAGTTCAAATTAATCTAACACATCCTCTCACCTGTGTGTCACACTGACAGCTGAACAACAGCATCACAACACTGGACGGGACAACACATTTTACACGTGATTTCTTTCCTGCATAGCAGATTTGTCCTTCTTTTCTCCCACAATACAGTTCTTCCTCACTCACTTCCTTTTTTCTTTTTGTACATTACAGTTAGAGCAGTGAAAAAGTTTGGGGTCTTTCTGAAAAGAATTAATATTTTATTTATTCAACAACGATGCATTACATTTTTAAAGGCATAGTTCACCCAAAAATTACATTTCTGTCATTAATTACCCCAAAACCTTCGTTCATCTTCGGAACACAAATGATTCTTTTCATCATCAAATCCTGAAAGCAAAAATATAAATCCAAATAAAATATAATAATCATAAATGTTTCTTGAGCACCAAATCAGCATATGAGAATGATTTCTGAAGGATCATGTGACACTGAGGACTGGAAATAATGATGCTGAAAATACAGCTTTAATCACAGGAATAAATTACATTTTAAAATGTATTAAAATAGAAAATGGTTCTTTTGAATTGTAATAATATTTCAGAATATTACTGTTTTTCCTGTATTTGTGACCAAAAAAATGCAGCCTTGGTGAGCAGAAGAGGCTTAAAGACATTAAAATATGCACTTTTTTCTTTCTCTGATTCATTCACTTGTTATTTAGTAAAAGTCAATGAAGCTGTTTCTCACTTAATGTCTCTGTTGAGATTTCCTAGAGTGTTTCCAGGAGATAAATTCAGCATCTGTGCTTTGAGTCATCTACGACTGTTGCTCACTTACATCGGGACAGGAATGCATTCTGAATCATAAATTCATGAGTAAAGGCTGCACATGTGTTTATATACAGCAATGGAAGGACACAGACAGAACTGTAATGTTTTATTCCAATCCTCCAATCCTCTTCAATTAAGCTGCACAACTGTTTTCAATAACAATGTTTCTTGGTCAGCAAATCAGCATATTAGACTGATTTCTGAAGGATCGTGAGACACAAGACTGGAGTAACGATGCTGAAAATTCAGCTTTGATCACAAGAATATATTACATTTTAAAATATATTACAATTAAAAGCATCGTTTTTTAATGATAATATTATTTTACTATTTTTACTGTATTTTCGATCAAATAAATGCAGCCTCGGTGAGCAGAAGAGACTTCTTTCAAAAAAAAATATTTAAATTTATTTCAGATATTTGAACAAATAATGTGCATTATACACAGTAGAGTTAAGACACGCAATTAACGTAACTAAGTTAAGTATCCTGGAAATGTATAATTTCCTCAGAATGACCTGAATACAAAAACACATCTGCAGGTTATTAAAGTCGCTATGTGAAAAGTTCATATTTTGTAATCCAGATATATATATATGTGCATGGGGATAGAGTTTTTCCTGAATGTGAGTCGAGGTTTGTTTGTCGGCTATCTGTTTCTCATTCACAAACTGATTTCATTTCTAGTCGCTAAGGGCTTTTCACTCTCCATTTTATAAAGCTTAACCGAGATCATCCAAACAAACCAAAGGATTCTCACATTTCAGATCATGTGTGTGTGTGTGTGTTGTTTTTTAAGAGAGATGAAAAAGAGAGAAGGCCTGTTTTGATTCTACAGTGCAGAGGTGATGATGATGAACTCCTGAAAGCAATGCTGAGATGTTTAGTATGTGCTCTCCATTAAATAGAAACTGCTCTGTTTGTAACCTCCTCGAGCTCCGACTCAGACGCTCAAGGGCTGTTGGTCTCTGACACATGGAAATGGAAAGAACCCCTGGATGGCACGAGGGAAGGAAAGAAACACAGAGGGAGAGATGATGAGTTTTATTGTGAGACGGAATAGTCTGGTGATGCACTGTAGACGCTGGATCCGTTTCTAGACGCCTCAAAACTGTTTATCTAGATTATTACATATTTATGTTTGCACAGATAAAGAATATAATTTATTCCAGTGATCAAAACTGAATATTCAGCATCATTACTCCAGTCTTCAGTGTCACATGATCCTTCAGAAATCATTCTGATATGATGATTTGATGCTCAAGAAACATTTCTGATGATTATCAATGTTAAGAAACAGTTGTGCTGCTTTATTTTTTTGTTTATAAAATATGTTATATAGTTTTGTTTTGTTTAAACTTATTATTAGTTCAACTCCAGACTGTTCTGACTCGGGTTGCTATATCTTTTTAAACTGATCCGATTTATGACTTTCGTTAAATATATAATCAAAACTGCGAAAAGTTCCATAGTCAAAACTTTTGTACTTTCAGACAGAGTATTTAAACTGTCTATCACTAGCAAAGCTTAATGACTAATCTAGGACAAAATGTTAAAACATGCTAGCAATGTTAATTCATGCTATCAAAGTGTTAAGACATGCTAGCAACATACAGATTCATGCTGGAAAAGTGTTAAATCATGCTAGCACTGTGGTAAAACATGCTAGCAACATAATTCATGCCAGCATCATGTTAATTCATGCTAGCAACATGCTACCAATCTGTTAAAACATGCTAGCAACATGCCAATGTGTTAAAACATGCTAATTCATGTTACTAACATGTTAAAACATGCGATCAACATGTTAATTCATGCTAGCAAGATGCTACCAAAGTGTTAAAACATGTTAGCAACATGCCAATGTGTTAAAACATGCTAATTCATGTTACTAACATGTTAAAACATGTGATCAACATGTTAATTTATGTTAGCAACATGCTACCAAAGTGTTAAAACATGTTAGCAACATGCCAATGTATTAAAACATGCTAATTCATGTTATTAACATGTTAGCAACATGCCAATGTATTAAAACATGCTAATTCATGTTATTAACATGTTAAAACATGCAATAGACATGTTAATTCATGCTAGCAACATGCTACCAATGTGTTAAAACATGTTAGCAACATGCCAATGTGTTAAAACATGCTAATTCATGTTACTAACATGTTAAAACATGCGATCAACGCGTTAATTTATGCTAGCAACATGCTACCAATGTGTTAAAACATGTTAGCAACATGCCAATGTGTTAAAACATGCTAATTCATGTTACTAACATGTTAAAACATGCGATCAACGTGTTAATTCATGCTAGCAACATGCTACCAATGTGTTAAAACATGCTAATTCATGTTACTAACATCTTAAAACATGCGATCAACATGTTAATCCATACTAGCAACATGCTACCAATGTGTTAAAACATGTTAGCAACATGCCAATGTGTTAAAACTTGCTAATTCATGTTACTAACATGTTAAAACATGCGATCAACATGTTAATTCATGCTAGCAACATGTTACCAATGTGTTAAAACATGCTAATTCATGTTACTAACATCTTAAAACATGCGATCAACATGTTAATCCATACTAGCAACATGCTACCAATGTGTTAAAACATGTTAGCAACATGCCAATGTGTTAAAACATGCTAATTCATGTTACTAACATGTTAAAAAATGCGATCAACGTGTTAATTCATGCTAGCAACATGCTACCAATGTGTTAAAACATGTTAGCAACATGCCAATGTGTTAAAACATGCTAATTCATGTTACTAACATGTTAAACGATCCTAGCAGCATGATAATTCATGATAGCAAAGTGTTGAAACATGCTAGTGACATGCTAATCCATGCTAACAAAGTGTTAAAACAAGCAAATTCATTTGAGCAATGTGTTAAAACTTATTGCCGCAGTGTTAAATCATGCTAGCAATGTGATAATGATAGCAACATGTTAATTCATTTTAACATGCCAACCATGTTAGCAACATGCTAATTCATGCTAGCAATATGTTAAATCATGTTAGCAACATGTTAATTCATGCTAGCAGTGTGTTAAAACATGCTAGCAACATGCTAAATCATGTTGGCAACATCCTAATTCATGCTAGTAACATGCTGACCGTGCAAACAACCTACTAATTCATGCTAGCAACATGCTAAAATATGTTAGCAATGTGTTTAATAATGCTAGCAACGTGTTAAAACATGTTAGCAACATGTTAATTCATGCTAGCAGTGTGTTAAAACATGCTAGCAACATGCTAAATCATGTTGGCAACATCCTAATTCATGCTAGTAACATGCTGACCGTGCAAACAACCTACTAATTCATGCTAGCAACATGCTAAAATATGTTACCAATGTGTTAAATAATGCTAGCAACGTGTTAAAACATGTTAGCAACATGTTAATTCATGCTAGCAGTGTGTTAAAACATGCTAGCAACATGCTAAATCATGTTGGCAACATCCTAATTCATGCTAGCAACATGCTAAAATGTGTTAGCAATGTGTTAAATAATGCTAGCAACGTGTTAAAACATGTTAGCAACATGTTAATTCATGCTAGCAATATGTTAAATCATGTTAGCAACATGTTAATTCATGCTAGCAGTGTGTTAAAACATGCTAGCAACATGCTAAATCATGTTGGCAACATCCTAATTCATGTTAGCAACATGCTAAAATGTGTTAGCAATGTGTTAAATAATGCTAGCAACGTGTTAAAACATACTAGTAACATGTTTTTACTTTCTCTTAGTAAAACCTTCAAACTGTTCAAAATTAATTTGAACTTTCAGATCTGCCTGACCGAGTTTGTGCCTATACAGAAGTGAAGAAGCCATGTGATGTTTAACTCAGTCAAGATGTGAATCTTTCTCACTCTCACACTGTTAGGAAAGCACAGCACGCTGAGAGACGCTCACACGGGACAACGCGTATCACTTGTGTCTCGCAAACGTTGTTTTACTTGTTTAAGTCCATGTGAAAGAAGGAGAAACAAACATTTGCTTTTATACGTCGAGTAGAAGCTTTATACAAATCTATTTTACCAGTATCAGAGTTTCTACTGTCTGTGTTAGGCTAAAAGTTTTTAAGTCAATGGTAATGTGAATGCATGCATGTTTATATCCCAATTTGATCGGGCAAAGACGTTGTGGCTTACAGCTCACTGTTATTTCAGCTGGAACAAGGGCTCTTTTTTCCAGAGGTTTTTATCGGTTGTTAAAGCACATTAGTGTGTGTGTAAGGGACAGAATGCGCTGAACATGGGTCAGAATGAAGGGTTCAACTGGTGTTGCACACATGCAGCAAAACCGCTCGAGTCCTCAAATGAACTCAGAAAAGGACACACCCTCAGACACAGACTGAAACACGCGGATGTGGACGAGAGACACTCTGTTTATCCAGTCTGTCTCTCTCTCTCTCTCTCTCGCTCTCTTTCTTTGGCTGCATTTTTCTTTCTTTCTGTAAACTGTTTCAATTGCAGTTGCTTTATTATCACGACTAAAAAAAATAGCATTTGTATCACCAAAACCTTTACAGCTCAGCTATGTACAATGAGAAATGGTGCAAAATCAAGTTAAATGGATTAAGCAGGAGTCCAAATGCAACAAATACAGTAATATTAAAAAGTAAATGTATTGAAAAAGACTAAATTAAAATGAAAAAACAAGTGAAAATGAGAAAATACAGTAAAATGCAAAGTAAATTTTGCAGTTATGTATAAAAAATAAGTCATTTTATCATGGGAAATGGAACAGAAAAGGTGAAATAAAGTATAATACATTTTAAAAAGTGAAATAGCTATGGTGTAATTGGAGTAAACTAAAATGAGAAGATAAAGCAAAATGCAAAATAACAGTAAAAATGCAAGTAAACAAGTAATATTAGCAAACAAAATAAAAATAACCTAATACATTAAAAGTAATCATTAAAAATAATCATAAATATATTATAAGATAAGCAATAATCTAAAAAGCAGTAAACAAGTATAGCGATATTAAATAATATGTGAAAATAAACAATTTTAGCATGCGAAATAGATCAGAAAAGGTGAAATAAAGTAAAATACATTTTAAAAAGTGAAATAGCTATGTTGTAAATGGAGTAAACTAAAATGAGAAGATAAAGCAAAATGCAAAATAACAGTAAAAATGCAAGTAAACAAGTAATATTAGCAAACAAACAAAATTAAACAAAATAAAAATAACCTAATACATTAAAAGTAATCATAAATATATTATAAGATAAGCAATAATCCAAAAAGCAGCAAACAAGTATAGCGACATTAAATAATGTGTGAAAATAAACAATTTTAGCATGCAAAATAGATCAGAAAAAATTGAAATAAAGTAAAATACATTTTAAAAAGTTAAACAACTATGGTGTAAATAGAAAAACCTCAAATGAGACTAAGTGAAATGCTAAATAACAGTAAAAATGCAAGTAAACAAGTAATATTAGCAAACAAACAAAATAAAACAAATAAAAATAACCTAATACATTAAAAGTAATCATAAATATATTATAAGATAAAAAATAATCCAAAAAGCAGCAAACAAGTAAAGCGACATTAAATAATATGTGAAGATAAACAATTTTAGCATGCGAAAAAAAGGTGCAATAAAGTAAAATAAATTTTAAAAAGTTAAACAACAATGGTGTAAATAGAAAAAACTCAAATGAGACTAAGTGAAATGATAAATAACAACAGTAAAAATGCACATAAAACATTTATTAAAATGAGTAATAGTCCAAATGCAGCAAACAAGTACAGTGATTACAAATGGAATGCAATATGTGAAACAAACTAAAACAAATAATACTAGAAAATAATCAAAATAAAAAAATTCGTTTGGCTAATTAAGTGTCTCTCTTTCTCTCGATGATCTGAATACGTTGTTTCTCCCGGTGGCGGTCACGTGTTGTCTGGCAGACAGCGGCGTCTTCGTAACGCATTCTCGGAAACTAATTATTGTATTCATGAAAATAAGCCCTGGCTGTAAAGGTCGTTGCCGTGTGGACAGGCGAGGCTGCATAATCTAGAGGAGGCGTGTTGACCTTTTTGTTTCATGTAAAGTGATCCAGCATGGAATAAGCAGCCCCATCCAGCGCGCATTGAGTTATCTTGCGATCGTGGCCCAGTTTATCAAACGTCGGGCTAATCAGTCTAATGCGTCCTGAGAGAGAGTCGGACGCACGTTGTTATGGAACAAACTGACGCGACCCCTGCGGCTCCACGCCGTATGAACCAGTAAATCATACCGCAGATCCTCCTGTGAGTCCGCTTCTGTCAAAATAAGCTGTCAAGAGGTGTTTTGTCTATGGGTTATGAACACATAACGCGCCTGGTCAGTTATTCCTCTAGGATTTTTAGGTGTATTTCAGTAATGTGAAAAATGTCTGTCACATGCACCTGAAAGTGTTTACTGTAATGCACTTACAATGGAAGTGTACAGCGTCACAAAAAACATCAAAAATGTGTAGCATCTGTTTTTTGAACGTTTGGGTTGGTAAGATTTTTTTTTTTTGTATTGTTTCTCTGAAGTTGTGTGAGGTTAAAAAACGAACCAAAATTTAAGGTATTACCTAGCTAACAACATGTTCGAAAAACGTTTCTCTAACGTAAGTTATGAAAATCTTTCAAGGTTCAAAAAGTCAATTTTTAAAACATTTTTATCCAAATGTGAACGTTCCATTCTTCAAAACATTATGGGAATGTTACTTTTAAAGTCTCTTTGAACATTCTAAAACAAGTAGTCAGCGCTGGGTAGGTTACTTTTAAAATATATTTCACTACAGATTACAAAATACATGTTTTAAAAAGTAGTTTGTAACGTATTTCGTTACATTACTCAAGTTTAGTAACTAAATCTAAATACTTTAGAATACTAATAAGTGTGGAACAAACACAAAAAAGGTAATTGCAAGTTTTTATCTCACAATTCTGACTTTTTCCCTCAGAATTGCGTGATATAAAGTTGCAATTGCGAGTTATAAAGTCAGAATTATGAGATATAAACTCGCAATATTGAGAAAAGTCAAAATTATGAGATATAAACTCACAATATTGAGAAAAGTCAAAATTATGAGATATAAACTGAAAATATTGAGAAAAGTCAGACATATGAGATATAAACTCACACTAAATTCACAATTGCAAGAAAAAAAATTAGTATGGCAAGTTTATATCTCGCAATTCTGACTTTATAACTTGCAATTTTGAGTTTAAATCTCGCAATTCTGAGAAAAAGAAGTCAGAATTGTGAAATGCAAACTCACAATTGTGAGAGAAAAAAAACAAATTGTGAGAAAAAGTTGCAGTGACGAGTGAATTATAAAATGACTCACAAACAACTATCAGAAAACATGAAAACAGTCGAAAACATGAAACTCCACTTTTTCAGACTGTCAGAGTCAGAGAATCACCAATCGCTGTTTAAATGACATTAAAACTCAAAGTAATCACTTTGGTAATCTAAAACACTTTTCAGATGTCACTGTAATCTGATTACCACCCATTTAAAATGTAACTGTAATGAAATACAGCTACTCAAATTTTGTATTTTAAATACGTAACTAAGTTACTTGTATTTCGTTACTCCCCAACCCTGCATACAGTCAAGAAAAATGACATTCGATCATAATCTCGCCAGAGAATTTTCCCTGTTAGCTGGATATTCACTGATAATCTCGACTTCTCTAATGCTCACTTCTAGTTTGCATCCAGATGTTGCACATCAGTCATGTTGACGCTTCGCACAGAAGAAAAAAAAAGCTCTATTATAATGTTGGTCATGCTTGATAAAAACAGAACCTTTATGTGAAGGGCACCTCATAAAAAGTAGTTTATGGTTGCTTGTAATAAATTTATTGTTGCGTTCTGGACGTGGTGCCGTGTGTATGTGGTAGACGCTCTCAAACTGAGCTTTGTCGAGCCAGATCGAACAGTAAAATTAATTCTGCATTGTGTCAAAGCTCTGGAAGAAACAGGGTTCTGGCACGTTTCTCTCCAAAGCTCAGATGGTGTGTCCTTTTTCCCATAACGGTCTCCAATGGCAAGCGGACTTCCAGGGTAAAACTGGAGCCAGGCAAACCTGCCAGCATCCTTCGCCCAGAGAGTGATATTTTGTTGGGAAAGTTTCCTGCTACTTGAGCCTTGAGGACTGTCATGGCTGGAGGGTCTTTTTCGGAAAAGTCGGTGAGTTTCTCTTCTGTGTATGGTTACAGTTCAGCAAAAACAATGGTGCATTGAGCTCAGATGTACCATGAGAAAGTGAACTATGCAACAGTCACACACAGGCAGAAAAGACCATCTTAAACCAGCCTAATGTGGTCTGCCGGTCTTAGCTGGTCTCCCGGCATAGGTGTTCTGCTAGTTTCAACAGCCTGAAGTCCTGAAAACTTAGCCTTAGGTCGGTTTAAGCTTTTTTTCTTTTGCAGGGTTTACACAAACAAACTGACTGCCAAGTAATTTTGATGTATTTCTCTTTTTATAGAGTTTTCTAAATGGAGACATGACCCGTGGTGCCCATTGACAGACTGGCAGAAACTGGAACAGTGTTCTTTCATACCTCCACACCACTTAAAAAGCACACCAAAAACTCCCACAATCCTCCTCTGCTCTTTAGTGTCTTTAGGGATCAAGTCTGTATCCTCAAAGGCTTATTGAGAAATTCTGACACTTCCACCTGCAAGCTGCAACGTTCAATATTTCCACTTTGTGTGTGTGTGTGTGTGTGTGTGTGTGTGTGGGGACAGAACATATTTTTCTGTTTTTCTGAACATATCTTTCTGTACATCTGTTCTGAAAAATAAAATTATTATTATTATTGTAATACTCTTTTTTATTTTACAGTGAAATAGTACAATAGTAATATTTGGTTTAGGTTCTATTAGGAAATTTTATGAAAACTTAATTTAATTTGCTCTTTTAATAGTATTTTGACTCATTAAGAAGCTGGCATGGCATTAAAACACCAACTAACCTGTTGTTATTGATACATTATAAAATCAATTTATGAAAATTAACAGAGACACAAATTTAAAAATTACAATGCTTAAGTAAAACAAAATGTTTTTTTCTTAAATATTTTTGCAGCAAAACATTACAATATTTCTTATTGTGCTATATATGATATATTTATAATTATTATTGCTATTATTATAGTCATATTCATATATAATCACAACATTTTGGGTTACAAACTAACAAGCACTGCAAACCTGGACTTTTTTTTTTTTTTTAAATCTAAAAAATCACAATTAGATTTTTTAGATCTTTAGTTAGTCTGACATGACGGATCCTATCACACACCCGGCTTTCACTAACCTGTGTTTTTTTTTGCTAGTTTCAGCCCAACGCAGTTACCGTTTTCACGGTTTTACCGTTTTAGCGAATGCACTCGCACGCATCTGTTCGCCCAATGGGTGTGCCGGTCTGAGAGCGAGGTGTGTTCAGGTGCACTGTTGCTATTTTGAGGCGACTGAAAACGATTTACCAACAAAAACCTGCTCTAAAGTCAATGGCTCTGTATTTTTTGTTATTTAAAGTAGCATGCGCCTATCGAACTCTGCTTGTTACGCACACAGCACACAAACATGCCAAATATTAAAAATGTATTTAAACTGACTCGTCAAATTGAGGGTGTCTATATTCCGCCATGTTAATAGCAAACCGCCATGGCGCCACATGGCTTTTAAAGGGAATGGGAGATGACACTCACCATACGCCTAAAACACACCAAGAGACCCTTTTGGACCGTTTTTTTCGTCGTTAAACTAGCAAAAGTGGATTCAGACATGCCCCCAGTGCACCTATGCCATGTGTTTCAGACCATGCGCTTAACCCGTCATAATAGGGCCCTAGCATTTCAGATGGGATGAGTTTGGTTCCTTGGGGGCGGAGTCATGTATTACGACATCTTGGCTGACGGGCGGGCCAGGTAATCAGCTCTGCTAGTGTTCTAGAGAGCTCTAATCCACTGAACTCCGTCATTCTGTGTCAGAGCTAAACCCTCAAAGCTCTGCGCCAGTAACTCGCCCATACCTTCCCTCACATCCAGGGCCAACGTCCATGTCAGCGCGGATCACATTTGCCATGGCGATGCCAACAGGTGCTTCTAATGATGGGGCAGTGCGGGAGGGGTTTTATTGCCATGGTAACGAGGCAAAAACTAACTCTGCTTTTGTGGAGTGACATGAGAAATCGTGTCTGTGCATCGCAGAGATAAAGCGTCCTGAGAGATGATTCGTCTGTATCTTTATGACACAAGGCAACAAATCCATTACAGCGGCAGATGTGTACGTCAAATTAGATCGCTCAGAAATGTGTTCATGAACTCACTTAAATGAATCCGGATAAATGAACCGAGCAATGTTTCCGTAAATGAATTAGAAGCTGTTGGTTCCTCATTACTTTTATACTGTCATACAACTAAAGGAACTTATGACCGTAAAGGCCACTTACATCTTCATTAAAACGCTTCATAATTACTCCATTCCTTACGCTGATTATAGTTATTAAGGATATATAGAAGCTACAGGAATTAAAGGTTTCGGCCCTTTTTGTGATTTGTGGCACATTTTCCACCAAGTCAGAGCCTGTGCAAGCAGCGCTTCAGCCAAAACAGCAGGAAAAATACATATTTCTTACAGCCACAGAGTAAAAAGCCATGCTAAACAATATCTATGGCCTCAATATTCCGACGCTGAACTGGAAATAAAACAGAAAATCTCATTTTATGAGAACTGTTTGGTCTAAATGCTGAAAATGGACTGTCATGTGAGCTGAGTTATAAGCTCGCTTAAACAGGGAGATTGCTCTCATAATGTGATGTATGGAGATCTGATGCAGAGATGTGGAGCACATAACGTAATATTACTGCAAATAAAATGCAGTGAATTGCACTTTTTAAAGGCATATTATGTAACATTATCATTTATTTATATAAAAATATCCAAAAACCACTTGCACAGTGTTATATATGTACTTGCATTATCCTAAATGTTTCCAAGAATTTGTAAATTCAGAGAAATTCACCATTTTAAATAGTGCCCGTCCCTCTCGTCGCTTGTCGCCTGTAAATGACGGAATATGCGTTATCCCTGCTTGTGCTGCGTAGTAACCATGGCAACAGACGTGAACAGCTGCGTAACGTCTAGTGGCGCTGTTGTTGTTTCGTTCAAACATTATGGCAAGCAAACTTTGGGACAAATAAAACGAGGATTGCAGTTTTAATTCATCAAATAAACTGACCTGTATGAGGAGTATTTCAGCACTTGTGAGTTGTTCGGTAGAATGAAATGTCCTCTGTCCTTTATCCCCAGGACTTCCACTGATTTCTGTCTCTCATTAGTAATCGCGCCCGTGATTCTCGGCCCCGCCCTGCTTCACACCACAGTCATGATAAAAACATGCATTCACTCATCCATAAACATTATTTCCCATAAACATGATTAGATCCTTCTTCATGCTGAAGTGTTTCATGTTCCACTCATCAATCTACGCCTTTGTTATTGTTTTGAAGAGTTTAGCGACCCCAAGCGGCGAATATCGTGCCTTTTAATATATTTTAATTATGTAAAGTAATCTTCAGCCAAAATGTCATGATTGCAATATGAACATCTGTATAACTGAGGCTAAATATGGTTGTCACTCCTTTTTTCCTAGCAATATCAGGTTGTGGCAGCCACATTTACATTTAATATGTGTAGTGTGTACATAATTGTACGACTAGTAACTAATGTGATGCTTATCTTCTGTGTGTATTGACAGATGTGCAGCGCTAGAAAATCACAGAAATTGAGTCTCATCTGTGAATTTTGACACCATTCTGTCTCTCTCTGCTAAGAAAGACAGTAAAATTACTTTTGTTTTCATGCAATTATAATGAGTCATAATATCTTAGAGGTTCTGAATTTGTCTGTGTGTCTTCAAACTGATTGTAATTGACCCTTCGCAAAGACCCGCCCCCTTTAGTTACTGTTGCTATGCCCAAAAAGCCATGCACTCTCACGCCACACATCATGTTCTCACTAACATAAACTGACAACATGTGAAACAGTTTCATATTTAATAAATCATAATTTTTTAAAGAAGTTTAAACAATAAATAGCGTATAGTGTCTGTTTAATGTGTGGTGACAGATCGCTGTAGCTCCTTCAAGATCATCTCTTCATACTAGTTCATTTATAGCATCAAATAAACATGAATGAACATCAGAAGGAATGTTGTTTCAAGCGCGGAAAGACATGAGGACACACAATTTTTCAAGTTCACCAACGTTAATCTACTAACTCCCCTGACCGCTTTGACGGACAAAATGGCAATTGAAAATACTAACACACATACTACTAAACAACACATCACTTCATATTCAAGGTTTCTGCATGATGTGATTGTGGGTTTTCACAGTACACTTCCTGTTAGACTATATTGCCAATTGAATTACATGCTGGATTAAATTATATGGTGAGACTTGAAAACACAAATAATGTCATGCCAGACAGGATTTTGAGTCTGTTTGTGCATGCTTATATATATGAAACACAGATGGAAATGTCCTTTTAGCAATGTTTCCTTAGCAATATCTCTTTCTGACCTTGTTTTAGAGTAAAGCCTTGAATATCTTCAGATATTATCACGTATATAATAATATGGTTTAATGACCGTATGAATTAACTTAGTTTGATTGCTTTTTTCGTACACATTTTCTGATCATCATTTGATCCAAAATACAGTAAAAACAGAAATATTGGGAAATATTATAATTGAATATATTGTAAAAATGTAATTTATTCCTGCGATTCATTCCTCCAGTCTTCAGTGTCACATGATCCTTCAGAAATCATTCTGATATGATGATTTGCTGCTCAAGAAACATTTCTGATTATTATCAATGTTGAAAACAGTCGTGCTGCTTTAAATTTTTGTGGAAATATATATTTTTTTAGGATTCTTTAATGAGTAGAAATGTAAAAAACAGCATATATTTGAAGTAGACATCTTTTTTAACATTATAAATGTCATTTTTGATCAATCTGAATAGAAGTGTTAATTTCTTTAAAAACAATAATATTGACCCCAAACCTTTGAATGGTATAATGTACACACACACACACACACACACACACACACACTGGCTGGATTTGTGTTTCCAGGTCTCACTATATCATTTTATTCAGCATGTAATTCATCTCTCTAGTCTAACAGGAAGTGCTCTTGAGTTCATGCTCTGTATTTGCAGTTACAGTTTGTATTTGATGTGTTGTTAAATATTATGCAGGTTGTTGGACTCCATGATGAACAGACAAATCTAGAACTAAATCTAGGTTCTTCTCATAAATTATGTCTCACTAACTCACACTCGGCATGGACAGATGGACTGTAAATCAAATGTTTTTGACTCATTCCTCTACAATTTCATGGTTTTGTTTGGATGGAGTTCTGCTCTGACACAATCCCTTTTAAAGAACTAAACTTTGTAAAATAAACATGGTTTGAGAGTAATAATTGGCCAGTATTTATTTATGGGCTTTTTGCCTTTGTTTTTATAGGACAGTAGAGTGTAGGCAGGAAAACAGGGGTGTAGGATCGGAACATGACCCGGGACTCAAACCTGCAGTTCATATTTGTCCTGAACGTCTGCACGGTCCCATGCAGAACAGCTGTGAGTTTAACCCCATGCCCTTTTTTATTATTACTATTTTTATTATTTGATATTTTTAGCAATATTGCTGTAATTAACTTCACCGTCTGCTATGCTATATCTTTTAGACCGTTTGCACAGTAAAACATTCTCTGAAAAGTTGCATCTTTGAATTCATCCCCTTTAGAAGCGCTACAGTCAAACACATGCAGATGGACGTCTTTTGGCCATAGTTTAAGGTCTTGCACTGCTTCACATTTTAAATACACTGTTTAGTCCACCTTGTGACGAGCAGGGCGGGCGAGAGCCGTGATGGAACGGCACGAGGCCGGTGACGCGAGTGATAATGAGCGTCAGCTGCTCGCTGCACCGGTCTCGTATCTCTCACGGAGGAGCTCCGGAAGCATAAAAAGGGAGCGACGATAGTGAAGGACGAGAGAGGACCAGGCCTGGATTTTATGTTGTGTTTTTATTATGTTTTGTGTGTTTTACTTTCGTTTTATTGTTTGTTTATTTATTTGATTAAAAGTTATGTTTAACGTTCGCCGGTTCCCGCCTCATTCTTCCCGTACTTATGAACAGTGTTACATATCTCTCAAGACATTTTTGATTTTTGATTTTTTATTTTCATAACTGGACTGAATTTCACATGCAACATAATGAGGACAAAACGTGTTGCATACTACATAATTGACCCTTCGCAAAACCCGCCCCCTGTTGCTATGCCCGACAACCCATGCGCTCTCACGCCACACATCATGTTCTCACGATAAGAGTAAAATACATTGCGGAGCAAAGAGGACACTGACAATGTATGAAACATATTTCAAATATTGTAATTTTGTAACCCCTCTACCCGGGTCCTACTCTACCCACTCTGAGCGGGCCTCGAACCCTGGTCTCCTGGCATAGGAGTCGGACGCTCTAACAAGGAGGCTAAAGACTGAAACCTCTAGCGTCTGTCGCCAGAGCATCTCTTGAGGTCAGAGGAGTGAGGTTTACTCGCTCAGCAACTACTAGCTGGCCTCCGTTACACTCACCCCCCTAAACCTCACTGCCATCCGGGTCACGGCACCAATGTAACCCTCTACCATTCTTGGGCCATCTCTTGAGATCAGAGGAGTTTAAACAATAAATAGCGTATAGAGTCTCTTTAATGTGTGGTGACAGATCGCTGTAGCTCCTTGTGAACCGATCATCTCTTCATACTGGTTCATTTATAGCATCAAATAAACATGAATGAACATCAGAAGGAATGTTCTTTCAATTTTCAAGCTCAGATATATATATATATATACAGTACTGTGCAAAAGTTTTAGGCAGGTGTGAAAAAATGCTGTAAAGTAAGAATGCTTTCAAAAATAAACTTGGTAATAGATTATATTTATCAATTAACAAAATGCAAAGTGAGTGAACAGAAGAAAAATCTAAATCAAATCCATATTTGGTGTGACCACCCTTTACCTTCAAAACAGCATCAATTCTTCAAGGTAAACTTGCACAAAGTCAGGGATTTTGTAGGCATATAGTTAGGTGTATGATTAAACAATTATACCAAACAGGTGCTAATGATCATCAATTCAATATGTAGGTTGAAACACAATCATTAACTGAAACAGAAACAGCTGTGTAGGAGGAATAAAACTGGGTGAGGAACAGCCAAACTCAGCTAACAAGGTGAGGTTGCTGAAGACAGTTTACTGTCAAAAGTCATACACCATGGCAAGACTGAGCACAGCAACAAGACACAAGGTAGTTATACTGCATCAGCAAGGTCTCTCCCAGGCAGAAATTTCAAGGCAGACAGGGGTTTCCAGATGTGCTGTCCAAGCTCTTTTGAAGAAGCACAAAGAAACAGGCAACGTTGAGGACCGTAGACGCAGTGGTCGGCCAAGGAAACTTACTGCAGCAGATGAAAGACACATCATGCTTACTTCCCTTCGCAATCGGAAGATGTCGAGCAGTGCCATTAGCTCAGAATTGGCAGAAAACAGTGGGACCCTGGTACACCCATCTACTGTCCGGAGAAGTCTGGTCAGAAGTGGCCTTCATGGAAGACTTGCGGCCAAAAAGCCATACCTCCGACGTGGAAACAAGGCCAAGCGACTCAACTATGCACGAAAACACAGGAACTGGGGTGCAGAAAAATGGCAGCAGGTGCTCTGGACTGATGAGTCAAAATTTGAAATATTTGGCTGTAGCAGAAGGCAGTTTGTTCGCCGAAGGGCTGGAGAGCGGTACACGAATGAGTGTCTGCACGCAACAGTGAAGCATGGTGGAGGTTCCTTGCAAGTTTGGGGCTGCATTTCTGCAAATGGAGTTGGGGATTTGGTCAGAATTAATGGTATCCTCAATGCTGAGAAGTACAGGCAGATACTTATCCATCATGCAATACCATCAGGGAGGCATCTGATTGGCCCCAAATTTATTCTGCAGCATGACAACGACCCCAAACATACAGCGAAAGTCATTAAGAACTATCTTCAGTGTAAAGAAGAACAAGGAGTCCTGGAAGTGATGGTATGGCCCCCACAGAGCCCTGATCTCAACATCATCGAGTCTGTCTGGGATTACATGAAGAGAGAGAAGCAACTGAGGCTGCCTAAATCCACAGAGGAACTGTGGTTAGTTCTCCAAGATGTTTGGGCCAACCTACCTGCCGAGTTCCTTCAAAAACTGTGTGCAAGTGTACCTAGAAGAATTGATGCTGTTTTGAAGGCAAAGGGTGGTCACACCAAATATTGATTTGATGTAGATTTTTCTTCTGTTCACTCACTTTGCATTTTGTTAATTGATAAATATAAACTATTAACATGTCTATTTTTGAAAGCATTCTTACTTTACAGCATTTTTTCACACCTGCCTAAAACTTTTGCACAGTACTGTATATATATATGCGCACACACATTCAACTAACAACTAATTGATAAAACCGATTATGATCAATAATTGACTTAGTAAAATATCCAACTACGAATTTGATTATCGGTTAGTCGAGTTTATGCTGTGTACGGAAACCATTCACCAGTCGCGTTGCTTTACAGAAGTGAATTTCTAAGGACTTATGGAAAAGAGCGGAGGACACAGAGCGAGCTGCTATGGGAAAGATCCATGACCCAAGTTGTCCGAGACATCAGAATGCTTTATATTACATTAAACCGAAGCAGCTTGCCCTTGACAGATGTGTGTGCTGTTTAATGCCTCTGACACGTGTTTTCCTCGGCGCATGGCTTACATACATCCTTACCTTTAAATGTTATAAAGCCTTCCGAGTATTTCCATTTTGCATCAAGCGAGTCTCTGTTAAACTTCACAGAGTTTCCATGCATCACACAGACGACGCACAATAAGTCTCGTCTGACTAAAATTTAAATTTTGCTGAAATGTTTCTTGTTAGAAATTAATATTGGAGTAAATTTCAACACACGACATTGAAAAAACATACACACATATGTCTTCCCAGCTTTTTTGAGGCCTACTGTATGGCTGTTAAAATATTTTTATTTATTTAATTAATATGTAATTGTTTTTGCCCATATAGCTACAGAATCTACCAGATGAGGCTAACTTCTGCAGGTAACCAGACAAACCTTGACCTCCTCTTCATCTGAGCATTAGCTTTTTTCTCCTGGGCTTTTCCAGTCCAGAGCCAATGATTACCACCCCGCTCTCTGGCCCTTCTTCTCTTTGTGATCTGCTCCATCTGCCCATCCTTATGTGAGTATACGCCTTTGGTCTGCAGATCAGTTGTGTCCCACTTAGCAAACACAAAAATAAGATCCAGTCTACTTTTCTTTAATCCCGTCCTTCAGAGCAGGAATTCCTTTGATGTAAGTCATTCCTTATGGTTCTTCCGGATAGGGCTGGGGTCAGCGGGACTGAGCGCTGGTGTCCGTTTGCACTCAGCAGTGTTGATTATGGCTTGTGATTTACAGCTGTTGTGAGGGCTCACTGTGTGCTTTAGTCTTCCTGATTTCAGGTTTGCAGCAGTCAGTTATACTTACAATCAAATACAGGGAGTTGAGCAGGAAAACACACAGTGCAGTCTGATGACTCAAATGCATTATACTGTAAGTATATCTGTGGGAGGTATGACCAAACAGTAATTTATATATGACATTGCACTTTTTGCTTGGAATAAAAATAAAGTAACAAAATTTTAGCAGAAATGTGGCAATGCGCATTTTATTTAATACGAAGAATCAAATAGTTTGCCAATCTAATCTGATTTGATTCGTTTTCTCGTTTTATTTGTAACTTAATGTAGGCAAATGACAAGAATGTACTGTTCAAAAGCCAAAAGGCTCAAAAATCAATCAATCAATATTTATATATATATATATATATATATATATATATATATATATATATATATTTCTCTTTTTATTTGAAACTTTATGTAGGCAAATGACAAGGAAGCTAAAAATAAGACTTAAAACAATAAATAGATATTTAAATATATTAAAATTGTGTGTGTGTGTGTGTGTGTGTGTGTGTGTGTGTGTATATATATATATATATATACAATTCTATTCTCTTTTTGTTTGAAAATTTATGCATGCAAATGACAAGAAAATACTCTACGAAAGCTAAAAATAAGAATCAAAACACAATAAATAAATATTTAAATATATTACAAAAAATATGTATATACATTGTGTGTGTGTCTGCGTGCATATATATATATATATATATATATATAAATATTTTAATATTTACAGTATTAATATTAATTTACATAATAATATATTTATAATTTATAAAATAGCTGTCATGCCTTATCATGACTATGTTGGTCCACCAGTTAGATTAGTAACAGTCTAACTAACCTTGACCAGCATGGAATTTCAGCAGGGTTTGTGTCTTTTGGCCTGTATTCTTTGTATTTTCTCTCATGAAAATAATAGTATATTTTGGCTGTACTATAAATCCAGTAAATGAAATCTAAAGAAGATTAATTTTCACAAATATCCTGAAGATTAAAGCAGCAACTCATTCCTCTGGCCACCTTGACAGCAGTTTATGTGCTTGTGTGTATTTGCATCAATTTTACCTGTCTAGATGTCTGAATAATTTAGTCACAGTGTCTGCAGTACAAACATGCGTGTGTGTGTGTAACAGGGAGAATCGAAGCACGTTTTTAAACGTGTGTGATGGTGGTTTCGTCGTCATGTTAAGCAGACGCCGCATCCCTGCAGAAGCTGTCAGTATGTCATTGCAGGAGCCAGTCCCATTACTGCTTTGAGACCACGGTGCGTGTCTTGGTACAAGTTTACTTTGTTTTTCTGCAGATTTCAGAACAGTGTTGTGTGTTTGAGTCCTCAGAAGACCCATTGAAGCCTAGTTTAATGTTTCACTGTTGGCCCAAAGAAAGTTCCGTGCCTCTGTTTCTAAAGTGATTATGAAAATACTGTGAATTTAATACCGCTATTGAGCTCAACTCAATTCCCTTTGACATTATCCTCTGTTTTCTATTTCCGTTGCAGTGGTTGCGGATGTCAGCACCTGCAGAGATTAATAATGCAGGTGTCCCAGCATTCCTTGAGATTATTTCCATGGTTGCATATAATGTAAGTAATGTGTTTAATAATATATTTACATACTTCCGGTTTAAAAGTTCAGAATCAGTTTTAGTTTTGGTCTCTTATGCTCACCAACGCTGCATTTATTTGCTCTAAAAATATATTTAAAAATGTAATTTCAATGTTTAAAAGTTTGTTTCCGCCACTGAATAAAAATTAAAAAAAAGTTGTCTTTTTTTTCTCAGAATTGCTTGATATAAACACGCAATTGTGAGTTATAAGTCAAAATTTTGTGATATAAACTGAAATAAAGTCAGAATTGCGAGTTTATAACATTTTTCTCACAATTGAGATTTTATATCTCCCAATTCTGACGTTATAACTCGCAATTGCGTTTTTATATCTCAGAATTACGCGATGTAAAATCTCAATTGTGAGGGAATGTAAGGATAGATTTTTCTAAGTCTGAATTCAAGATTCCTATCCTGTAATAACACAATAAAATTCACTAATCTGAAGAGAAGATCTGCGAGAAAGAGTAGAGGACAACAGCTGACCCAGTCTCATCTCCTCACCTCATGCTGAGTTTCTCACTCCTCACATTCTCTCCCTCCCTTCAGGGCTCAATAAAAGATTTTTTAACCATCTGTTTATCCCTAAAACTAGGTGTGTGACCCTTTTGGGGCACGAGAAAAGGTCCAATAAAAGCTGCATGAATATTTGGGTGCTACATGTTTACAGTCCTTTTGTTAGATCTGGGGTACGTAAGGGGTCTTGGCAAACCACTCGAGGAAGCATCTGTATCCAGAACGTCCCACACAATTGCTGTGTGTCTCTATTTGTCAGGTATGCGGACTCTATGAAACATTACTTTTGATATTGCATTTGTAATTATGTTTTGTATGCTGATCAGTTGTGTGATGTATTTTTGTTAATTCTTTTAATTGGTATGTAATTCTGCCTGGCAAAACAATAAATGTTAATTTTGATTTATTTTGAATTCTTCTGAAATCATTATCATCGGTAGATCAAGAGGTTTTCGACACTTCCGCAATTCTGCGTCAGGATATGATCAGGGCTGGGTGGGTGACTTTTAAAAAGTAATTAGTAACGTATTTCGTTACATTACTTAAGTTTAGTAACTTAATCTAAATACTTTAGAATACTTTGGAATACTAATAAGTGTGAAACAAACACAAAAAAGGCAATTCCAAGTTTTTATCTCACAATTCTGACTTTTTCCCTCAGAATTGTGTGATATTAAAGTCAGAATTATGAGATATAAACTCGCAATATTGAGAAAAGTCAAAAATATGAGATATAAACTGAAAATATTGAGAAAAATCAGAATTATGAGATATAAACTCACAATATTGAGAAAAGTCAGAATTATGAGATATAAACTCACAATATTGAGAAAAGTCAGAATTATGAGATATAAACTCACAATATTGAGAAAAGTCAGAATTATGAGATATAAACTCACAATATTGAGAAAAATCAGAATTATGAGATATAAATTCACAATATTGAGAAAAATCAGAATTATGAGATATAAACTCACATACTAAATTCACAATTGCAAGAAAAAAAGTCAGTATTGCAAGTTTATATCTCCCAATTCTGACTTTATAACTTGCAATTGTGAGTTTAAATCTCGCAATTCTGAGAAAAAGAAGTCAGAATTGTGAAACACAAACTCACAATTGTGAGGGGAAAAAACAAATTGTGAGAAAAAGTTGCAGTGACGAGTGAATTATAAAATGACTCACAAACAACTATCAGAAAACATGAAAACAGTCGAAAACATGAAACTTAACTCCGCTTTTTCAGACTGTCAGAGTCAGAGAATCACCAATTGCTGTTTAAATGACATTAAAATTCAAAGTAATCACTTTGGTAATCTAAAACACTTTTCAGATGTAACTGTAATCTGATTACCACCCATTTAAAATGTAACTGTAATGAAATACACAGATATTGAGATTTTAGATTTCTGTCTGTCATGACTTAGCATGTTGTAGTATCGTGGCTAAACAAACGGCGCTTTTGTACGAATAAGCAGGTGGCGATTCCTCAATTTGCATTATTAGCAAACGCTACATCCTCTGACTAAGATTCTAAACTGATGAAATTATGACGTAAAAGCATATTCGATCGGTATGACTTTTTAAGCGGTGCGGCAAACTGATGAAAGGATAAGTGAAATTAATTATCTAAATTAATTCATATTTAATCACACGATCAGCTATTAACGTTACATCAGAAACATTACCATTAGAGGTTGTTTACAATTGGAGTCAGATTAAATTATTCATGGAGTCAAAATGTTATTAAATTAAGGTGATTTTTACAGAAGCGCCAGAAAGACTTACACGCAGAATCCCTTCAACCGGGCCGTTGGACTTCCTTCATTGGACCGACGGGCGGAGCTTACGGGAAAAAAGTCAGAATTGTGAGATAAAAAGTTGCAATTATCTTTTTTACTTTTTATTCAGTGGCGGAAACAAGCTTCCATAGAAAACAGTTTTTGCTGATTAATATTTTTTGTGGAAACCCTGATGCATGTTTTCAGGATTCTTTTGTAACTTTATTACAAAAGTCAATTTAATGTTTTCTTGCTGAATAAAAGTGTATATTTTGTTTATAAAAAATCTTAGCAGCAAATCATCATATTAGAATGATTTCTGAAGAATCATGTGACACTGAAGACTGGAGTAATGATGCTGAAAATTCAGCTTTGATCACAGAAATAAATTATATTTTACAATATATAATAGAAAACAGTTATTTTGCAATATTATAATATTTCACAATATATATATCCTTGATGCTTAATGTAAAATAAGGAGTCTGCAAGTACAGGCATTGTAGCATTCACAACATTTTCTCAATTTATCAAAAATATTGAAATATGCCACTCTGTTTTTCAGCCGTAAATACCATTTGTCTGTGGAATTGCAGGGAAATGATGTCACAATGATGCTGATTAACACCAAAAGAACACTCAGAGTTCCCTTGGCGACAATTCTGAGCTGTGACATCAAAGGTAAAAAGAATCTGTTTCACATTTTAAGAGCCTCCAAAAAATAATAAATATCTTGTAGCTTTCAGAAAATTTTATTCAGTCCGAATGCTTGACTAAGTTTGATTGGCGAAATGCACGTTTTGTGTCAGGATGATGTAGCTATGATCTGACAAGAAATGTTGACAAATGGTTGAGTTGACTGAGTTGACGGCTTATATCCAGACACTAATTGAGATTAATGACATTTGGGAAGTGGTTTGGAGTTCTTCATGTTCCAGGGAGTTATTCCTTGAAGGATATTTAGAGTTCTTCAGCCCACTTCTTCCGAATGCCATTTGACTACAGTAGGAGACGTTGGTGAGCCTTGTATTATCTGTAACATTAAAATACCTGGTTTAGAGTTGCGTGTCCATCAGCAAGTGTTTTCGCTGCAAGTTTTAGTTGTTGTGTTGTCCAGGGTGGGGTTTTGTTTGCTACCATGGAGGCAACTCCCATATGACCATTATCCACATCCTCACCTTCAGGGAGGCAATACCACATCATTTCATTAGTTTCAAAACATTTCAGGGAGTGGGGAGGTTCAATGCCAGAAAATCCCAGTCAGCTCATGAAAACCAACTGACAGATTTTCGAAGGACACAGCGGTCCAGTTGCATTCGATTAAGCTCTGCTAGATGTCTGAGAATGACCTGGATGTTGGGAAACATGCACAGATCTAATGTCTTATACATATGACCAGCTGTGTGTCAATGTGGCTCACATTAGTGCGCTATTATTGTTTATGCTTGTTCTCTGGTTGAAATATTAGGAACACAAAGTCATAACTAATTCCGCAAACTTTCCGTGCTGCCATGTTGAAGTCAAAGTGACTTGATTAATATGTGTTCTTTGTTTTATTGTGAGCGATTGCATGCTATATAGAATTGTTTGTCGCTCAGCCCTCTAATTTTTTCAGCATCCCTGCTCAAAATCTGCCAATTCCCGTAGGAAACAATCATGTCCCGCTACGTGTTTATTTTCTGTTGAATATCTGTTTTTTGTCTGCAGTCACATTATAGTGAAATTTCAATTAAATTTTGAGTGCACAATAATGTCCATTGTTTATTGTCAGTAGTGTTACACAGAAATCACTTAAAATTACAATGTTGATTGGTTTGGTCATAGAGGAGTTGATCTGATACTGCTTTTGCTGTTGGTTATTGCTGTTGGCGTTGGTTATTGCTGCAGCTGCTGCTGGTTATTGATGCTACTGCACTTGGTTATTACTGCTGCTATTGGTTATTGCTCTGGTTATCAATGCTGCTGCTGTTATAGCTGCTATTGGCTATTGATGCTGCTGTTGGTTATTGATGCTGCTGCTGTTGGTTATTACTGCTGCTGCTGGTTATTGATGCTGCTGCTGTTGGTTATTGATGCTGCTGCTGTTGGTTATTGATGCTGCTGCTGTTGGTTATTGATGCTGCTGCTATTGGCTATTGATGCTGCTGTTGGTTATTGATGCTGCTGCTGTTGGTTATTACTGCTGCTGCTGGTTATTGATGCTGCTCCTGTTGGTTATTGATGCTGCTGCTGTTGGTTATTGATGCTGCTGCTGTTGGTTATTGATGCTGCTGCTGTTGGTTATTACTGCTGCTGCTGGTTATTGATGCTGCTGCTGTTGGTTATTGATGCTGCTGCTGTTGGTTATTGATGCTGCTGCTGTTGGTTATTACTGCTGCTGTTGGTTATTGATGCTGCTGTTGTTGGTTATTGATGCTGCTGCTGTTGGTTATTGATGCTGCTGCTGTTGGTTATTGATGCTGCTGCTGTTGGTTATTACTGCTGCTGCTGGTTATTGATGCTGCTGCTGTTGGTTATTGATGCTGCTGCTGTTGGTTATTGATGCTGCTGCTGTTGGTTATTACTGCTGCTGCTGGTTATTGATGCTGCTGCTGTTGGTTATTGATGCTGCTGCTGTTGGTTATTGATGCTGCTGTTGGTTATTACTGCTGCTGCTGGTTATTGATGCTGCTGCTGTTGGTTATTGATGCTGCTGCTGTTGGTTATTGATGCTGCTGTTGGTTATTACTGCTGCTGCTGGTTATTGATGCTGCTGCTGTTGGTTATTGATGCTGCTGCTGTTGGTTATTACTGCTGCTGCTGGTTATTGATGCTGCTGCTGTTGGTTATTGATGCTGCTGCTGTTGGTTATTGATGCTGCTGCTGTTGGTTATTGATGCTGCTGCTGTTGGTTATTACTGCTGCTGCTGGTTATTGATGCTGCTGCTGTTGGTTATTGATGCTGCTGCTGTTGGTTATTGATGCTGCTGCTGTTGGTTATTACTGCTGCTGCTGGTTATTGATGCTGCTGCTGTTGGTTATTGATGCTGCTGCTGTTGGTTATTGATGCTGCTGCTGTTGGTTATTACTGCTGCTGCTGGTTATTGATGCTGCTGCTATTGGTTATTGATGCTGCTGCTGTTGGTTATTGATGCTGCTGCTGTTGGTTATTACTGCTGCTGTTGGTTATTGATGCTGCTGCTGTTGGTTATTGATGCTGCTGCTGTTGGTTATTACTGCTGCTGTTGGTTATTGATGCTGCTGCTGTTGGTTATTACTGCTGCTGTTGGTTATTACTGCTGCTGCTGGTTATTGATGCTGCTGCTGTTGGTTATTGATGCTGCTGCTGTTGGTTATTGATGCTGCTGCTGTTGGTTATTACTGCTGCTGTTGGTTATTGATGCTGCTGCTGTTGGTTATTGATGCTGCTGTTGTTGGTTATTACTGCTGCTGCTGGTTATTGATGCTGCTGCTGTTGGTTATTGATGCTGCTGCTGTTGGTTATTGATGCTGCTGCTGTTGGTTAGGACTTGCTTCTGCCAATACATACACAGCACGCTGCTAGGATCAAGTAAGACTTACTGCTGCTGTACAACATAGCATACATGAATAATGGGGCGGTCACACTACACTTTTCGTTCCATGACGTTCTTTGACTTCCATTCAAATGCATGTGAATGCGTTAGACCGGAAACGCAAAGTATAAGTTTGGTGAAATCTGAGCTGAGAATTTACATCACGTGAAGACTTGTGACCAGTAGAAGATCACGGCATGACCTCTTGGCTGAATTAAAAGAACAATATTTTTGCAGTAAAGTCGAGTAGATTGTATATATTTTTTTACATTTGAGTGTATTACTATGTTGAATTACTATGTATTTGAGTGTGTCCTATGTTGAATTCCTGTTTATAAATAAGATGATTCAGAGCATGACATAACGTCACAACCATTGCAGAACTTTGATTTTATACACTATCATAGTAATTATGTATTTATGTGCTTATGTCATTCTTATTTATTTTTATTTATTTTTACATTTTAACAAGTCATCTGTGCTTGTTATGAAGAATTGTTTGTCTGTCCTCTGCCCTCTTATTTTTTCAACATCTCTCCTCAAAATCTGATGATTCCCGTCAGATAAAATCAGTTCCCACTCCAAACCAAGCAGCTTTATGTTGGTCAAAATGACGAATCCATATGACCAACTTGAACTCGTTGCGAAATCTTCATTATTTTGCCCTCACACGAAATTCCCAATCCTCCCGAAAACTTTCCAAACAACGGTAAATATGAATGTGCGTTTACATTTAGTAAAATGGATTAGGTTGTGAATTGTGATGTGTAATTAACAAGCATATCATGTCATTAGACTGAATAAAATAACCCTTTATGTTTGTCAATTCTATGCTTAGAATTACTAGTCTAGTATAATCTAATGATACGTAAAAGGTCCATATGAATATTTTATTGCAAAAAAAGAATGACTGAGACAGAGACACTGCAGAGAGACCGCTGGAGGTTCTGCTAATGGGTCCCAAAAATATGTTCAAAGGACATAAAGCTGTCTCCTCTTGCTCAGTCACTCCAACCACTAACAAGGCCCCTGTGCTCTGTCCCCATTGACTCCACCATGAGTCACCAGCTTCTCTCATGTGGTGCGTCAGCACGGTTTAGCTCCGTTTTACACTTTGGTGTAAGAGCGTCTCACTGATGAGCAGAGACTAGTTTGATCTTTTATGTAGGTTTCCTCTGTTGGCTTTCCATCTTCTACAGAGATGCTTTGCGATTTAGATTTTACTTTGAGAAACCAGTAGAGGCTTATGTGTGTGCAGTTTTTGTAAGAGCACATCTCAGGTGTTTTGTCCCTGACTTTGACCGCATTTACAATCATTTGATGGTTGCACAGGTTTTTCTCAGTCCGTTGGTAAACAAAGTCGTTTACAGTTCCCAGGCTTTTGAGCACTCTCAAGGAAGAACTTAGTCACTGGAGGTTTGTGTAATTGTTATGGAATCTTTGGATGATGTTTAAAGGGACACTTCACTCAAAAATGAAAAGCCTGTCATTTTCTCGCACTTGTTTCGTTATAAATCTTTATTTATTCTGTTAAACACAAAGAAAACATTCATTTTTGAGTGGATTATGCCTTTAACCATGTGGTTTAAGACAACATTTATGCATTTATCAGACACTTTAAAACCAAAGCCACTTGGATTAGTAGAACATAATCAATACGTATTTAGAAGATATTCTTGAGCAGCTTATTTTCAGTTTATACATACTATTGGATTTACTCATCTCTAAATGTTGCAAGATTTTTGTCTACATCTGTTTAAAAACAATCTGTATGTAATTTGACATTTCTGAGCATTTAAAGTTTTGAGCCGATCACCTGAGACATAAATGTCATGTGACTAATTACTCTGTAGGTGCAGGAAAATTGATAAAATATGTCACTTTTATATCATGTAATATTTGTTATATTAATGATGAGTTTATCTTTTGCTTTCAAAAACATTTGTTTGAATAAATGTGTATTTTGAATGCCTGTTCCTGACAGTGTTATTATAGAATTTATTACAATTTAGTTAATTTTTTAATTGTGTTTATTCTGTTTACCTTTCATTTAATTTCAGTTTTAGTTTTAGAAATTTTACATTTACTTTTTATTTGTTTACTGTCCCAAGGTAACACTTCTAATTTTAAGTTTTTCATCTAATATTTATATTTTATTTCAGCTTTATTTCAATTAATGAAATTGATGTCATGTTATGCCGTTCAAGAGAGGATACAGTTTACAGCAGACGGCTCAATATGACTCATACGTCTCAAAAACTCATTATATTAAGCCTTATTTTATTTCAGAAGCTTTTCAGTTCGTTCAGACTCGGTTTTACAAAACCCAGTCCAGCCCTGTTGTCGCCAAAGAGCGAATAAACCAGATGGATTATATTCAGACTTCTGACTTAAATGACACGGCTCCAGTAAATGGGTCCTCTGGAGAACGAGTGCATACTTTCATTTGATGCTTCGTCATGTGAATATTTTCTGATGTATAAATATTTATGTTGTGGTGGTACCAGTCAATCCAGGTCATAATCCTAACAACATTGCCTTGCTCTCTTCTTCTGCGTGGAATTTTTCTTTCTTTCTGTTTTTTTTTCAGGGTCCAAGGGAGGAATTGATTAGGGTTTGAATTTGACACAGCTATTATTCTTAGCCTGCCTGAATTTCTAGGACTGTGCCGGCTCGACATGAATTCGGACATTTATTTTTGCTTGATTTAATTGGACGCTTCAACTTTATAAATAGGCCACTCGTCCTCGGCTAAAAGACATTGATGGCAGTAGGGAACACAGATCTTGTTTTAATTGTCTTCCTTGTGACAAAAAATCTTACATCTTTTCCTTACTCTTTCCTGTTTCTTATCCCTCATTCTATTTCTCATCTCCCTTTGTTCTCCTCACTGGCTGCAGTGATCGTCTGTGTCCAGATAGTTGAATTTGGAAGTCACTTGTGGTAATGGATTCAAAACTGTAAAGTGTCTTAACCTTTGATGAATGCCTGTTTTTTGTTGTTGTTTGTATTAAACAAAGCAGGAGATTGTTTAGGCTTAAATGTTTTTTGTATACTTCCTTGAATGTGTTTCCCACAGGACAGTAAAGATAGATAGATAGATAGATAGATAGATAGATAGATAGATAGATAGATCAACAAAAAGATGGATGGATGGTTAGATAGATCAACAAAAAGATGGATGGATGGATGGATGGATAGATAGATCAACAAAAAGATAGATAGATGGATGGATGGATGGATAGATAGATAGATCAACAAAAAGGTAGATGGATGGATGGATGGATGGTTAGATAGATCAACAAAAAGATGGATGATGGAGGGATGGATGGATGGATTAACAAAAAATGGATGGTTAGATAGATCAACAAAAAGATAGACAGATAGATCAAAAAAAGATGGATGGATGGGTGGATGGATTAACAAAAAATGGATGGATGGATGGTTAGATAGATCAACAAAAAGATGAATGGATGGATGGTTAGATAGATCAACAAAAAGATAGATGGATGGATGGTTAGATAGATCAACAAAAAGATAGATAGATCAACAAAAAGATAGATGGATGGATGAATGGATGGATGGTTAGATAGATCAACAAAAAGATAGATGGATGGATGAATGGATGGATGGTTAGATAGATCAACAAAAAGATAGATGGATGGATGGATGGATGGTTAGATAGATCAACAAAAAGATAGATGGATGGATGGATGGATGGTTAGATAGATCAACAAAAAGATAGATGGATGGTTAGATAGATCAAAAAAGATAGATGGATGGATGGATGGATGGTTAGATAGATCAACAAAAAGATAGATGGATGGATGGATGGATAGACAGATCAACAAAAAGATGGATGGATGAATGGATGGATAGATAGATAGATCAACAAAAAGATGGTAGATAGATAGATAGATAGATAAATAGATAGATAGATAGATAGATAGATAGATAGATAGATAATCTTTATTTGTGATAAAAAATTTATCCAGAATCGCTCAGCTCTAATAACGTCTACGAAAAACAGCGCATGACACCTCTGTCCCTGTCTGACTCTGAACGACTGAACGTCCACGAGGTGACATTCGTGTTTTATCTCTATTAGAAGCATCTGGATTCACACTCCTTCTGTAGATCTACGGCCTGCTGCTCGCCAGAAAAACGGCGACCGGGTTGCATGTGGATCCGCTTTGGTAAAGCAGTCTACACATCCTGCATCATATGAGAAACATATGAATTACGGGACAAGTCATAAAAATTTAGCGAAATAAAAAACATTCGGTCCACCCCTTTCAGCGTTTCGGGGTCCAAAGCGTATCCGCAGCGCGAGAGCAGAATAAACAACGATCGGATGAATGCAAAGTGTTTAGAGGTTGAAATTCCCCTGTGAGTGATGCCATGCAGGCAGATAAAGCCGCTTTCGGCTCTGTGCTTAACGTGTGTCTGAACTTTTGAAGGCCAGGGTTGTGGTTAGAGCAGAAAATGCCCGGTATGTGCAATGTTGCCGTGCTTAAATGTGGCACAGCTGTGAATGGAGCTACTTCAAATTCATTTACCCAACATTAATACGCCGGCCAGCATGGCACAACCCGTGAATGGCAGATATCTCGGCCAGTGCAGGCCATTTCCTGAAAGTGTTGAAAAGACTTTTCTTGTAATATTTTTTATGTGTTTTGTAATAGGGCCAGGAACAACAGAAAGAAAAACCAGGAACAAGGTATTAGAGCAGTCGTTCAAACTTCAATGAAGACCATATGTCTAATGCAGCCTCTACAGCTCTCAATATACCCGCGTCACATCCCACGGGAACGTTTTATGGTTCAGAGGTTGCTCTTTGAGACTTGATGGACGTCTTGGACATGTACAATCAATTATGTCCTAAATGTTTGTCCTAGAAGTCCTTAAGGAGCCCTTAGGACACAAACAGAGACATTTTGTTGACATACAACAAGATTATAGCGATATAAAATGAATGTGGAGAGCAGCTCAGATCATATGCTCTTGTTGGAGTCCATGGACTTCTGATTACAGGCTTTACACTTTTGGCACAGTTTGAGACAGTTTTTGAAACTCTAGATGAGAATACTGGGGAGAAAATTTTCACATTTTGCTCTGTGAATTTGCTTTGAAAATCAACTGCGATATTAAGCATCTCATTTGTTTAATAGAATGTCTTTGTTTATGTGCTCCTCCAGAGTTTTTCCGAGGCCAGACTGCGGTCGGCTGGTTTGAGCCTGAGAATCGCGATTCACTGGAGATTTCATAAAAATATATTCTGCTCCTAATTTATCTCTTCTGTGAGCACATCTGACTCACATAAAGCACTGAAGGTTATGCTCTCATCATAAATGCCCATTCAAGTTATTGTTTTTAACTTTTTTGAGTTTTGCATACCAGTTAAAGATAGATAGACGGACAGAAAGCGAGTCTGCACCAGCTGCTCTTTCTCTCTCTCTCATCTCTCCGACAGTGAGTTGACACACAAACCCGCCTCCCCTCACTCACTTGTTTCATTTGCTCCGGATGGGATTGCACCCTTCGCAAAACCCGCCCCCTGTTGCTATGCCCGACAACCCATGCGCTCTCACGCCACACATCATGTTCTCACGCTGTGAAAAACACATCGAGGAGCAAAGAGGACACTGACAACGTATGAAACAGTTTCATATTTAAAATATTGTAATTTTTTAAAGAAGTTTAATCAATAAATAGCGTCTAGTGTGTCTTTAATGTGTGGTGACAGATCGCTGTAGCTCCTCGTGAACCGATCATCTCTTCATACTAGTTCATTTATAGCATCAAATAAACATGAATGAACATCAGAAGGAATGTTGTTTCAAGCGTGGAAAGACGTGAGTACACAACGTTAATCTACTAACTCCCCTGACTGCTTTGTCGGGCAAAATGGCGGATTCAGGGTTATGATTGGTCAGATCGCCTGTCAATCAAACTGTTTGTAAATTGTATTCATTCCAGCGGATTTTATGCTCACATAAAGCTGCCTCTCAGTACTAAACTGAGGTCTTTTTCACTGATTATTGCACTTAAACAGTCAAATACACACAAAATAATGCCAAAATGGCAAGTATTCATGTAAACACTGTCAGTTATGTGTTAAGTGAACAGTTGAGAAAGAAAATGCATGTGTGACGTGTGATTTTCCCCCCAAACGGTTCAGTGGAAATCCCCGCCCTGCAACCAATTTCATTGGCTGAGGTTACAGTGACCGGTATTTTTAGGGATCAGGGTTGGGTGTAGGCAATCGTTACTGTGACATTACCTGTCAACATTTGGGTACCAAAATCCGGGAGATCTCGGAGACACACTTTGTGCATTGTCCATATGGTTTTGCGAAAAATAATTAAATTCTTCCGTCCAGCTGTTGTTAAATTTACATGTATATTTTTTTATGTATTTTGGGAGTTTTCTCTTCCCAATTTTAGCAGTGATGCTTGATTCAACTTCCCACGTCTACTACCTGCGCAGATATCAACTGCGCAACTGGGTTAAAAATGGGTTGAAATTAGTATGATGTGACGATTTTGTTAGTAGAACTGGACAACCTTGGAATAATATATTGATGTGATTCATATAACGAGGTTTGGGCCATACAAATTACGGGAGTTTCCCGGGAGAAATAACAAAAACGGGACGGGGGTGGGAACTCCTGGGAAAAATGGGAGTGTTGACAGGTATGGATTGACATGACCAATGAAATGTTTAGAATCGGCTCCAGTTTGGGAACAAAATCACGCGTGTGTAACAGTATAATGGATCCGTGTGTCTGGTCTTAAAGTGACAGCAGCCTAATATACCTGCTGCCAAATTATGAGATACTATTAAAAATATCTATATGGCTGTTTTTCCCCATAGTATTGATATAATTGTGGCCAGTAAAAATGCTGAGTGGCTTGTAACTTTGAAAAACCACTAAACACAGTGGTTGGTGAGCAAAAAAGCCCCAAACTCATGCCATTGGACTTGAGATGTTCCACCACAAGGGGTCAACGTTTGGTTGGTTAGCCTTGTTCCCTGCTGGTAGATGCTGTTACTACACCATCAGAACCCAAAAAGCATCTTTCTCCATTGACAGCCATTTAAAATAACTGTTGACAAGTTTCACTGATCTGTGATTAGATTATTGTAGACTAGTGCCTGGTTCTTGTTTGGAGAGCACTTTTCTGTTTCTGTCACCTTGAGCAACTGCCATTGAGATGAATGGGAATGCGAACGGATCGCTCTCTCTCCCAAACAAACTGATCAATGTGTTCACATAGTGTTTGCGCACTACTGGGAAATCAACCAATGAATGAGCTGTCTGGAAGAGGATAAAATATTTAACATAAAAATGCTTTGAATTTATATGTCAACTGCTATTCACTGATTACATGTTGGCTTTTGTTTCAGATGGCCAGACTGAAGTACACTGGCAGCTGCTATGGGAAACGATTATGGGAAAAATTCCTGTAAAATATAAGCTAGATTCAATTTAGTGCGAAATGACCTGACATTTTCTGTCTCTGTGATTTAAGAGAGAGAAACAGAAGGGTTTTGACGCAAGAATTTGTTTTTGATTTGTAACAGATTTTCCATTTTTAACAAGTCCCTATCGATAGTCAAAAATCTTTGTCAGCAAACCATTACACAACACCAAAAACCCCTTTTCAAGAGCACAAAAGAATGGTAACAACACATAAGTGTATAAGAGTTTTGTTGGATTGTATTTATAACTGGAAAAACCGTGGTGCTTTGGGACTTGGTAGTGCTTTAAATTTGTTGTATTACTCAGTGAAAATCTCCTAAAAATTTTCCATTTGGTTCTCATCATGAAACTGGATTGTAAAACATTCATTGCTCCATTTTTTGCAACTTTTAAAAGGGTGCATGCCTCCATTTTCTGCTATTCCAGGTTTGAGGTGTGCGTCTTTTTTCTCATATTCAGTTCTTATTATCAAGCATCACTATTATAATTGTTTTTCAAAGCCCCTAATGGTATTTTTATGATGCATGTACAAAAGAAAAAGAGTCCATTACATTTTTTATTAGTGTCATGGATAAAAACTGCTCCAGCTCTTAAGTCTTTGTTTTATTTCCAATATGATTTTAAGCACTGCATGTTCCCCAAGAGTGATTTCACCATTTCTGTGTTTTAGAGTGTTTATGACATGTTATGATTACTGCAGCTGAATGTTATCTCCACATGCAAGCGACGTCTTCTGTTCTCTCCTCTTGTTTTGTGTTTACAGTGTGAAGCTGCTCAAGCATCTTGTGAAAACTTTGAATCTAAAACCATCCGGGTGTGAAAGGATGAGTTGAACTGCGGACGAGTGCGAGAGTAGATGACAACCAGATAACACGAATTGAACAAAGAGCTGATGTTATCTTTAATCAGCACTTTCACTCACCTGCTCTTCAGAGAAACGCAAATAAACACGGTCACATAAACCGATGAACATACAAACACATGGACGCACTCACTAACAAACACACTTCAGATGTCATAATCAGTATTCGCTAACGTAATTAATCAGTTGATGTTTATGTAACGATAAGATTAAGATTGATAGATTTAGAAAGCAGGGTGTTGTTGTATGGAGCAAGAGGAGCTCTGGTGTGTCTCAAGTCTATGACCGCATCTACTCTGTCAAACAATCACGATTTTTTCACTGATATTTGGCACAGATCAGATCTTGAACCAAAGGACAGAGAAATGTACATGAGATTGGTTTTTTCCAGGTTTAAAATTGAATGAACAATATTGCAACAATATTTATGTTAAAAAGTAAAATATAATCCTCTCTCTGTCTCTCTATATATAATGTTTGCAATATTGTTGATATTGCTGCATTGCTGATTTTCAAATACAGAAAATTCAAATTTTTTGTTTTAAGATTGTTTTTTTTTTTAGATATTTTTACTGTAAAAAGTCATAAAAGGCTATTTAAAAACCTATTAAGATTCTATTTTTTCTGCAAAAGCATTGATACACATATTAGTGCAAGCGACTCATGCAATTAGAGCTGCACGATCTGAAGTAAAAAAGTATGATTTTTGATATTACAGGTGTTTTTGAGCTGTCAAACCTAAAGATTAATTGCAGAAACTATCTTTACCTCCTGGAATTGTCAAAAAACATAAAACACTGTTTCTGTTGGGCATAACAGGCCTTTTTCTTGGCGTAGCAGCAAAGAGACGCTAACAAAACTGACAGCGCTGATGATCTAAATGGGAAGTCCGGCTATCCTTTGTGAATAAAAAATATCCTCATAATATAGAAGTCTCTTTAACCTCTGATAATCAATATTGTATTGTTATAATTGCCTGCCAAAACAAAGCAAAGCTACAATCCAAGCCATCCATCTTTTTTGACTTCTTAGCAGGGATGTGATGCCGTTTGTGGCTTGCCCAAGAAAAATAAAAACCTCTTTGTTGCATTAAAAGTCAATTTGTGTTCAGGGCTTAGTAAACTGAGTTTAAAAGTCCAACGGCATTAAACCAGAACCAGGAGTCGGGCCTCAATGAAGCTTATGACAGCAAACGCAGAGCGGTCACTGTGACGGCTCCAAAACAGCTGCATCTAATAGTGTCCTACAGTAACATTAAGAAAGAGAGCAGGAGATGTGCTTGGGTCTGCATAACAAGTCTGGGCTAAATAACAGCTGTCATAAAAACAGCGAAATGGAGGTCACCTCCTCTGCCCGTCTTTACGGGGCACCCAAGGACACATTCACAACTGCAGGTCATCTGCACCATCATCGGTGATTCAGCCCGTCTAATCAAAACCATAACATATCCGGTCTCCTTTTCCGACACTTCTCATGTCCCATTCACATCTGCGCGGCTGGAAATATGTAATCAATTGCTTCGATAAACTCCAGTTACCCCCTGCACCCACTGCGGAGACCCAGCGTGCACAAACACACGGATTTGTGCGCTAATTGAATCACGTGTGTTGGGACAGCTGGTTGGTGAGGCAATAGTGAGACGCTTATTGATGTCAGAGGTTCTGATACACACCAGCAGGCGCCCAGAACGCGTCTCAACAACAACCATTAACCTCGGTTCACCTGTGATCACGTCTATGGTCGCTTTTTCCGTGGCTGATTTAAGTGGTATACACGACCTTAAGATTTTGAATTTTTTTTTTGAGCGACGTCTCTTCTGCTCACCAAGGCTGCATTGATTTGATTAAAAATAAAAAACAGTAATTTTGTGAAATAAATATTACAATTTACAAAAAGTGTTTTCGATTTGAAAATTCTTCAAAATGTAATTGATGGCAAATTTCAGTGTCACATGATCCTTTAGAAATCATTCTAATATGCTGATTTGGTGAAACATTTCTTCGTATTATCAGTGTTGAAAACAGTTGTGCTGCTTAATATGCAAATTTTTTCAGGATTTTTGATGAATATAACATTAACACTAATCACCATAACGGTGACTTCAACAACCTTTGTACGTGTACCAAAGAAATAAGCCACACTGGTTTGTAATAAGTGAGTATAGTAATGTTGTCCACGGAGTTGTTTAATCATGATTTTATTTTCCGATGATTTCATCTACGGCTGTGTGGCTATAAGTCAGTTGTAGTTGTGTTTCTGCTCATCTCTTCTTTTTTTTGTTCTTGTTGTTCCTCTTATCTTCAGTGATTCTGCTTGTTAACCACAGGCGTTCATCACTAATTCTTAATAATCACTTGTAGAGTGAATCTACTTTATTTCACTAACTGTAACATTGCTTCAGTGTAGACTTATCAGTGTACTTTTATTCTCTATCGATTGGGAAATTGAGCAGTGTTTGTTTAATACTGAGGATTTTACTGTGCACCAGTAAACATGTAACTAGTAACATGCATTTTTCTTATATATATATATATTTTTTCTTATCATATTTTATTAAATAATTTGGAAAATTGTCTTGGTCTTTATTTAACTATGAACACACATGATCTGTAACACATACGCAAGTTTTGTTGTGGTCATACCTAAAAGACATTAAACACATTCCTTACGCTGATGACCAGCAATGCTGGATTTTTCAGCAGGGTAAAGTCTTGTATGAGAGTTTATGTTAGTTACTGCCAACCAGCATAATATATGGTTTAAAATACAATGAAGTTTCTGTTTGTTCTGTTTTTGCTTTCAAATTTAATTTTGGTAAATTCATATTTGGGTTTTGGTAACAGTTTCGAAGGGTCTGTTTTCACTTTCTGGATGCCAGATGGAATGTTTTTTATATTCTGTGAGACTAACAATGTTTTTGCTTGTGGTTGATGTTAGGGCAGGTTGGCAACTATTGGCATGCCAAATGTAAGAGCGGCAGAGATACACATAATGATTTTATTTAATTCAGTTGTTTACTTGATGAATTTTGAAGTGATTCAGAAAACAATATCTTGCATTGTCATGCATCAAGCGTAATTAATAAGTCCCTGTTTAAGCTGGAAGGTGCACTTTGGTCGGTTTTCATCATGCACTTTTTTTAGAATCTGAATAAAACATATGTGAGATTTCACATGCATTTCTCGTAACCTTATTACTGAATTGATTGCATTCACTGTAAGCTTCAATACTCATCTGACAGGTGAAAAAAAACATTCTAAAGTGTATAAAAAAATACACTGCCAGTTTTTCAATTTTTTTTGAAGATTTCTCTACAAGCAGTTGTGACAAGGTTTGGAACAACTTGAGGGTGAGTAAATGATGACAGAACTTTCTTGTTTGGCTGAACTATGTCTTTAAGAAAATTGGAGTGAACATAAGCACACCAGTATCCAACACAATATATGCTGGTGATCATCTGCAATGATCTTTTCAAGGTAAATTAGATTATTACTCACACGAGAACCTTTAAAATGACAAAGCTTTTCTTAATTGTACATTTTGTGTCCCTCTAAAGTTTGGTTCAGAATGAAAAAAATGCTGATCTGCTGAAGCTTGACAAACATAACCATGTTTACATGAGCAGACGCCTACATGTTGACAATGACCTCTTTCCTTTAGTATTATATTTATAACTAACCCATTTGAAGCCTCCTGGTTGGCTGGTTTCTTCAGGCTCTGGCTGGTTGATGGTGGCCATCAGCCAATAGCAGCTGGTGAGTCATCAGCTAATGGCAGAATGTTCCTGATGCGGTCCAAGCCAGAGTTGGATCTCACATCTGGTTCTGATGTTCCTGTCTACCTCACCCTGCAGACAGAACCGTATCTGGCTCAGGGGATGACGAATGGCCCAAAGAGCTCATTACGACCCTCGCAGAGTGTCACTCTCATTTTTAGTCTGCAGAACAATGGCCTTTGCTTTCTCCTCTCCCACATCTTCAGCTCAAGAAACACAAGCCTCAAGCCTGTTGGATCGCAAACATCCTCCAGTCTTCACATCCGGTGCGAGTTGGTCCAAAACCCAGTCCAGCACAGGATGTTTGGCCCATTTTCATTCTCATTCCCTCTGCATCTGAAATAGCATACTCTCTTGAGTAGGTACTTATTTTGAATAGGTAATTACTTTGCGACCACTAAAACGTATGTGCTATATAGTATGAATGTGAGTTGTATGAATGTAATCCAGCTGGGGGCTTGTCCGGGATGTTCCCAAGAAACATGGCACTGAGAAGTACATTCGTACTACATTCGCCATGTTATCGTTATCATGCGACATACCAGCATGAGTTACGACATGCACTTCACTACCATTCACAAATCGGGATTTAATTTAAACTCGCGAATGTGATATAAAGTCAGAATTCCGTGTTATAACGTCAGAATTGCAAGATATAAAGTCGCAATTTTGACTTTTTTCTTGCAATTGCGAGTTATAAAGTCAGAATTGTGTGATTAAAAACTCGCAATTGCAAGAAAAAAGTCAAAATTTATATCTTGCAATTCTGACGTTATAACACAGACTTTTTCTCAGAATTGTGAGATAAACAAAATTGCGAGTTATAAAGTCAGAATTGCATGATAGAAACTCGCAATTGCATCTCATAGTCAGATTTGCAAGATGTAAACTCACAATTTTTTTTCTCAGAATTGTGAGTATATATTTAGCAATTCTGATTTTATAACATGCAATTGCAAGTTATAAAGTCGTAATTTTGAGATATAAACGCCGCAATTCTGAGAAAGTCTATGACACCATAACATGCAATTGCGATTGTTTATATCTCAAAATTCTGAGGAAAAAAGTCTGTGAGTTTTAAAGTCAGAATTGTGTGATATAAATTCAGAATTGTGTGTTATAAAGTGTTATAAAAAATTGTAATATAAACTCTCAATTCTGACTTTATAACTTGCAATTGTGAATTTATATCTCACAATTCTGAGAAAAAAAGTCAGCTAAAAAGATGCAATTACCTTTTTTATTTTTATTTCATGGCAAAAACAAGCTTCCATATTTAACACTGTACTAGTTCTGAAACTGAATTTTATTTAAAAGGGATGTTTCCAAAAATAAATAACACAAGTCATTCTTTGTGCATCTTTCTTTCCAAGACATGTATTTTATGTGGAGAGAGAGAGCTATGCAGCACTTCCTGTGTGAGCTCTTAAAGATATCATCAGGGAACATTAATAGCAGAAAAAATGAAAATGATATATTTCAGTATCAAAAGCCTAATACTTCTAAGACTGTGTTTGCCATCACGACACAGGCTGTAGGAACATCTGCCAGCATTGTCCTTTAAAACAAGCAAACTAACAAAAAAAAACGCTGGGCAGCTTTTCAAATCAGTTTAGTGTTTTTGAGCTGAACCAACACAAATTCCTGTGTATTTTTTCCCTTCAACATCTTCCAAAAGTATCTCGTTTTCAGTTATTTTAATCTGAAAAGGAATTGCATTAATTATTTTAATATGAACTAAACATTTCGGTTAATGTTAGGCTTCTGGATGTTCAAACATTGTCCATTAACATATGTTAACACCCTACTGAGTCCAGAGCGATGTTCTGAACTTTAATGTGATGAAACCAGATTTTATCACGAATGAATCATGATTATATAACCTGTTAGGAAACCCAAACACTAAAACAAACTACAATGCTATTTGGCTCTAAAAAGACATTACCGAATGACAGTCTGTTGGTTCAGGATGAAAGGATAAACTGAATGACCTTCATGAGTTACAGCAGATAAAGGATGAGCAAAAGGATCCACGATGGACCGAACTCAAAACCACATGAGTGCTACAGCTCAATGTGACCTGCGCAAACGCTAACCACTAGGCCATGGCGTTCGTCATCCTTACATAAACATATGTACCACAAACCTGAAAATCTGACATTGAAAAATGACCTATTATTCTATGACTGAAATGAAAGTTTGTCTGGTCTTACTATTTAATTGTCTCAGTTTTTATTTTACTGTTTATTTTATTTATTTTGACTGTGTATAGCTACTGTAAGCTGGAAATGCTTTGACGATACAAATGTACGTTACTAATCATGCCACTTACAGTAAGTAAACAAAACTGAAATTGAGAGTGAGAACAAATCTTCCGATGAAGAAAAAACGTGAAACGAACTATAAATTAGGTGTTAAATGTAAAACAGCTGTGCTCAACAGCTGGAAAATATGAAGATAAAAGACAGCATAATCAATAATATGTAATTATCTGATTAGTACAAATATTGCATAAAATAGCACATTTTAATTAGATTTTCTTTTGATCTATTTTGAGGATTAAGTACATTACTTTTCAAAAGTTTGAGGTTGGTAGTATTATTTAATGTTTTTTAATGTGAAGTCTCTTATATGCTCACCAAGGCTGCATTTGTTTAATCAAAAATACAGTAAAAACATTAATATTGTAAAATATTTTTACAATTATTACAATCAGTTTTCTATTTGAATATATGTTAAAATATAATTTATTTCTGTGATTAAAGCTGAATTTTCAGCATCATTACTCCAGTCTTCAGTGTCACATGATCCTTCAGAAATCATTCTGATATGATGATTTGCTGCTTAAGAAACATTTATGATTATTATCAATGTTGAAAACAGTTTTTAGGATTCTTCGTTGAATAGAAAGTTCAAAAGAACAGCATTTATCTGAAATAGAAAGCTTTTGTAACATTGAAAAGTCTTTACTGTCATATCTGATCAATTTAATTTATGTTTGCTGAATAAGTTTTAATTTCTTCTTTTTTATCTTGTAAGATTCACCTGTTTTACCCAAATCCTAATGCCATTTTCAGCCTAAAAAATTCAGATTTTTGTCATGATTCGAGCATTTAGAAACAAAATTCATGAGACAGTTGTTGTCAGATATCATTCGTGATTTCAAATATGAAGTTTAATCTTAAGCTTGGTGAACAACTTTGTAGGATTTGATGTTTCCCCATTCAGAGAGATAGGAGCTGTACTCACATGACTGAAATCTCTGCCCAGGAGGCATTTCAAAGATGGACCCAGAGTGAAATTATAGGGTTAATTCACCCAAAAATGAAAATTATCCCATAATTTACTCACCCTCAAGACATCCTCGGTGTATATGAGTTCCTTCTTTCAGCCAAATACAGTAGTTTTATTAAAAAAATTCTGGCTCTTCCAAGCTTTTTGAATGGTCCCCGAGATTTGAAGCCCTAAAAAAGCACATCCATCCATCATAATAGTAATCCATACGACTCCAGAGGGTTAATAAAGGCCTTCTGAAGTGAAGAAAAATACCTATATTTAGAACTTTATAAATTATAATCACTGGCTTCTGGTAAAGGCCGTACATGAGTTGAGTTCTGGCGTGACCTCTGACCCGACACGTGATGTAGGAGCAGCGTAAGCTTTCACGGTTCAAACAAATAGCGATGGACAACAAACTCAAGCTCCTCTTCTCTTAAATCAAAATCCTCAGACATTTGTTTTGCTCTATTCCCTGCGCTTCCGCATTCATCAATTCGTCATGCATCAAGTCAGGGGTCACTCCAGTGATTATATTTTCTAAAGTTTTAAATAGGGATATTTTTCCCATCGCTTCACTTTAGAAGGCCTTTATTAACTCCCTGGAGGTGTATGGATTATTTTTATGATGGATGGATGCCCCTTTTTGGGCTTCAAAATCTTGAGCCCCATTCACTACCATTATATTGGACGAGCGAGGACATAATATAACTCTGATTGTGTTCGTCTGAAAGAAGATAGTCATATACACCTATTGAGGGTGAGTAAATCATGGGATAATCTTCATTTTTGGGCTTTGGTATTACGCTTTTAGCTTTTAGCAGACTTTACTGAAATCAAGTGAAGTCCAGTCTCTTGGGAAGGTGCTGTTTGTTGCTGCCGGTGCAGGTTTCCAAATGGATCACTTGTGGGTTATGTAAGCAGTGTAGCACAAAGTTTTGAAACTGTTTTTGTCCAAGCAGTAGAGGGATGTCCAAAAAAATTCGGCCCACACATCTGACAGTCAGTAATGATGAACTGTATGTCAGAAATGCGAGCAGTCGTGGGAGTGCAGTGACAGTGACTGGATGATTTGTTAATTTTTAATGTTTCTACTGTCTGAGGCTCGGTGTGGGGTGGTGCTATGAGAGTGTGAGAGGCTGAATTTACTGCATCTCTCTCTGGCAAAGATGAAATGGATTAATGAGTGTTTCTTCCTTCCCCAACAGCTGCTCGAGACCTTGAGATTTACAGACCGAAAGAGAGAAAGAGACGTGAGGAGGGAAATGGCATGAAAAGAGGGAGTCAATAAAGGATAAAAAAAAAAAGTTCAAGTTCGCAATAAGTTAAGTAGTCACTTTCTTTATCCTCCAGTTCATACATCTTGCCGCCTTTATGATATCCTTCTGTTTACTTTATTAATGCACATTCCCGGTCTTATTGTGAACTAGTTCAGAGAAATGGTACTTAAATTTTTGGCAAAATGTAGTAAATGCTTCGCCTATGAAACGTTCCTTGTTGCTACAATTCTGGTATGAAACACAAAGATTTTTATGGCCCAATCAGTTGCCAAACAATAAAATCGATGGAGTCCAGTCGTGCAATTTTTCTGCATTTGAGTGTATTTTCTTCAGAAAATTTAATTGTGATTACTATTACAATACAACTGCTATTCATAACATTAACAAACATTGTCATCAGATTATTAGGTGTCCCTGTAAAGTCTGAAATTAAAGTCCGAAAAAAATTTTTTTTTGGAACTGTTTATTAATCCATTAGACAAATTCTAAAAAAAAAAAAAAAAAAAAAAAAATTGCATGTATTTTTGTTGTTGTTGATTATCATATTTGTTACATCAGGCTTTTATCATATACTGTAGTATGATATATAGGAGATTATCCTACACCTCAATTTTATTTACAGGCTCAAATTGAGCAAAAATATGCAATTTGGTTCAGATCTTTATATGACCAAAAAGTGATTGATTGAATGAGTGATTGAAAGGAGGTGCAATTATTTCCAAAAAGGATTTAAAGGTGCAGTATGCAGTTTCTGAGAATCGTTGTTGAACACACCCACCCAAACACGCCCCTGCCTTCATTGCTCCGCCCCCAATATTCACAAATATGCAACATAAGAGTGGTTGTTCCTTTATCAAAGCACAGCAAAATAATGCTTCGCAAATAAATAAAGTGAGCATTATGTTGAAATTACAAGGAAGAACAAAAAATGATGAACATATAGTCCACTAAAGTACAAGCAAGAGTTTGTTGTCAAGTAGTTGCCACACTTAAAACCAATGTTACTCACGTTTTTCAGGCCTTCCTGCTTCGTCTCTCCAGCGCTGGAAAGCTTTTCTAATATTAACGTGGATCCTAAAGCTCTTGGCTGATCATAACCCTTCTTTCTCCAGTGATATTTTATTGTAATGTCTCTCAGCCATCTCTCTTTCTACAGCCTTTCTTCGAATCTCCCTCTTGCTCACTCTCTCGCCTCCCCCATCATGAATGGACACGCCCCCTGCTGCTGATTGGCTACAAGTTTGTGTTGTTCGCTCAGATCCACTTTTAACAGCATTTCTCAAAAATCGCTTACTGCACCTTTAATCGCAGTTAGACGTTTACGTGACAAAACTCTTCACTCCCGTTTACATGCAAATTTCATTATTCTGATTATTCACAAAGAATTATCATTATTTTTACTGCCGCTATACTGTAAACGTTGTCAAATAAGTTCTTTATAACAGTAAAGCAAACAGACTAACATAAAAAACATACATAAAATATCAGTTGTCACTGTATATTTCTTAGTAAGATGATATTTAACAGCTTAAGTTTATGATCAAAGCTCTGTAGTTTTTATTGTGTGGGCAAAACAATAAATATAATGTAAAGTGATGTACAAATAAACGTTCCTCAAAAGCCTGATGGATCATATTTGATGCTCATATTTTAACACAATTTATATATATATATATATATATATAATATATACATATTAAATATATATATTACATAAAATCATGTATGGATAATCAATTTGGTTCAGTTAATGAATCGTCAATCAGCTGAAAGAAGGCATGAACAACAGGTTTTTTCAGCAAAGTTTTGATCATATTGATAATTTAGAAGCTTTAGAAATTAGCATGTCAAATATGATATATAGGCTTTTTAGGGTTAATTTGCAAATACAGATAAATCATTTTTTTTATTCATTCTCACAAAACGTTTTTTTTTTATTGTGCACTTCAAGTAATATCAATTAAACTGCAGTTGGTTTGTTTTAATTAAGTAATAACAACTAAAAAAAAATACAGGTAACTTACAAAATTAAAGTTCATTGAAAGTATGTTTTTATATATTAAAAGTTTGTTTTTTTTAGCAAAAGCAGATAACTCCACATTTCATGTTTCAGAGTTAATTGCATTTAAAACACGCTCAAATACACACACACACACACACACACACACACACACAAGTGCAAAAGAACAAACAGCATGTGAGACGTGTATGGTGTACAAACACTTGCAGGAGTCAAAATTATAAATCCTCGATCACTTTTAGTCATCTTTGACGAAACTTCCCTCAGCTGACGCACACGTCTTTTTGAAGTGACTAGCAGCCTTGTCACCTGACCTGAATACTGCGTGCTGATTCGTTAAAACGGACTTAGGGCGCTTGTCGGTTTCTGCTGTAAAACGTGAACTCGTGATGCCTTGCCATGGCCTTCCTGACAAAACGGATGTAGGGTTCAAAATGTGCTAAATGTGGAGATTAACGCACAGCAGTCAGTTAATTTTTTTAAAGTTGCGTTTTTGCAAATGAACTCTTCATATATACAATGAAATATTTAAAAAATAATATATTTTTATATTCATATTATTTTAATGTACATGAGCTACTAATATTATCATCGGTATGTAATGTTTGTGTGACACATTTGTGAGTTATTTCATGTGCGTTACGACAGATCTGAAGCAGAACTCCACCGTCACATCACTCACATTCTCAAGAGCCGGATACATTTTCATTTTACCTGATGGTTAAAAGCTATACTTACCTCAAAACAGGTGTGTGTATAGGCCGAGCAGGTGTTTGCACATTATTTTGTGGGTGCGATAAAGACTATGATTTGCGCGAGTGGATAGCCTCAGGAGAGCTAAAATGGGTGAAGAAATTGCAAGAGAAAGCAAAAAATCTAGAAAGAGGTGTTGGGAGATGTTTATATGCGTAATTACAACCATATTCAGCATGTCTTTGTGTCTGTGTGTGAGAGAGATAATCATTACAAGCTTTTTAACTAACTCCAGTTGAAAAGAGCGAAACAACAGTTTGTGATTGTACATTCTGTTCTAGGATTTGATTTGATAATGATTTTATAAGGGAACTTCTAGCTGCGGTTTGCACACAAGTCTGAATGAAATGTGGTTTCTACAAGATGTTCTTAGATAGGATAGCCAACACTCTTGACGAACTCATTGAAATTCATGACTTTAAATATGTAAACTCTGCATGCAGAAAGGGTATGTAGTATCGAAATTGAAGGTGAAATCGAGCACATTGCATTGTGGGATACAGTATTCTTCACACTGCAAGGAATACTGTCTCACAAATGCAACATACTTGACTTTACCATCTGGGTTTGAAATATTGATTTCTCGATTTTAATCAATTCCCATTTTGATGAATCGATATCCGTTCTTAAATCCCATGAATCGATCTCTGAGCATGTGCTGTTTTCAGTGGATGGATGGATAAAATTTTGTAGCGTGCCGTCCATCCAATATATCCCAATGAGCTTTGTGTATTGTTACTTCTGTGTTGAAAGAAATTCTCAGCTTTAACCTTTATGAGCTGTTGGATTTCTGTGTTCACTCGTTATGGAGCGGGTCAAATTGACCCTAATTGGATTCAATACAATTCCTCAAAAATCACACTATGAAAAACAACAAAGATTCAGGTACAAACTGTAAACTTTTAATATCAACATTTGTCAAATATTCCAAAAAATATATATCTGAAGATGTGATTTAATGAAAATGGTTTTTAACTATTTTTTAAAACTGTTTTGTTTTGACAAAATTTGAAAATAAACTGCATTTTTAAATACAATAAATACATTTTTTTTTTCTTAGAACATCATAACTGAACAATTAAATGTAGCTGTATAATGAAAATATGTACTTTTCCTAAGTTGGCTGTTTTGTAAACTCATTTCATAAAGTCAAGAAGTTTCTTCTGACATGATGAGCAAGTGTGTGTTTTCTGGATATGAACTTCACACACATGATGCTGGTTAAAACATTTTTCTGCATTGAAATAAGTGTGGAAAATCTAATTTTTTAGCTTCATAAGGTAGTAAAAAAATAAAATAACAAAATATAACCAAGAAATGTCATTATTTTGGGTCAGTACAGTTGTTTTAGAGCGTTAAAATATGCGGGTCAAATTGACCCGGCGAACATCGTGAACGAAACAGTCATTTTGTCAAAAAACACCAGCATGTTGAAACTTTGCATTAATGTTCATGATGATAAATGAGAAAAAGTCACAAAATATCAAGAAAAAAAACATAGGTTAACCAGTATTTCCAACAACTAGAAAATCTAAATGGGTCAAATTGACCCGGAACATAACACAAGGGTTAAATGGTCAATTTTATGATATTATCAATGAATTTTAGCGGACTTGGCGCACTTTACTGTGGCCAGACAGCTCGCTACCACCTTGAAATTCAAATAATAAATTATAACCGTTTTGGCGCACTTTAGCATGACGTGAGCCTCAGTTCAAAACGAAGAGGAATCGCGGAGCGTGTGAACTGATGATCTCTTGCTTCACTTCTAGTTACAGCGTGAAATAAACATGCAAGAACATCAAACGGTATGTTGAAAGGTAGAGTACGACTTACCGGAATGAATCAAGTCTCATGTAATCGTTTAATCAACCGCAGAAAGACGTCAATAAAACAGCTTGAGAACAAAGACCTTTGACCCGAGGCATGACGTAATGGCGACCACGGAAGTGCAGAGAATAGAGCAAAACAAAATACGGGTCATGAATTAGAAGTCTAAAACGATCATTTTTAAAGAGAAAATGTCGGAGGATTTCGATATAAGAAGAGAAGCTTTAGCGAGATGCGTCTAAACTTACGACACTCCTACATCCTGTCATACATCATGACATACAAGTCGACCTGTGCAGTACGTGTACAGACGTCCGCAGGAAGCTAGTTATTTGAATTCATAAAGATTTAAATATGGATATTTTTCTCACAAAAATGCATCGCTTCATTTCAAAAGGCGTTCATTAACCCTCTGATGGATATGATGGATAGATGCACTTTTTGTGGGCTTAAAATCTCGCTCCCCATTCACTGCCATTATAAAGCTTGGAAGAGCCAGGATCTCTTATTGTGTTTGTCTGAAAGAAGATATACACCTAGGATGGCTTGAGGGTGAGTAAATCATGGGATGATTTTCATTTTTGGGTGAACTACCCCTTTAAGTGTCCAAATACTTTCTAGGCCACTGTATATTCATTATCAGACTGTAGTTTCCAGTGTTCTTTTTCTGGCCTATCGGTGATCCGTCTCAGTGGAGAGGTGCACCGTAAGGCCAGATGAATGTCGGTTCAAGTATTTTGGTGAAGTTTATTTTTGATATCTCACATAATCCTTGAATAAATCAGTCTTGGGGATACAAGTAAGGTCTCCTCTGAAGAGCGAAGCGAAGATTTGTGACACATCTCAGTCGTTTTAGGGTACTCTCTATCGCAGTTTCCTGCCCAGCTGCTCCAGATGTTCCCCTCCATCAAAGGCTTGCACATCTGCAGCATGAAGGAGAAAGACTCCAGCTCTACAGCCAGGCTTAGAAAAATAGTTACAGAGCAGCTGCAGCAGGAGACGTCTGTTCTGGGGTTATGGAGACTAATATATCACCACCGAGGATGTAAGCGGACAGAAAGTTATAGATCCATACACACTCTCTCAGTGAAGGAGGATAACTCAGGCGTTCACACTTGTGATTAAAAGACATTCGAAAAGTTTTTGGAGAACTATTCATGTGTCCATCCATCCATCTATACAGATAGATTTGCAGAATATTCCACTCCTGGGTTGCTTTAGCAGTATGTTTTGTATCTTCCATCCATCTCTACTGTGAAGTGCAGTTCAATCAGCTTTGCTGCATTTGGCTGAATCTGGGCAGACAGTATATCTCTATACACTTCAGAATTCATCCGGCTGCTTCTGTCTTCTGTCACATGATCAATAAACACTAATGCACCAGAGCCACTGGAAGCCATGCATGCCCATGCCATCACACTGCCTCAGATGATGTTGTATGCTTTGGATCATGAGCTGTTCCAAGCCTTCTCCATACTTTTTCTTCCTGTCATTCTGGCATAGATTGATCTTAGTTTCATCCATCCAGAGAATGCTTCTGCAGAACGGGTCTGGCTTTTTAAGATGTTCCTTTCTATTCCCGAGGTTTATGAATGGTTTGTACCTCGTGGTGAACCCTGAAGTCTTCTCTTGATTGTAGACGTTGACATGTCTGCTTCCTGGAGAGTGTTCTTCACTTGGCTAGATGTTGTGAAGGGATTTTTCTTTACCATGGAGAGGATCATTCTATCTGTCGTTCCATCCATCGTGCTTTATATCATTCTGTTGTTCCATCCAGACATCGTTCCATCCATCGTTCTTTCTATCTATCTTTTTATTGTTCTATTGTTCATCATTCATCGTTCTTTCTGTCTATCATTCTATCATTCCATCCATTGTTCTTTCTGTCTATCATTCTGTCATTCCATCCATCCATCCATCCATCCATCGTTCTTCCTATCATTCTATCTATCATTTTATCGTTCCATCCATTCATGGTTCTTTTTATCTATAATTCTATCAATCTATTGTTCATCGTTCTTTCTATCTATCATTATATCATTCCATCCATTGTTTTTTCTGTCTATCATTCTGTCGTTCCATCCATCAATCTATCATTCTTCCTATCATTCTATCGTTCCATCCATCCATGGTTCTTTCTATCTATAATTCTATCATTCTATTGTTCATCGTTCTTTCTATCTATCATTATATTGTTCTATTGTTCATCATTCATCGTTCTTTCTATCTATCATTATATCATTCCATCCATTGTTCTTTCTCTCTATCATTCTGTCGTTCCATCCAGCCATCCATTCATCCATCCATCCATCCATCCATCCATCGTTCTTCCTATCATTTTATCTTTCCATCCATCCATGGTTCTTTCTATCTATAATTCTATCATTCTATTGTTCATCGTTCTTTCTATCTATCATTATATTGTTCTATTGTTCATCATTCATCGTTCTTTCTATCTATCATTATATCATTCCATCCATTGTTCTTTCTGTCTATCATTCTGTCGTTTCATCCATCCATCCATCGTTCTTCCTATCATTCTATCGTTCCATCCATCCATGGTTCTTTCTATCTATAATTCTATCATTCTATTGTTCATCGTTTTTTCTATCTATCATTATATCATTCCAACCATTGTTCTTTCTCTCTATCATTCTGTCATTCCATTCATCCATCCATCGATCCATCGTTCTTCCTATCATTTTATCGTTCCATCCTTCCATGGTTCTTTCTATCTATAATTCTATCGTTCTATTGTTCATTGTTCTTTCTATCTATCATTCCATCCATTATTCTTTCTGTCTATCATTCTATCTATCGTTCCATCCATCCATCCATCCATCGTTCTTTCTATCTATAATTCTATCGTTCTATTGTTCATTGTTCTTTCTATCTATCATTCCATCCATTATTCTTTCTGTCTATCATTCTATCTATCGTTCCATCCATCCATCCATCCATCGTTCTTTCTATCTATAATTCTATCGTTCATTGTTCATCACTCTTTCTATCTATAATTCTATCGTTTCATCCCTCCATCCATCGTTCTTTATATCGTTCTGTCTATCATTTATCCATCCATCATTCTTTCTATCTATCATTCTACCGCTCTATCATTTTATTTGTCATTCTATTGTCCTATCATTCTCTTGTTTTATTTGTCATTCCATCCTTCCATTGTGCTTTCATTGTATGATATTCCATTGTTCCATCCATCATTATTTCTATCATTCTATCTGTCATACCATCCCTCTTTGTCTTAAGCTTTGCTTTTAGTTAAAAATGTCAGTTTGATGACTTTATGCAAAAAACTGTTTTTAAATTTTTAACTTTCATTCAAGTTTGAATTAAAAAGTTCCATTCAGTTCTCTCCCTCAATTCAAATTCAAATAAAAATCAAGAACTGATTTGGAATTTAAAAGGCATTCCATTCGCCTCTGAATAGCATACGAATTGTGAAATTCATAAATCCTCACGTGTGGTTGAATTAGCCACCGTATTAGGGTGCATGCATTTTTGCACATCTTTTCAGGTTTGTTTTCTAGAGATTCATCAAGAATGCTTCTTTGATAACCCTGAGCTGGCTTATTATTCTGATCCATCTGCAGGCTCCCATAATGACATTCTCAGACAGGAATATGGCTATGCGCGGAGGAGCCGTGACTTTTGCCAGTTTTGCACTCGGCTTGTCCCGTTTATCAGCAGATTTATAGAATGTGTGGAAAAGCCCCCTCATTCCTAAGCAGATGTCTGGCCAATCACCATAATACCTTCATCTCACATTACTCGCCATGGTGTCTGTCTGTTGCCACAGATGCCCACCCGCTGCTTAGGCAAGTACATGCACCCGTGTTATTATTGAGCAGAAGGAAAATGTCAGTCAGTGAGGGCACTGAATATTACTTTTGGCATGCACTAACAACTAGCTACCGGAATGGCATCTCTCGCTCCTTTTCGAGGCCTTCATTAGCCTGTGTTTATATTGCCTGTTCAGCATTAACATTAATGTTTTGTTGAAAACGTCTGTTTGTTTGAGCGTCTCGGAAGGCTGCAGTTACAGCAAATTTACTTTTTGCGAGCTGAGATGTGAGATCAGCGTTTGGAGATTTATAATATTTACATAACTACCATGAAAGTCGTTTTTTCCTCTTGGATGGGATGTTTGAATGACAGCAAACGTTTTTGGAGGTTTAAACTGTAGATTGCATTATCGCTGCTGGCTCGAGCGTTTATGATTCTGTGAAACCCTAGTCCCCCTCCTTTTTTCCGAACTTTCTCACTATCGCACACAGACACACAGCGATATCCTCGTCTGGAATATTCTTCTTTGGTCTGATGAGAATCCAACCGACAAGATCCTTAAGGAGTCAGAGGTCACCGTCTCACGCAGGGAGAAATCCAAACAACAGCTCCGTTAGAAAGAGGGGGAACCAGAGGACATACAGTCCGTGTCCACAACCACAGCATGTGTAGTTTTCTTGGTTTACATCACTGACAGATCATTTTTCTGAAAACGTGATTTTTTTAAATGGCCATATATAGATGTGTGCAGTACAGAACAGTCAAGAAGATGCGTCACGGTTTGGCCAGAAGGGTAAAGTAACGTTCTTGTGTTACTGTGATGGTAACAAACCTCAGTTATTGAATGTGGTGATCAAATATCACTGAAAGAAATAGATCTAGTCAAATCACAGCCAAACTTGCCAAGTTAGCTTGATTCACTTAGCCCCTATGGGTAATAACTATGTAATAACTGCAAAAAATAAAATCTCTCTCCACTGCAAACTGCAGGAATGAGTCCTAAAAGCCATACGTAAGTTTGCGCTTTCAGTTCCATCATCAATGGGTTTTTTCAATGGGTTTTTGGTTAAATGCCTGAAATGAGGTCTATGGTTAGCACAAGCGCAAGATATTTTCATGTTTTATTCTACGACATATACATCAGTAATAAACCACATGCAATTTCTTTTTAAGCTTTTACATGTCAGCCGAACAGGTAAACTCTATTCGCTTTCACAGCCTCATTGTGTAATCACTCTCTTGCAAAGTATTATAACTCGAACTTTCCAATATATAGAAGACGGGAATAGTTGTTGGAAGCTAGTGATTATGTAAGTTATGCAACCGTGGAGTAGTTTAGACTTTAGCTTTTTACTTCTGCCGATTGCGTTTAAGCATCAAGATTGTCTTGATGAACAAAATGTGTAAGAATCATAAACTTTTTTATTTTCTACTATAATCCAAGAGCCAATTGGAAAGTCCAATGAGAAGAACCATGTCCGAGTTGGTCAACAAAAATATATTCCCATTTATTGACAGCCATTAAAAAGTAATATGTCCTGACAGAATAAAACTGTTTGCCAGCAAGATATAAATAGCTAATGTTTTATTATGGTATTGTAGATCGTTTTCGCAGTTTTTTCAAGCATTTCAAATTTACATGCTAAATGGCAAAATCGAAATTGTTAGTAGGAATAAACTAGTAAGAGTGTAAAACGTATGCTTGAAGAACATTTAAGTCCACAACGCAAAAATTGCTCTTTAATGAAGTAATTAATGTATATTTGAGAACCGAAACCCACTTTGTAACAAACCTTATTAGCTCTGAACGAAACCTGGAGAAAGTTCTAGGCTAAGATGCAAAACCATTTCTGTAAGCAATCAATCAAACATCTCTGATTCGGCATGCACTAGTTTTAAAGCCATTTAACAGTATTCATTGGGCCTTGTACTTCTTAGATAGATTTGATTTAAATCGTTTTTTCTGTTGTAGTATTGTGAAGCAGCTGAAGTATTTTTCCACAGCTCCTTCAGGATGCACTACATCATTTTTGTCACAAGGAGGCACTCTAGACAGAACAAAGACAGATAGTGGGACTGTTGGTTTCAATTCTCTCAAAATAGCCCATGAAGTGCCAGTTCATAGTCTTGGGAAGGGAACACTTAGCATGAGGAACTGCATACAAATGGTAGAAATGAACAAGCAAAAACAGATCCTCAGATTAATTAGCATGTCACATGGTTAGCTTGAGGCTAGGTCAGTGGGTGAATTGTGCAAGATTGCAGCTTAGTAGAGCGAGCTTTTGTTTGCTCTGTCTCAAGGCATGAGAAGGAGGTGAACTGGGGAACTTCATTCTTTTTCTTACTATTTTTCTATCCGTATTTTCATCTCCACAAAATCGAGGGCATAGTGATCCAACAATGTAGTTTGACGGTAAAGCAGGGCACTCTTACCCTGGTGTATGTGTTACAGTACAATACTCATGAACCCAAGGGCTATAACTACCCTAGACTGTTGAGCACATGGCTATTAAGCATTTAATCTGATTAGGGAAGATGGGTTAATATCCCTCTCATGGAGTGCTAAATATAGTATGTTTGAAGTGCCGCTTAACGAGAGGATAACGTTGGCGCTGACCAGCCCCCTATACATTAACACGCCCTCAGACCCAATTACTGATCCACTCAGACCCGGAGGGCAAGCTAAACTAGCACACGGTGTGCACGTATGCCAAACGTGGAAACTAAACTATTAAAGCGTCTAATAATGTAGGTGTTAGCTAAGTTAGCTACATGGTTATGCTAACATTCACTGGTAACATCCATGCATTTTGACAGAAACCTCATGACCTTGTCATTGCTTGCGCCATACTTTACCATTCACCTTTTAATTTCCAATTCACGTTTGTATTGAGATTGCAAACAGAATGGAAATTTGAGTTTAAACGTAAGGTAGAATTAAAATATATTGAAATGACATTTATATAACTAAAAAGCAAGGTTTTTCGATGCTCTTAAAGTCATGTTTGAAGGTTTTGAAAAAAAATTGAGAAATTTTGTTTTTAGAAATGCATATTTTGTTCATATGTTCCCTTTGAATTGCAATTCAGTCCAGTTCAACTTCTTATGGAGTGCAACCATAAGAATGAAGTCAAAGGGAGTAAATTATAACTCTGATATATGATAAAATCCTGATCTAACATAAAACACACTCACACACATTTATGTTAGATGCGATTAATCATGATTAATCGATTTGTCAAATTGATTAATTGTGATTAATCACATCTAATAAAGGTTTGTGTGTATATACAGTATATATATATATATATACACACACACACGCGTTAGATGTGATTAATCAATTTGACAGCACTAGTAGAAAATCTAACATATCCGAAGGTTTTGTAGCCAAGTCAAGGATGCAGAAATTCCTAATGCGAAAGTACAAAGGGGAGAAAGTAAATGAGGGAGAGTTAGGGACAGCTGGAGCGATATCCAGTCTACGCCAACATGACGCAGGCTACAATAAATCTACTTGCACTGTGTGCTGCTTAGCCAACAGTTACAGGTCTGTTGAGAGACCAAAGTACATTAAACCCTTAAGATTGTATGGAGAATTTGTTCAACAGGTAGATCGGTGCAACCTTTTGCTAACACTGCTACAGTAAGCGTAGGAGACTTACAGTTCAGTTACTGTAGCGATGCAACAAGAAATGCTGAGTTTTCATGTGGTGCATTTGCAAAACAGATTTAACGCTTTTACCTCCTGGAAAGACCATGCATGAATTTCCTTGCTACTCAATTCTTGTTTATGGTAGTAAGCACTAGTGTCGGTCTAGCAGGATTTCGAGCTTTCTAAATATCATGCTGTGTATTGGTTTTGTTAAAACCACACAGCAGGAAGAGGTAACCTATGGGCCAACAAGAGATAAAGGTCAAATAGTGACTAACCATTGCAAACAAACATCACTGAGTCATTTTTTTTTTTGAAAATCACCATTTAATGAGTCACTCACTTTTGCAAATACATGATGCATTGCGACATCAACAGTTTGAATTCACGTTTGAATTCGCACACAAGTTTAATTTAGAAGATAAGACACACATACACAGAGACATTCACACTTGTGTGGGCATCGAAGACTCAATATGAAACATTTACACCAACGCTTGTTGAGAAGTTGCTGCACCAATGCTCGGTCGGGTTTTCTTTCGACTCATGAAAGACAGCAGTACTCTTCACAGCATTAGAGTAAGGTCCTAACTGAGACCTTTTCACAAACATCACGATGTACAAAAATAGAAGAATCAGTAGAAAAATAAGAGATATGATTATATGTGAGTGAGCGTATGGAAGGAAAGCGTCCCTCTCTGTATGATCAGTTAGGACGAATTTATACAAGCGACAACCTCCGGCCCTGTCCCGACTTGCAATCCTGCAGACTTGTGACAGCCATTGCATGCATGTAACCGTATGGTGTCCCATTTTTGGATTCTGCTCACGAGTGCCCTTGATGCACCCGTTTTGCAGAGCCCACACCTTTGGATGACTACCAGACGGTCTATGCAGCATTACGTCACCAAAGTGTAGACTTTGAGGAGGACCACAAGCGCTTAGGGGAGCATTTGGGACAAGGCTTTAACATATATCAGAGCTCTTTGATGATTCAGACTTTAATTCAAACGGGGTTCCAACTGCATTTAGATGCTCTAACATCAAGTATTGTGGCTTCGCAATCTTGAGGAATATCTTTGGTATATGTTGTACTTCCCTTAAATGTGCTTCTGCTTCTCGCTGCTGTATCTCTGCTGGTCTTAATCCCCCAGGTTATGCAGGTCAGATGTGTCAAAGGTATAATCTCTGGATTTGGTGGCCGTGTGATAATTAGGCCTGCAGAAAGATGCCAGGTAACCTGGATGTAACAACAATTCGGACTTAAACAACTTTCATTAATTCTCTTCCTGTTCAGCATTGACCTGTTTTACCTCTCTGCCTTAGATGTAATGGCATTGCCCTGGACATTTTAATCTGAGCTAAGCCAGCGCTGAGCCAACAGTACATTGAGGTCAGTTTAAATGAGACAAGAAGCTGTGAAAAACTCATGCAACACTTTCATATAGACCTCATTGCCATCTATTGTGGTACCAAATGAATACATTTTAAGAAAGAGGTGTTGCAACTATTCCGCTGCCATTTACTGTACACTACGTGTGTGTCTGAAAATCTTTAGGGTCATTCAAAGAGCGACTTTTGTTTTTCAGTTTAAGGCACTTTATTGAGTATCTGTTTTGGGTATCTGGTGGTCTACGAGAATATCCTTGGCTTGAGAAAAGTGTCCATTGATTTCAGTTCTTTATGTCTGACAGAATGAATAATGAGCATCAAAAATAAAACTTCCCTTGCTAATCTTTCCACCCTTTCAACACGATATGCAGGATCTCTTCGATTCTTCAAGTATGTCTAACACACACATATGTACATTAACAAATACAATATTCTCTTCATAATGTCTCCATGGTGTTTCCTCTGAGCCAGTGTTGTGCTTCTCTAGGCCTGGCGCTTAGCCATGGGAAGCCTAGGTAGAATGGGATGGGAACAAATCCAAGTTACCTCACTCTCCCTCCCTTTCTCCCATTCCGGCACTCTCGTAGCTTCTCCTTGCTGTGAGCTGGCAACAGCCAATTGAGAAAGTCTTGGGTTTTCCTCGCATTGTTGAGCACACAATTACGGATTTCTCAACTGGTCTCATTGGGCAAGGGCTTTAACTGGACATGTTGGACAAGATCTGAGTTGACCGTTGGTCAGTTGCAGGGCAACCATGGCGAGAATGTATGGGTGGGTTGGCAGGTGTAGACTGGCTGCACCTGAGCAATGTAGTAATTGCTAAAGTTGCCGTCCGCAATGTACGGCGCAGGCTGGTAATAGCAAGTAACGTTTGCCACATTGGGAATCACGTTCTGCTCCGCCAGCACACGTACTGCCAACATGGTGATGAGGCTCAGAGTCTGTCGCCTTTCGTGTCCCATCAGGCATACCGTACTTTCATTGACGACACTGTGGAGGGTGGTCAGGTACTCGTACTTCCGGTCCTCTAGTCCCACAAAGTGATTCTGCAGATAAGACTCGAGCTTGCGCCTTTGTTCCGCCACATCCGAGAAGTCGATGAAGAACCGGGAGCACATGTAGCGTTCGAGAAGCTTCATCTCGGCTTCCGAAGCGGCCCGGAAACCGCGCACCAACAGGTGGCAGTACTTCAGCAAGCCGCCACCCCGTATCTCTTCTGGATTTCGCGTGCAGATCAGTTTCCGTTGCAGGTGGTCCAAAGCTACACTGAAGTCTCCGTAAACACTCTCTCCCACGATGGAGGGGTGGAACGTCTCGGCCATGGGGTTCTCCGAGCACTCGTAGAAGAGGAGGAGGGAGTCCAGGCGGATCTGGAAAGAGTCTACGCTGAATTCAAACTGTCGCCGCAGGGAATCCACGAACTTCAGTTCTACGTTTTTCCCGCTGTTGTTGGAGAGCGAGATTAGACTCCAACGGTCTGAATCATTACAGACTTTCACCATCTTCTGCACATAAGCCTCCTGAGGAAAGAGAGAGGATGCTTGGGATGAGGAACATTTTATCTCGAAACTGTCCAATATAAAGTTCAGTGAAAACTGTAAGCATGTTGAAAGATGGAGACGTACAAAAATGTATATGGGTGCAAAGATGACGTTTAAGCAGACAAATAAATAATTCTTGACATCAAGTTTTCTGCGTTATTGAAATGTGTGCAAGAAAATGTGTCTATAATAAGCATTTTGTCAATGGTAGAAGACTACAGATGCATCATTTTGACATTGTAAAGTAATTTTGCATATCCAGTAAAGGCATTACATTGCATTGCTACAGCTATAAATTGTATCAGCCTAATTTGCATACATGAAAACGCTGTCTGCTTTTGCATACGGTCAAGAGAGGTGAAAGCGGATCCATCATAAATTGGTTTAAATAAATCCTCTTTGTAGTAGAAACCAACGTTTTTACTACCAGTCCCCTGATCTTATTGCAGCTTAAATCTAATACACACTCTCTAGGGCATGTCCTGGTCCAGTTAATGTCAAATGATAGCATGTCATGCACTTCCCCTTTACTTAACATATGAAACATATGGAATTATATCAGTTTCTAAGTAGTCATTAAGAGGAATCTCTCTCATGCACAGTGACAGTAGGTACAGTTAAATTAAGGGCAGTCCTGATGGAGTAACCTGAGATTAAGTGCCTTTCTCGAGGGTGCAGTGCGATGATGAATCTACCCCTGCAAGGTTTCAATAACTAGCTAGGAGTTTTAGCTGCCTTGCTTAAAAAACATTTGAAGCAATTCTTAAAAGTTTTTTTTTTTTTTTTAAATTTGGTTTAGCTGCATGGTCTCCCAGTCTGACCAGCTGAAAAGTGCCACAAACCCCTGTTAAACCGGGGGGGGGGGGGGGGGGGATGTTGGGGCTGGTTTAAGTTAAGCAGGACACCGGTTTACAACACAATTAAAACAAATATTACTAACTAACAAATAATGCGCTCACTAAACGCTCACCTTTAAAGTCACTGGAGTAATTTTCTCTTTATTCACTCCTTCAGGCAGAAAATCCAGGAGGGAGTCGAGAACGATATCCTTGACGGTCTGAAACGCCACTTCCCCTTTCAGATCCGCGCAAAATATGAGGTCCAGGTCCTTGTAGCCCAAACCGCTGTCCTCGTGGAGAACGTGACTGGCCGCGGAGCCGTTCAGCCGGACTTCTCGGACGTGGATCTTGCGCTCTTCCATGCGACACCGCACCACTTTGACGATATCCCGAGGTTTCATCTCCAAAGTGGGGAAGTTCCATTTGCCGTGAATAGGGATGGATTCGGTAAGGATGACATCCAGACGCTTCACCTGCTCCCAGTTCAGCACGCTCAAGTTGCTCAGATTCTCCTCCATGGCGAGTGATTAGAGATCGGTTTGTTAAATAGTCTTAGAGTCAGGTCTGCAATTTTAAATAGCTTTGGCCATGTCTAACGAAACGAGGAGCGGTTGTTAGGAAAATGTTATAATTTCTTTCAATAATTCTAGAGAAGAGTCTTTTTCAGTCGGGTGAGAGTTTATATGCACGCCTATGCATTCGTGTTGCATGCAGCGCGCCGCTGCTGCGCTTCACCACTTGTGCGTAAAAGCTCACCAGATGTCCCGTTTGCGCACAGCGCTGAAGTTCGTGGCGAAGGCGGAGGACGCGGGTTCTCACGGCTCTCGGGGGGCCGTGAGAATCAGAACGATTGCTGCATGATTGCGATGAGTTTTCAGGTCGGACAGAAAAAGGGCACGCCTTTCCAAGAACACGAATATCAAATGGCAAAACACCCCGTTCCTCTCCTCTGTTAAAGTGAAATCTGGACGCTTCGAGTCTTTACATGTTGTTTTAATCTGTAAAAATAAAATAAAATAAATAAACGTTTAAAAAATCAACCAATAAGTTGCCAGTCCTGTTAAAAAATAAAGTGCGCACTGAATGAATATAGATGCGCATAATCAATACTATGTGTGAACGGATTACCTTACCTGTATGATCACATTGTCAGCTGTTCTGTGTAAACTGCTGGTTGCTCATGTCATGTCGGTTGCACACAGTGAGGATGCATAGAGATTTACCCGTAAACCAAAAGCAGGAGTGACGGTGAATTTGAGTGACAGCTGCGCGCACCAATGCCGACACGCGCTCCTCAACTACAGTAATAGCTACTATACACAGTTATGCCCATTTACGACCTGTTGAAGCTATATTATATATTATATATATTATAAAGTATAATTTAATAGTTTTTGCTATTTTTTTTATTTTTATGTTATTTATTGTTTCTATAGCCCAAAGAATCAACTATATTTGGTATATGACTTATTGTATAATTTCTATAAGGCATTAGTTCTAGAAAGAATACGTGATACAGCCTAGATAATAAATGAACCAATTAAAATTGACTAGCAAAAATCATCGCTTCTGCCTTTATAGATACAAGTGAATGTCAATGCTGCCCTCTAGAGAAAGTCATTAGGTCTGAAACTTGAGCTGCGTCTTCATACAGGTGTGTAAAGACAAATTTTAGGGACAAATTTGCAAAAAAAAAAAAAAAAAAATCTGACAAAGTAGCGTCCTTAGAAGGAAAATGGATCATAAAGACGGTCCATAATGTCTTTATTTGCTTCTAAAAGTGCTGCATGTTTTATTTCAGGGTTTGGGTGTGTGTTAGGGTTAGTCTGTAGTAATTATAATTAGCTTAATTTTAGGGCAAATGAAGTCTAAGGGAAGTCCCTTTTAAGACGGCCATGCAAACGTGTGTTTGTGAGGGAGGGAGACGGAGATGTGTTTGTAACTGTGTGTGTGTAAGATGGAAAGAGACTCGCTGGTAACTGTGTGTGTTGGTATGTGTATAAATGACTGACTGTAATGTCAGGTCAGGCTAGATGTCACCCAGAATCTATCAGGGGGAGCGGACCTGCGTCACAGCGGTAACAGCCAATAAAGCAGGATTATTCTAGATTACCCCCTACACCATGAGTCTTGGAGGCACTTCTGAGTGTGTGAGTGTGTGTTTAAGAGAGGAAGAGAAGGCAAAACCGGTGTTTAGTGCTTGAAATTGAACAGTATGAATTTACTCCAACTACACAATGCATGAAAAAAAAGTTTTATATCAGTTTTTTGTGGTGTTGTTGTTTTATTATAGCAAAGAAACATAGTCACGAACATGTCCCATTCATTATTTTTTACATTATTTAATTAAATTATTTTTAAAATAAAAACATATATCTTTATTTTCTCAAAATCAAAAAATAATATATTTATGAACTGAAGACATTGTTTTATTTATGCATTTTGACATTATTATTTCATTTTTTAAAATAAAGTATTTATACGCAATGATAGAAATAATTACAAAAACAAAATGCAATGCAAAAACTTTGTCCTTAAAATATGCTTTATTTTCTTAATGCAAACTATATCTTTTCATCAAAGGAAAGAAGAAGTTTTGATTAATGAAAATGAAGTTGTGATATGTATTTATTGATTCATTATTTTTGCATTTGCGCATTGACATTTATATAGGCTACTGTTATGGGTTTGCTGGTTAAAAGGAGAGCACGATGAAGGAGAAGCTCAAAGGAAATGTTTAATGTGATAATCTTTACAAACAGGAGAAATAAACAGGAACAGAATGGCAAACAAACCACTTTAACCAATATTAAAACAAGACAAGGGATAGAAAGAACTCAGGACTTAAATACATTGAACACCTGGAGATAACGAGATTAATACAAATGAATAGCTGAATACAAATGAACTAATCACGTAACCATAGTAACTAAGGAGTGGCAGGAAAAACTAAACAAAGACAGACATGTGATACAGTGAAAACCAAAATCCAAAACAGACAAACATGACATTACTCCCCCCTGGAGGTCGTGGGCAGGAGTAGGTAGGTCAGGTGGCCTCCAGGGTGGATCTGGGAGCTCCGGTGACCAGGGCGCAGTTGGTAGCTCAGGAGTCCAGGTCGCAGTCGGGAGCTCAGGACGCCATGGCGGATTAGGAGGTTCGTAGCGCCATGGTGGTGTGGCCGCCCCCCCTGGGCTCGTGGGTTGGAGCGGGCTCAGGAGAAGACACTGGAGTAAACACAGGAGCAGACGAAGACATTGGAGCAGATGTAGGATCTGGAGAAGATGCTGGAGTGGAGGTAAGAGCTGGAGAAGATGCTAGAGCAGACGTAGGAGCTGGAGCCAACACGAAGGTGGACTCAGGGACTGGAGCCGACACTGGAGCAGACTCAGGGACTGGAGCGGACTCAGGGACTGGAGCCGACACGGGGGCGGACTCAGGGACTGGAGCCGACACTGGAGCAGACTCAGGGACTGGAGCGGACTCAGGGACTGGAGCCGACACTGGAGTGGACTCAGGGGCGACACTGGAGTGGACTTGGGGGTTGGAGCTGACACTGGAGCGGACTCGGGGGTTGGAGCCGACACTGGAATGGACTCGGGGACTGGAGCCGACACTGGAGCGGACTCGGGGGATGGAGCCGACACTGGAGCGGACTCGGGGGATGGAGCCGACACTGGAGCGGACTCAGGGACTGGAGCCGGCACTGGAGCGGACTCAGGGACTGGAGCCGGCACTGGAGCGGACTCGGGGGTTGGAGCCGACACTGGAATGGACTCGGGGACTGGAGCCGACACTGGAGCGGACTCGGGGGTTGGAGCCGACACTGGAGCAGACTCAGGGACTGGAGCCGACACTGGAGCAGACTCAGGGACTGGAGCCGACACTGGAGCGGACTCAGGGACTGGAGCCGACACTGGAGCGGACTTGGGGGTTGGAGCCAACACTAGAGCGGACCCGGGGGTTGGAGCCGAAACTGGAGCGGACTCAGGGACTGGAGCCGACACTGGAGCGGACTCAGGGACTGGAGCCGACACTGGAGCGGACTCAGGGACTGGAGCCGACACTGGAGCGGACTCAGGGACTGGAGCCGACACAGGCTCAGACCAAAAGTCTATAAGCCATTCCTTCCTGGCCGGAGTGGCCGTCTCTGGAACGGTTTTATTGGGGCAAGGCTTGGGCTTGGCGGCCATCTAGTGATATGTGGCTCTGGGATGGTGTCCATCTTACGACGGCTCAGGCTTGGCATTAAAGAATAAGATTAATTGACTCGACTAGGGAAAAATAACAAGCAGGTTCATAATAATGAATCGTATCCTCATCCAGACCCAAACGAAAACACAATAAGAGAAGCGTCAGGCCAGCTCACCCGATGAGAGAGGTAGCTAAACTCCTCCACATACCTCTCCAAAGAACGGGCATTCTGCTGCGGTCATCTTTCAGACTAGTTAGTCTGATTCGGTGCGGTCTTGCGTTCTGTTATGGTTTTGCTGGTTAAAAAGAGTGCACGACGAAGGAATATCTTTTAATGCATTTAATGCAATAATCTTTACAAACAGGAGAAATAAACAGGAACAGAATGGCAAACAAACCACTTTAACCAATATTAACGCAAGACAAGGAATAGAAAGAACTCAGGACTTAAATACACCGAACACCAGGAGATAACGAGATTAATTGATGACACACAGTTGAATTCAAATAAACTACTAATGACGAACCATAGTAACTAAGGAGTGGCGGGAAAAACTAAACAAAAACAGACATATGATACAATGAAAACCGAAGTCCAAAACAGACATACATATGACAGCTACAATGATCAAAATAATTATATAAGCATTAATTGTCATGAAATGCAATGCAAAAAGACTTAACAGGCCTTGCAATACAAGTTAGTCTTTATGCAAACTGTAATCTCTTTTTTTCTTTAATTTTCAGGTGACATGTGACCTGGACCTGAATCCTGGGGAGGAGTTGCATTGAATGACTCATTAGCGGTCAGCATGTGATGTTGAATGGGTCTGTAGGAATCTGACATTCCTCGGGGTCAGGAGTTTTCTCTCTCTCTCTCTCTCTCTCTCTCTCCACACTCACCCAGGTCATAAACTTTATCACACTGTTTTTCGTTTAATTGCCCATTTACTTTCTCTTTAGCTCACACTAAACTATATGTTGCGAAAATAGAAACGTGTGCACATACTACATTAAAGTGTCTAATCTTTCTAGCCGGGTAGACATTATCGAGGTAAGACACAGATTGACATCTGACCCCTACAATGAGATCAGGGGAAGCTTTAGCCAATCCACCACCCCAGATATACCACTGAGACAGTTACACACTTTCTCTGGCTCTCTCTATCATATGGAAGCTTGGAATTAAAAAGAGGATAATTGTGACTTTTTGTCTCAGAATTGCACGCAATTGTGTGTTATAAAGTTAAAATTACAAGAAGCGATTCACGTTTTTTTTGCCATTTTGCTGTCAGTAGTGGACGAGCCTTCATCAAGCACTTCCTTGAACGAGCGCCGCCACGAATGCGGCCAAACAGATGGAGCGCAATCAGAAGCTGTATCCGAAACCGCTCCACTATATGTCCGCTATTCCGGGTGTCGGTCATTTTGTAGTGGTGTCAGAATTTTGAAGCTGTTCCCTATCCAGTATATAGTCTACTATATTAAGTGTCGGCCATTTTGTACTGGTGTTCGAATTCTGAAGCTGTGTCCAAAACCACTCCCTGTCCACTATATAGTCCACTATATCGGGTGTCGGCCATTCTGCGTAAATGACTTAATTCCCTGCATTCATTCACTACTTTATACCCACAATTCTCTCTGATATCGAGTCTACATTCGATGTACACTCTCTGAAGCACTATTTCCAAAAATCCAATGCGGAGAGGACTGAGAACGCGTGTGAAAAAGCGGAATTGCTAGCGAGTGTAATCCACAGATTACTTTACAGTAATCTGTATTACTTTACAGTAATCTTCTTTCTGATTTAACATTTATTTCATGTTAGTTCTTTTGTTTGACCTTTTTTTCATTACTTGAATAAAACCTGTAGCACTTTATTTGACAGTCCTGTCCCCCATGTACATACTATGTACTTTTTACAGTAATTGCAATAACCTACTCTTAAACCTAACCTTAACCTATGTAGTTACCTTATGTTATCCAGTACTTTCTCAGGTAAGTACACATGTAAGTGCACGTATTGTAAAATAAAGTGCAACCATAAAACCTACTAAACTATAGAGAGACATTATATAGATTAATTTAAAATTTTAAATTTAAATTAAAAATTTTTTAATTTTAAAAACAAGGTTAATATATATTTTGTTTGCAGTTTTGTATAGTAGCCTATTCAATGATTATGATATTAAGCATGACAAACGTATTATACAATCGAATTGGTATTTGTGATTACAAAACAGGTCATTATGATTCACATTGTCATTAACATTATCATTCACTCACTTCATTTCGTTCACTCCCTGCAAATATAGTGCGCTCAAATACACTATATAGGGATGAGTGAATGAGTGAACGGTTTCAGACTCAGCTAGAGATTTTATTAGGGTAGTCGTGGCCTAATGGTGAGGGAGTCGGGCTTGTAACCTGAAGGTTGTTGGTTCGATTCCCATGCCGTCAGGAATTGAAAGTGGGGATTGTGAATGAACAGCACTCTCTCCACCTTTGATCCACACCCTGACTAGGTGTCCTTTACACCCCTAATTGCCTCACTTGTAAGTCGCTTTGGATAAAAGCGTCTGCCAAATGAATAAATGTAATATTATCATAGGAGATGAGAGGGTCTGTATCTCTTGCCATTGGAGAAAGTGTAACAGCTAACTTAATCACGTGCGGCACCTCTCAGTCTACCGTGTAATGACCCCTGGTATCCTTTCTTGCGTACTGGTAGTCTTTACCGCAGCATTAGCATTAGCTGTTGTGCTTTTTTTGGCTAAAGGTTGCAGGCTTGTCATCTAGTGGCTCAATATTTGTTGTTATTGATGAACATAAATGTGCCATATGCAGAATTTCAAACCTACAAGTAAGTGTATTTTTATCAAAAACTGCAAAGTGACTATTGTAGGGTAATCAAAATAGCCTAATTAATCTGTGCTTTTGTTTTTATTTATTTTAATTTTTAGTTTTAAAGAGCAGTATTTTGTTTTTAGTTTGCAATGTTAGAATGTTAGAATGTAATGTGATTCATCTGACCCCCTTTTTTACACATAATATATAGCATAGACTAGCTACACTGTTACATTTAGTTTTCATAGGCTTCAATATGAACATTGTTTGTAGGACAGTATTGGGTATTATGTGAAATAACAGTTTCAGAATTAAATACAGATTTTTTTTTTTTTTCAAATAGGAAAATGTAGAAAATACTGAGATTGTACCATACATCACTATTGTACTAAAAAATAAAGTGATAGGATTTTTGGCCATATAGCCCAGCCCTACCTTATGGCATGCTTTAAATGCTGAATTTTCCATGTTTTAGCTAAGCTATATTATTATATCACTTGTTAAATGGTTTTTTAACAATTACATTCAGTCCTGCATTACTAATTCGGTTTGTTTGCACCCACAACAACAACAAAAAAATGTTTACTATTGAAATGACTGTATTTCGCCTATGAAATTTTGCAGACAAACAGTTTTGTGCTGCAATGCAACTGTAACACCGGAAGCTTAATTCCAGAGCAGGCTTTAATAACCTTGGGTAAAAAGCATTGCTAAATTAGGCTACGAATGTGTAACGTTACTAAAAAGTGTGTTAAAAGCGGGGTTTAGAACGACAATTTAGTAACTGTACTAACAATAATAAGTGCAAGGTAGATTACATGACAAAAATTGTAGTTCGTTATGTAATCTATTGCACATTTAAAGTAGGCCTAATATAATCGGATTACTTTTTGATTACTTTTGGATTACTTTTACCCTAACCCGTATATATATCACATTGATTTGAACAGGATTTTGTACCATAGACAAAAAATATATTGCTCTTTGTTATCAACAACATCAAGTACAGACAGTGGGGGGAATCAATGAATTATGAATGATTTACTGCCATTGTGAGAATAACATGTAATCATTAAGAAGTAACTATAGTCTGATTACGAGTATTTTAAAACATAATATAATCTAATTACAAGTACTTAATATTTGGAATCTGATTATGTATTACATGCAATCAGTTACTTCCCAGCACTGATAATATGTCACTAAATGTTGCAGTAATTGCAATAGCAACCATTTACATGACTGACAATAAGAATGGAAATAGTAATAAAATTAAATAAATAATCACAAACAATTTTAAAGCCACAAACTTCACATGTAGTTGCTAAGATGTTTTGAGCGTTTTCAACGTGTTGCTGTGTGGTTATAACGTGTTGTTGTGACTGTTTGCATGCTCAAAAAAGTAGATTTTTTCTTCTATATGCATGCTTTTTCTCCATTAATAACATGAAATTTACAGCAATGTTTATACTACATACATAAATGCAAACTTTTCATTTTATCTGTCCCCATCTGCTTGACATCTTTCAGAGATCTCGATAAGCTTGTTTTGTTGCTCGAGAAACTAACCTCAATTGGTTTGTGGTTGGTTGTAGCTTTGTATGTACGTGTTGTGTGTCTGTGTGAAGTGAGTAAAATGTGGTAAAATGAAGAGGTATGGCAAAATAGCACAAAAACGTTTTTATTTATTTAATTTTTTTACATACAATATGATTTATTAAGAGGCCTGCCAGTAACTGTTGTTTTTTTGCTTTGACCCCTTTGACCTCCGTCATGCATGGGGAAGTGTGTCTTCCTCTTACAAAGGCTGATCCCGCAATAATACATCAGTTTTTCTTCTAAGGAATTGCTTCGAACCAAGTCTTAAGCAATCAGGCAAGACAAATATAATTATAAACAAATTTGAGGTTCTTAATTGCATCAGTTTATGATGTACTTTGTTCAACATACAGTACATGTTAAAGCTTGAAAATTTGCAGAGCTATTTTTTTTACCTGACCCATAAAATTTTATGAATGCAAGAAGTGTGATTTGCCAAAAATTTAATGTTGTCTTGGTTGTTTTTTTTTTTGTTGTTCTTTTTTTCTTTTTTTTTTACCTTCTGTAAAGTTGTTCATGTATTTTGAGGATGAATGCATGTCACACAATCGGCCATGTCAGTGTCTAATCTGGTGAGCTTCTAGCAAGTGACAGACAAATTACTGTGGTTTTTATTTTATTTCCTATTTTCTTTATCGTACCCATATGCATTACAAAATGGTTAGTTGCTAACCATTATACATATATATATATATATATATATATATATGGTAACACTTTACAATAAGGTTCATTAGTTAAGCATTAGTTAATGTATTAACTAACATGAACTAACCATGAGCAATACATTTGTTACTGTATTTACTAATCTTCGTTAACGTTAGTTAATGAAAATTCAGTTGTTCATTGTTTGTTCATGTTAGTTCACAGAGCATTAACTAACGTTAACAAGACTTTAATAATATATTAGTAAATGTTGAAATTAACTTTAACAAAGATAAATAAATGCTGTATAAGTGCAGTTCATTATTAGTTCATGTTAACTAATGTTGTTAACTAATGTTAACTAATGAACCTTATTGTAAAGTGTTACCATATATATATATACAGTACTGTGCAAAAGTTTTAGGCAGGTGTGAAAAAATGCTGTAAAGTAAGAATGCTTTCAAAAATAGACATGTTAATAGTTTATATTTATCAATTAACAAAATGCAAAGTGAGTGAACAGAAGAAAAATCTACATCAAATCAATATTTGGTGTGACCACCCTTTGCCTTCAAAACAGCATCAATTCTTCTAGGTACACTTGCACACAGTTTTTGAAGGAACTCGGCAGGTAGGTTGGCCCAAACATCTTGGAGAACTAACCACAGTTCCTCTGTGGATTTAGGCAGCCTCAGTTGCTTCTCTCTCTTCATGTAATCCCAGACAGACTCGATGATGTTGAGATCAGGGCTCTGTGGGGGCCATACCATCACTTCCAGGACTCCTTGTTCTTCTTTACACTGAAGATAGTTCTTAATGACTTTCGCTGTATGTTTGGGGTCGTTGTCATGCTGCAGAATAAATTTGGGGCCAATCAGATGCCTCCCTGATGGTATTGCATGATGGATAAGTATCTGCCTGTACTTCTCAGCATTGAGGATACCATTAATTCTGACCAAATCCCCAACTCCATTTGCAGAAATGCAGCCCCAAACTTGCAAGGAACCTCCACCATGCTTCACTGTTGCGTGCAGACACTCATTCGTGTACCGCTCTCCAGCCCTTCGGCGAACAAACTGCCTTCTGCTACAGCCAAATATTTCAAATTTTGACTCATCAGTCCAGAGCACCTGCTGCCATTTTTCTGCACCCCAGTTCCTGTGTTTTCGTGCATAGTTGAGTCGCTTGGCCTTGTTTCCACGTCGGAGGTATGGCTTTTTGGCCGCAAGTCTTCCATGAAGGCCACTTCTGACCAGACTTCTCCGGACAGTAGATGGGTGTACCAGGGTCCCACTGTTTTCTGCCAATTCTGAGCTAATGGCACTGCTCGACATCTTCCGATTGCGAAGGGAAGTAAGCATGATGTGTCTTTCATCTGCTGCAGTAAGTTTCCTTGGCCGACCACTGCGTCTACGGTCCTCAACGTTGCCTGTTTCTTTGTGCTTCTTCAAAAGAGCTTGGACAGCACATCTGGAAACCCCTGTCTGCCTTGAAATTTCTGCCTGGGAGAGACCTTGCTGATGCAGTATAACTACCTTGTGTCTTGTTGCTGTGCTCAGTCTTGCCATGGTGTATGACTTTTGACAGTAAACTGTCTTCAGCAACCTCACCTTGTTAGCTGAGTTTGGCTGTTCCTCACCCAGTTTTATTCCTCCTACACAGCTGTTTCTGTTTCAGTTAATGATTGTGTTTCAACCTACATATTGAATTGATGATCATTAGCACCTGTTTGGTATAATTGTTTAATCATACACCTAACTATATGCCTACAAAATCCCTGACTTTGTGCAAGTTTACCTTGAAGAATTGATGCTGTTTTGAAGGTAAAGGGTGGTCACACCAAATATGGATTTGATTTAGATTTTTCTTCTGTTCACTCACTTTGCATTTTGTTAATTGATAAATATAATCTATTACCAAGTTTATTTTTGAAAGCATTCTTACTTTACAGCATTTTTTCACACCTGCCTAAAACTTTTGCACAGTACTGTATATATAGATAGATAGTTCTAACCATTATATATATATATATATATATATATATATATATATATATATATATATATAGGTTAAATTTGGTGTTATACTGGTCACCGGAAGTTCAACATGGCACCTCATGGCAAAAAACTCTCTGAGGATCTGAAAAAAAGAATTGTATCTCTACTTAAAGATGGTGTAAGCTATAAGAAGATTGCCAAGACCATGAAACTGAGCTGCAGCACAGTGGCCAAGATCATACTGAGATTTAATAGGTTTACTCAGGATTACAAAGACAAGTGTGCCTACAGTCAAGCATGGTGGTGGGAGTGTCATGGTCTGGGGCTGCATAAGTGCTTCCGGCATTGGCAAGCTATTGACGGAACCATGAATGCCAACATATACTGTGACATGCTGGAGCAGAGCATGATCCCCTGCCTTTGGAGACTGGGCCGCAGGACAGTATTCCAACACGATAACGACCCCAAACACACCTCCAAGATGGCCACTGCCTTTCTAAAGAAGCTAAGGGTAAAGGTGATGGACTGGCCAAGCATGTCTCTAGACCTAAACCCTATTGAGCATCTGTGGGGCATCCTCAAATGGAAGTTGGAGAAGCGAAAGGTCTCTAACATCTACCAGCTCTGTGATGTCGTCATGGAGGAGTGGAAGAGGACTCCAGTGGCAACTTGTGAAGCTCTGGTGGCCACACAAAATATTGGCACTTTGGGCCCAATTTGGACATTTTCACTTAGGGGTGTTCTCACTTTTGTGGCCAGCGGTTTAGACATTTAATGGCTGTGTGTTGATTTATTTTGAGAGGATAGCAAATTTACACTGTTATACAAGCTGTACACTCACTACTTCACATTGCAGCAAAGTGTCATTTCTTCAGTGTTGTCACATGAAAAGATATAATAAAATATTTACAAAAATGTGAGGGGTGAGATACTGTGTGTGTGTGTGTGTGTGTGTGTGTATATATATATATATATATATAACATATACACATATGTTTCACTGTACACATAGGTTTAACTATTAACTATTTAACTATAACTATTCTATTGGAATATATAATAGTGCTGTTCTGATTCTTTTGTATGTTGTGGAATATGGACAGACAGTCACAGACCCCAGCAAAAGAGTGGTTGCTTAGTTATAGCAACATGGAGAGGAAGTGAAATGGCTTTCACAGATCTGCTGAAATAGCATGTTCTCACCAGTTTCCTGATGGTGTGTGGTTTCACATCACACACTCACACATACACAAACTCACTCATGCTCTCTCTCTCACAAAACACACTGGGAACTCATTCCAATTGCAGTTTCTTTACAGAGCAATGTATTTGTGGCCAATTTATTTATATATTTTATCATGTTCATGTATTTATATACAGGCATGTGCACTGTATATAAATATTTTCATATATTTCATTTCTTTTACAATATGAATACTGCTACAGTTTATGGAAAGAGTGACTTTGAAAACCTGCAAACTTAAACAAAGCTGCCATAAGGAGGTAGTAAAGCAACAAGGCATGTCTAAATTCAGTGATTGCATAACAGACGTATTTATCTGGCCAATTTTTGAAGGCAGCATAAATGTATCCTTTGATATCCCATAATCCTCTACATGCATTTGGTTGAAAGGATAAAAATGTCATCTATAGGGAGCAGATGAAAGTTAATAAATAATAAATGTCCATTTTTACAGACTCCAAATACAATTTTTGGTCATTAAATTAGAAGTCAACAGTGAGACAGCAACTTTCGATTTCAGACACATGATGGTTCAGATGCTCATGATTATCAGATGCCCCCTTTTGGCCACTGCTGAAATTGCATAAAACCATACAGCAACTTTGTTCTCTCTGAAAAACAACTTATAAATTGTAGTATAAATACTTGCTTAGTTAATATATGCATACATTGTATGAACAGATGCGCTATCCATAAATTAATCAGTAAATTTCATCATATATAAACTAAACATAATTATGTATATAATAATTTTCCTAAAAAACAGAAAAGTAACATGGCAAAGACTCTGAATTTTCACGTTATTGACTTACAATATCTGTCGATAGATAGATAGACAGATAGATAGAGTGATAGATAGATAGATAGATAGATGGATTGATAGATCGATAGATAGAGTGATAGATTGATAGATCGATAGATAGATAGATAGTTAGATAGATCGATAGATAGATAGATAGATAGATAGATGGATTGATAGATAGAGTGATAGATTGATAGATCGATAGATAGATAGATAGTTAGATAGATCGATAGATAGATAGATAGATAGATAGATAGATAGATGGATTGATAGATCGATAGATAGAGTGATAGATTGATAGATCGATAGATAGATAGATAGTTAGATAGATCGATAGATAGATAGATAGATAGATAGATAGATGGATTGATTGATAGATCGATAGATAGAGTGATAGATTGATAGATCGATCGATCGATCGATAGGTAGATGTTCAATTTGGAGTCAATATGTTTTTTAAATTCAGTAGAAATTCAATTATGTAAAAATGAATTAAAATAGAAAACAGTTATTTTATTATTAATATTTCGCATTATTAATATTATTTTATGCTGTTTTTTGTCTAATTTATTCATTTCTTTCTAAAATATCCTTTGTGACTTCTAATGTTATTGAACCGTATATATATATATATATACAAACACATATATACACACACACACATTATATATATATAGATATATTAAAATGAAAGGGAATTTGGTGAGAAACTGAGATGCTGTAGTGTGTATGAGATCCTATACTGACCTAATTAGTGCTATTAGTTTCCAGGCTGAATCATTTAAGAGACTCACTGTGGCATTTAGTCTGTAATTCTAATTCAAACGTTAACAACATAATTTTCTTTTCCTGGTTAAACTTCAAAGCGCAAGAACTACCTGAAGGAGGAGACACAAATGAACTTGCATGTCCAGTAAGTTTGCTTTCAATATTGCTTTAACTCAAAAATTAAAATACTGTCACTATACTGTACTCAATCTCATGCCATTCCAGACCTATACTCACTTTCTTCTGGGTGAACCTTTAGGTTCATATGACAAGCTTTTACACAAAGACCAAGATCGAGTTATGTAGGAAGGGTCTGGTCTGATAATTAGTCATTCACTGGGAAAATCCGATGCTCCTGCATGATTGTGCTTAATAACTATGAAACCCTAATCAGGGAAGGTTAGATTTATCATTCATACACTGCACTTGCCTGTCTATTAATTGCTAATTTACTCAAATTCTTGTGCTCAACCCCTGATCAGAAATTAGGCAAATTATGCAATAGAGAAATAGAGACTGGTCAGCTAATTTGATTGATGGCATTGCATGATCGCCAAACCCAACATTAACAATAAGTGCTTTGCCCTGTTAGTTCTGCTCTCATTATTTTATACGATGATTATAATATAAATTACACTTAAGTCCTCAACCTAATCCATTTTTTTGCTGTTTGAGATTTTTGATGACAGTTTTGATGATGACAGTTATGAAACCCAGAAAGGGACAGTTAACACACCTGTGGTGTGTCTGTGTCTAAAGACTTACTGAAAGAATCTAGCTTGGGTGTGTAAATAAGTTTGTTGGTGTGTGTGTGTGTGTGTGAGACACTTTCAGTTGAACTGATTTTTTCCCCAAAAATCAAAATATAAAATAATATAGTTTTAGATGAATTTAAGCAAGTCACACCACACCAAACATTTCCTAATGTATTTAATAGTCGCCTTGTCATAACAAACTTGAAAATATCTTATTTACTTCCTGTTAAATATAAAATGAGCAATTTTTAGGTCAATTAAAATGAACATTAACATTCAAAAAGCTCTTATAATTAAATGCATAGAATTATATAAAGGAATTATGCTGATATATTCATTTCTATTGAAGATTATGACTGAATAGTGAAGTAATAAAAGTTTATGTCTAATCTTTCTGTGAAAAAATGTCTCTGTCTCCTCACTTACTTTTGTTAGATTTATGCTTAAAAGAAGAAAAAGCAATTTTCCTGTTTAAAGATATTTGTACTGGAGGACAAAACAAAAAAATACTTATTTTATTATTTTCATACGGTATGAAGTTGGTTTAGAAAAGCCCAGAGCTTGTTGAAATCTAGACAGAGGGTTTTGAATTTGAAAAAGTGTACAAATGCTTATATAATTCGAATACTTTCATTGTTTTTTCTACAATATGTGGAATTACTGTGGAAAACAGTAATAAAATAGAATTAGGTGTGTCCAGACCTCTATTGTGTAACTGTCATAAATGTATATTCCATACATAAATGTGCTTATGTGCTCCTTTATGCTGATATTGCTCAATTATATTTTAATTATTCTATTCAATTATGCTATCAGAACAATTATACTAATCTGTAAATTTGCACCATTAGTTTCTCGAATTAACCTGTGTGATTCATCTCAAATCCTCCCCTCCCTTCCATGAGACAAGGAAATACTGTTGGCATTTCAGTTACTCATGAGAATGGGCTGGGAATGGAGATGTGTATATATATAGCGGACTACAGCGCAGAAAAGTGTCACAGCGCAAGAAGCCGTGGTTCCAGCCAGACTTACTTTGCTTCAGTCATTTGAGTTCTCTAAGAACTTTTACTCTCTTCAGATTCAACATCAATCCGGAAGAAAGAACAGCAAACATGTAAGTAATCGACTTAAAGTCCTTTAAAGATGCTATAGGCCTACCGTACATCTCGATGACGATATCACTCTCATTCTTTCCTTTTCTGCTCCTCACAGCATGTCTATCATGAGGTGTGGCCAGATCAACAACTTCTGCAATGTCGGCCGTTTCCCAGGCATCAAACTCGGGCAGTTTGACAGTTACTGGGGAAGACCAGGCTGTGTCCCGGTGTACGGTAACCCTTGTTTGGACCCTTGCGTGAAGCCTTATGTCAATCCTTGCGTTACTCCTTGTGCGAAACCTGTTTTCAATCCTTGTGCGACTCCTTGTGTGAAACCTGTTTTCAATCCTTGTGCGACTCCTTGTGAGAAACCCTGTGCGACTCCTTGTGCGACTCCTTGTGCGACTCCTTATGTGAAACCTTGTGTGACTCCTTGCGAGACTCCTTGTGTGAAACCCTATGTCAACCCTTGCGCCTTCCCTTGCGACTATGTGAGACCTCGCTGCGATTACGACTGCAAGGAAGTCTTCGTCAAGGATTGCGCCGATGAGTGCGTGCGTACCTGTGAAGGTGAGACTTGTAGATCTGTTCTGCGTTTCGTGAAAAGTATCTTCATTAAAGCTCCCGGTTGATTTCTTCTGCTTGGTTTTTCCTCAGATTTGGTTCTGCAGGTACGTTGCGTTGACCTGATGAAATCCTGGAAGTGTCAGAATCGTCAGGAGCATCACACCAGCTGTTTCCGTAGTGATAACCTCATTATCCGTAGAGGACAGTGTTTCCAGATGTGGGTTGAGCTGTCCCGGGCATTCAATCCAAAATGTGACCAACTGCACCTGGAGCTGAGACTTGGTTGGTTAAGTCTTCTTGATCACTTCATGTTTTTTTAAGTTAAAGTTTAAGTTAAAGGTAATAACCGTGGTTGTTTCTTGTTGTTTGTGTTTTTCAGGTAATGTTCCATCAATCTGCAATGGCACTCTGGTGATTGTTCCATTAGTGGAAGAATTCAAGAAAAATCGCTGGGAGGCCAAGATTGTCGAAAGGTGTCAAAACCGAATCAAACTGTGTGTGTACTCCCTTCCAACTGCCTGTATTGGACGATACAGCATGACCGTTGTGACTTGCGGTCCAAGGGGCAAAGCCACGTCATCATGCAACCCTTGCAATGACATTTACATGCTGTTCAACCCCTGGTGTAAAGGTATGTACAGTATGAAGAGGAAGAGAATTGCATTTGAGACTTTTGAATCACATCTCAATGTTTATTGATTCAAACTGTGCGGGGAAAGACTGTGTGGGGAAAATTTGGCCATGTACACTGCAGCTAAATTCGGTTGTCAGTTCACCTTTTAGTGCTTAATCCCCTTCTGTACACACAGTTCAGTATAAAATACGGGAGAAACCAAATTTTTTCAACCAAATTAACCGAAAAATACAGGTAGCCGCATTTACAGAAATTCTAGGGAACCGAACTGAACAACTAGCTGTTAATGACGTTTTTAAATGTGTCTTTCTCCTGTGAAACATAGATAAAGCGGTACGAGCTTTGACTCGTTCGTGTTGCCAGATTTAGTCAAATCAGCGAACATAATAAACCAACATAAAATGCTTTATGCTGAAAATAAGACCAAAATATCACTCCCAATTTATATACATTATATTTACAGCATTACATTATATATTTATAATACAGGACTGGAGCTGTGAGAAAACTTTCAAACAAAAACATGCCACTTTTAGTTATTTGCTAAATATATAACCTTCTAGAGTCAATATAGACTGTATTTTTATATTTCTGATTTTAGAATTTCTTTGCTGTTTGGATGTTAATCAAGCATTAATAGAAGGAACATTGATTATAATCAGTAAATGGTTGTAAAACCATTATCGAAACTATAGAATTTGAAGATTCTCAGTTAGAAAACCAGCGCTCTTTCTCTTTACTAGATGACTCTGTGTACCTGGATGACGAGGCCCAGAGAGTTGAGTATGTGCTGAATGACGTGGGCAAAATCTACTACGGAACTAAATGTCAGATCGCTTGCAGAACCTGGAACTTTGGTCAAGTGAGAGTCAAACTTTTCATTAATATATCTCAAAATGTTTGATGTATGATCTGAAGTGCTGGAATACAAACCTTTTTTTATAAGCCACAGAACTGCATGGTAAACATCTTCATTTTTTAACTCTCTGATTCTTAGTTTGATGAGGGAGTCTTGGCCGCATGCTTCTTTTTGTTGGAGAAGAGCGGTGGACCTTGCACTGGATGGAACGACCCTATTAACGTGGCCAGAGTGGCATCTGCTGTGGTGAGTCTTCATTTTCCTGAGATGTCATGAAGCCTAGCAAACTTCTTGAGTGGTTCAATGCTGAATGATGATGATGTTTGGCAAGAGAACAGATAATAACAAGACACTCTTTCATAGATTAATGCCAACGATGACTGTGGTGTGTTGGTTGGTAACTGGTCAAACTGCTATGGAGACGGAACTTCTCCCACATCCTGGTGCGGCAGCAGTGCCATCCTGAAACAGTACCACAAATGTGGAGGAGTACCTGTCAAATATGGACAGAGCGTCGCCTTTGCTGGAGTCACCAACACACGTAAGAGTTCATGCAGAACGGACAAGGAGGAAAGAAGGTTGAGAAAGTGATTGTAGATGTAATGCGCTTCTTCTTCTTCTCTTTCTCACAGTGTTGAGATGTTTGGGCATTCCCGCTCGTCCGGTCACAAACTTCTGCTCTGCTCATGACACTGATGTGTCCATGACAGTGGATATTTATCTTGATGAGAACTATGATCTGATCGAGCACATGAACCGTGATTCAATCTGGTAAGATTCTGTACAAACCTCTTTCTTTATGTAACATTAGCAACAGTGTCATGGTATCCGTTTAGGACAAGTAAAATGGTTTTAGTTTCCCTGGCTCAGAGAATTTTCACACCAAGCTTCGCAGTACTGTCTAAATGGATTATTGATTCCATTGATTTGCCATTTTCTCTACATATTTACAAAAGTATTTGATTCCAAAGATTCCATGTAGGAATTGAGACTATATATATCTTTGCATATGCAGTGATAGCAGCTTTGAGCACCACCTATTGGTGAGAAAATGTATATGCACTAATTGTGATCAACTAAACTATGCAGTGTTCGAGAAAAATCACAAAACATTGCATTTCTCTTTCCCCTCTGCTATGAATCTTTCTCCTTCTCTTTGAACGTAGGAACTTCCACGTGTGGAATGAGGCCTGGATGGCTCGTCCTGACCTCCCATGTGGTTTTGGAGGCTGGCAGGTGGTTGATTCCACTCCTCAGGAGACCAGCCAGGGCATCTTCCGCTGCGGCCCCACCCCTGTTGCTGCGATCCGTAGCGGACAGGTGTTCCTCAAATATGACGCGCCCTTCGTTTTTGCTGAGGTATGAATTTGCCTTGTAATTTGAGCATTAAGCATAGGGTTGCATGATGCAATTATTCCAGAACAGGCAAATCTCTTTTTTCTCATGTACAGACTACTTATGGTAATAAATTATAGTATTAGTGATTTGCTTGCTTAGACACCTTGTATATTCAGCAATATTATTGATTTGACTGCACTGACATTATTAGATGAGAACATAACTTGAGCTGATTTGAATCGGATCATATGGAAGCTTGTATGAAATAAAAAAGGTCATTTCGACTTTTTATCTCACAATTCTGACTTTTTTCTCAGAGTTCCGAAATATTACCTGACAATTGCGAGTTATAAAGTCAGAATTGAGTTATACATTCAGAATTCTGAGAAAAAAGTCAATTGTGAGATATAAAAAATCAAAAAGTTGTGTTTATATCTCGCAATTCTGACTTCATAACTCGCGATCTTGAGTTTAAATCTCGCAATTCTAAGAAAAAAAGTTAGAATTATCAGATAAAAAGTCACAATTACCTTTTTATTTAGTGGCAGAAACAAGCTTCCATAGAATGATGACTGCTTTAAAGCAGAATTTTAGTTTGTTTCATATTTGGTGAAGCTTGCATCACGGATTTGATTTGTTTATTAGTACTGAAAATGACATTTTCTTGCTCTAGGTGAACAGTGACATAGTCTTCTGGCAGAGGACATCTTGTGGAACCTTCTGTGTGATCCACGTTGACAAGAACGCAGTAGGTCACTGCATCAGCACCAAGGCTGTCGGCTCAGACAAGCGTATGGATATCACAAACCTCTACAAACACCCAGAAGGTGAAAAGTCACACACATCACTTAAAAGACTCTTTCTCTCAGAATAGTTGTAATTTTTACCTCCACTTCTCTTCATCCTTCAGGTTCAGAGGAGGAGCGTCGTGCTGTGGAGACAGCCCTTCGTCACGGCTCCAGGAGATGCGCATACCCGCTGCCCTGCGCTGAGGATGTTGTCTGCGATGTCACCATGAAGGGCGATGGACCCTGTGTCGGAAAAGATGCCGTGCTCCTCATCGCTCTGAAGAACAAATGCGGCTCTCCACGTAGCGTCAGCCTCCACAGCCAGGTGTCGGCCTCTTACTACACCGGAGTCCACAAGGCCTTAGTGAAGAAGGACCAGACATGCTTTGAGCTCAAGGCCTCTGAATGTAAGAAATGAAATAGCTTAGATAAAGTTGAGACAATAGTCAGTTTCCGAATGTAAAAATCCATTCGCTGCAACATTGATTTGTAACCCAAAAATTATATAGCGTCCGAATCATGACTAGAAAAGTCCCACGAACTACTCGAGATTGCAAAAATCAGAGATTCAGTCAATCAAACTTCCTTAGGCTTACAAAAGTGCAATTTAGAGTGAGTAGCTAATAATAATTGCCACGCCTCCAATTACGAATAAAAGAAAAAAACTACAAATTAATGTACATCAAATCACAAATAAATCTATGCAAAATACCCATAATGGGTGTATTTCTTACATAAGTATTATAGCATAACACAAAAATTCATCATTATGTCCCATAGGTGAGAGTTTGTCAATCCTGTAAGTTCTCATCGCTGTAAAAGCAAGTCATAATTTCCTCCTTTAAGAGGAACAATATCATATAAACTTTTCAAGACACAGCTCCAAGGTTAAGTGAGATTTCAATTTGAAATACAAATAAAATAATGATCATTCAAACAATGAGTTCTCTTCATAAAAGTTGGGCTTTAGAGCAGATGAATGTTTTTCCGAAGCATTTGAGACCATACATTTATAAGCAGCTCTACAGAATTCAGCTCAAGTCAGTTGATTCAGTTCAAAAACAAATAGTCTAATATGAATTGTTCTGATATGGTGGGATGAGGATTTAGCCGTTACTTTCCAAAGAAGCATTAGTATTTATCAGTGTTTATCTCTTTCCTCTTTAGCCAAGGTTCTGGAGTGGGCCCTGCGATATGAGGATTACAAGAATCACCTGGTGGATCACTCCACCATGATGCTCACTGTCGCTGGACAGGTCACTCAGACTAAGCAGATTGTGGCCAAACGCTTCAACTTCAGGATGTGCACACCAGATCTGGTTATTACTGTGAGTTTGAATGACTTGAAATCTTCACCTGCTGTGTGTTTGTGGATGAAACGTTGCATTTTATAACCCAGTCTCATGGCTAGAAGAACTACTGATTATTAGCTCGGAGTCTTTTGTCAATCATTGTCCGGTATAGTGTTAATTTGGATTGTGATTTTCAGCCTGGATGTGATTGTGTGGTGGGCAAAGAAGTGCCAATCAAGATCACATTCCAGAACCCACTGCCCTGCGTCCTGAAGAACGCCATATTCCGTATCGAGGGACTGGGACTGAAGCACTGCAGATCCATCAACTATGGGTAGGAAATTAATCGTGTTAAACTATATAAAAGTAATGTGCTACTGCTCATTTTTAATATAATTAAATTCTTTCTTTTTGTTTGCTTATCAGTGACATTGCTGGCCTGGCCACGGTGAACCTGACCGAGAACTTTATTCCCAAGTGCCACGGCCCTCACAAACTCCTGGCATCTCTGGATTGTCCTCAGCTCACTCAGGTTCATGGATTCACCAGCGTTGTTGTCAAAGAAAAGTAAACCGGCACTGAAATAACTGGAGGACCGGAAAGCTTTCAGCATGCTTTTCACATAGATTAATTTGCAGAATTTAAAAAAAAATGGTCTTTTAGTTATGTAATCTTTAGTGAAGGGTAAAACAAAGGGTGCATTTAATCTTGGGATCTTTAGAGGATGATTAATGGAGGAGGTATGTTTTGGAATATGTGATATATTTGTAGTTTCAGATTGCAAATATTCAGTTATTCTAATCATTTGCTTCCTTTTGTTATGTAGTCAACCTAAACAACTGACAATTTGTGGTTGTGTTCTATGATTTTTTTTCTTCTTTTAGCTGCACTGATAATCTGTCCTCCATGTTGCCTCAATAAAAATCATTTACTTGCAGTACATGTGTGTTTGTGATGTGTATTAATGAATCTGTGGATGAAATGATCATGATGTCATACTACAAGCAACTGCACTTTTCGGTGCTACGGTTGAAATGGTTAGGCTGTTAAACATTACAGTGCACAGTACTGGCCAAAAAAAAAAAAAAATGGGCCAAGCCCAAAATGGCTAAACACTGAGCTTTTAATTGTCTTAAAGGGATTGTTCACCCAAAAAAGAAAATGCTGTCATCATTTTTTCACCCTCAAGTTGTTCCAAACCTGTTTGAAGTTCTTTCTTCTGCTGAACAAAATAGAAGATATTTTGAAAAATGTCGATGACCAAACAGTTGATGGTCCCCATTGACTTCCATAATATTTTTTTTCCATTTCCATCAGAAAAACAAATATAAATATTTAAACAGTGGCTGTCATAACTTGTTTTCATAACGGGTTTATTCAAACATATTAAGAAGTGAAGAACAGACTAAGTAAAAAAAATTACTATGTAATATAAAACATATACCAAAATGCTCCTCTGTAGTGTTCATTTTTTTCTAACTAACTAATGAATGTCATTGAATGACATTGACGTGACTTTACATGAGACATGGTATATTTCAGTATTCATCTTTCAACATACCTTCTGATGTTCATTCATATTTATTTCATGCTATAACTAATAATAGAGAAAGATATATGATCAGGGCTGCTGGTTGAACTGAGGCGGCTACCACAACGATCTATCACAACACATTAAAGAGCGCCAAAACGGAATTTGAATTTTGTTTGACAGAACTAGATGGGTGAGGCTTGGCTTCTAATCCAAGCAACAAAGCATAATGGTTATTGCGATTGTTTTTTCCAACTAAGTTGTCCAAAATTGTCCAAAACTAAGTTTGTCCAACTAAGTTTGCTAATCATAAAAACCTGACATACCCTATGAATTTATGAACTTACCTGGTTTTGTCGGATGTTGAGTCTTTCTATCCTAAATGTTTACGACAAGGTGACGTCACGTAAAAGAAACTTGTGACTATGGAAGCCCATTTTCCGCCACTGAAAAAATAAATAAAAAGAAGATTATTGCGACTTTTTATCTCACAATTGCAACTTTTTTTCTATCACGCATTCTGACTTTATATCTCGCAATTCTGACTTTGTAACTCGGAATTGTGAGTTTATATCACGCAATTCTGTGAAAAAAGTCAGAATTGCGAGTTTATATCTCACAATTCTGACTTTATAACTCGCAATTGTGACTTTAAATCTTGCAATTGTGACTTCATAACTTGCAATTGTGAGTTTCGATGTCGCAATTGTGAGTTTATATCTTGCAATTGTGACTTTGTAACTCGCAATTGTGACTTTATATCTTGCAATTGTGACTTTATAACTCACAATTGTGAGTTTATATCTCGCATTTGTGACTTTATAACTTGCAATTGTGACTTTATAACTCACAATTGTGAGTTTCTATCTCGCAATTGTGACTTTATATCTTGCAATTGTGACTTTATAACTCACAATTGTGAGTTTATATCTCGCATTTGTGACTTTATAACTTGCAATTGTGACTTTATAACTCACAATTGTGACTTTATATCTTGCAATTGTGACTTTATAACTCACAATTGTGAGTTTATATCTCGCATTTGTGACTTTATAACTTGCAATTCTGTGAAAAAAGTCAGATTTGTGAGATAAAAGGTCGCAATAATCTTTTTTTTTTCAGTGGCGGGAACAGGCTTCCATGTGACAGCTAGCTAGGTGTGTGACAGTGAGGAAATGGCTAGAATTAATTACTTTGGAAGCCTAGGTAGGCGGACCCCGCCTATTACTTTAAGAAATTAACCCTTGGACACATTAAGATACGTCCAGCCCAAGTAGCCAGCAATCACATGACCCAATATATACACTTATGTCATTGAGAAACCCAGTGTATATACAAAGGAAAAACTGCCCTATTAATGGCCTGGATCCATAATCTCCCTCTGTTTTTAGCAAAGGCATGTGATCCCCTCGAAATATTGAACATTTTAAATCTATCTTTTTAGCGGTTACTGCAGTTTACAGCACACCAGCTCCGCGTCATCACGGTTTCCGCTCCCTAGTTGCGCGCGCATCTCTGTGATGACGTTGCACAGAAAACCGTCTGCAAGCTTACCATGGAAATCCTGTCAGTTGCCGCAAGGAAAACTACTTCTGTTACAGATGAATTCAAGGTAGTAACATGAACTTACTTCCAATCCGCTAGAAAAGGTTTCGAGCCTTTTATACGAGGGATTAATCTCCAAATGTTATCGTTTGTGAGTAGAATTTCAGTCACGAGCTGCGCGCGCGTAACGACATGAGGGGTGGGATTTAATTTTCAAATTCACGAAAATACATTAATAACGATTTTTTTCCACCACTGAGGAAAACTTTAATCGAATAACTACTTTTTTTCATCTTTTTTTTTTATCTTTACCACACATTGTAAGTCAGCTACGTGATGGGCATGAAGTTATGACGCACTAAACGGTACAAAAAGTTGCCATAATACCAATAATCTCATAATACTAATAATAATTTTGTTAATAATAATAATAATACTTGTATTGATCATTTAAATGTGTTTGTCTCTGTTCTAATCTTAAAGGAAATTGACTCGCTATATGATGGTGAACTATATATTTAATAAATCAGAATTAAACATCATAAACAGACATGATTCAATGATTAAAATATGTTTTATTAATACGGGACAGCACAGAAACAAGATTAACAAAGCAAGTAAGATTAAATAAACTGCATGAGTTTCACAGGTTTCATTAACATAATTAGCATTTAGAAAAACAACCAAAAGAAAACTCCAGATAATACTAATTAATGATTACATGATGTAAATCTGACTCTCACAAGTATAATTAGACGTGATTTAAACAGACTACGACACCTCAGCTTTTTTATATATATATATATATTTCATTAATTTTAATCAGACATCATCATAATATTCGTTAGAAGGAATTACTAATCCCTTATCCCAATATATTGCTTAAAGAAGGGAAATTATTAATCAACAGGATGAAAATAATATATGGAGAACAAGTTTCAAGACCACAATCAAACTGTTTTATCTTTAGAAGATGAAGTGAAACAGTGTTAATTCAGTTTGCAAATCATATGAGAGTTTTACTGAAGCATTTAGTCAACTACACTTTCTTTTCCAATGAAAATTTCCTCTCTTTTGGTTATTCGATTGGTTTAGTGCTGCTTGACCACGACGTTGGTGAATCCATGCACCTGAGTGAGCTGAGGACAGTCGAATGAAGCCAGAAGTTTGTGTGGGCCGTGACACTTGGGAACAAATTTCTCCGTCAGGCACACTGTGGCATGTCCTGCAATGTCACTGAGGAAGAAAAAAAAGAGGATTAATATTGCTATAATTTAAATATATTTTTAATTACTATTGGAAAATGAAGGCAAGAACAAAATAGTGCAAAATAATTTATTATTTAATTGAGCAATTAATTAAATTAATTTTACCCATAATTAACAATTCTGGGATGCGGCAGTCCAAGTCCCACAAAGCGGAACGCAGTGTTCTTTAGGACACAAGGCAGTGGATTCTTAAATGTGATTTTGAATGGCACTTCCTGACCCAGGACAGCATCACAAACAGGCTGAGAAAAAAACACATAATTTAGCTCTAAACTATTTCAACTGGTCAACAGAACAAGTTGAATGCTTTAAACTCACAGCGATGACCAGATCTGGAGTGCGCAGTCTGAAGCTGTACTGGGTGGCCAGAATCTGCTTCGTCTGAGCGACGTGTCCAAAGAGGTTGAGCATCAGTGGGGCGTGATCCACCAGGTGCTCCTTATACTCGTTGTAACTCAGGGTCCATTCCAGAGGTTTGCCTGTAGTGGGAAAGGTGATGAATACGGAATGCTTTCATGACGAGTCTCTATTTTCAATAACTAACACATCGAGAGATGGTGTGCTGATTTGCATTATTAACTTTACTCATGAGCTGCACTATAGTAACTGTGTGGTTACTCAAACGCTATAATTTCTCACATTCAGAGGGCTTGAGCTCCACGCATGTCTGGTCTCTCTTCAGGAAGGTCTTCCTGACTCCAGTGTAGTACATGGCTGCCGCGTGGCTGTGGAGGGTTACGCTACGAGGTGAGCTGCATTTGTTTCTTAGATTGATGCAAAGCACGGCATCTTTTCCCACACACGGTCCATCGCCCTTCATGGTGACTTCACAGACAACATCCTCAGCGCAGGGCAGCGGGTATGTGCATCTCCTGGAGCCGTGACGAATGGCTGTTTCCAAAGCGGCACACTTCTCCTCCGAACCTGATTAATGGAAGCAGGAGGAGGCGAAAGTACAATTGAAATGATTGATCCTTGTTCCACTGTTACTATTTGGCCTTTCATGGTTTTTGCTGTATTGTTGGTTGTATTATTGACTCAAACCTCATCCTCATTAGTACCATGGCTTAATGTTTCAGGAGCTTGGGTTGCACCACATCCTTTACCAGTTTACCAAATGTAAGTATTATGTGGCATGTGTATGGATTCTCACCCAGTGGGTGTTTGTAGAGGTTTGTGATATCTACACGTTGATCTGAGCCGACGGCTTTGGTGCTGATGCAGTGACCTACTACATCCTTCTCAACGTGGACAACACCAAAGTTTCCATCACATTTGCGCTGCCAGTAAACCTTATCATTGTTCACCTAGAGACACAGCAGGAGTGATTAGTCATATGTTAATCTCTGCATGACAGAATGATTAATTAAAGGAATTATCTCACTTCGGCGAAAAGGAAGGGCACGTCGTGCTTCAGGAAGGTTTGTCCGCTGCGGATCGCAGCGACAGAGGTGGGGCCGCAGCGGAAGAATCCCTGGTTGGTCAGCTGAGGAGTGGCATCAAGCACCTGCCAACCTCCAAAACCAGATGGCAGGTCAGGACGAGCCATCCAGGCCTCATTCCACACATGGTAGTTCCTACATGAGGAGAAGACGGTCATGCACATTCAGAGGAACTCTTAGTAATCACAAATGTTTGACACTTACCAGATTGAATTATGGTTCATGTGATCAATCAGCTGAAATTTCTCATCAAAATAGACGTCATTTGTCAAACAAACATCAGTGTCATGAGCAGAACAGAAGTTTGAGACCGGACGAACGGGAATTCCCAAACATCTCAACACTGTGAGAAGAGAAGAAGAAGAAGCGCATTACATCTACAACCACTTTCTCAACCTTCTTTCCTCCTTGTCCGTTCTGCATGAACTCTTACGCGTGTTGGTGACTCCAGCAAAGGCCAAGCTCTGTCCATATTTGACAGGTACTCCTCCACATTTGTGGTACTGTTTCAGGATGGCACTGCTGCCGCACCAGGATGTAGGAGAAGTTCCGTCTCCATAGCAGTTTGACCAGTTACCCAGCAACACACCACCATCTTTGTTACCAATAATCTGTTAAGCAAAGATGATTGAAAATGTGCATATTTACCACACTTAGAGCAAATCAGAATGTTTTGTTAGGCTTTCCCAGATCAAATGAGGGTGTTGATAGAAAGAAAATGAAGACTCACCATGTCAGACACCACTCTGGAAAGGTTGATTGGGCTTCCCCATCCTGAACAAGGGGTACAACTCTTCTCCAGCACAAATAAGCATGCAGCCAAGATTCCCTCCTCAAACTAAGAATCAGACAGCAGAATGAGGAAATAAGAAATTGTGAAACATCTGGAATGCTATCTTTTGTATGAACATGTTATAAACTTTTTTCTTGTAACACACAGTCCCTTTTGAAATCAGTGGTCGTGCAGAGTTTCTCTGACATACCGTAATTTGCATGTAGGCACTTTTGGAATATACAAATGAAAGTTTGGCTCTTACTTGACCAAAGTTCCATGTTTTGCAGCCAATCTGCTGTTTAGTTCCGTAGTAGATTCTGCCCATGTCATTCAGTACATACTCAGCTCTCTCCGCCTCTTCTTGCAGGTACACACAGTCATCTGAGAGCAGAAAAAAGTGAACTTGAAGCTTCATAAAGGTTGAATGGTGCTTTCTTTCTTTCTGCATTCATTTTAATCTTCACATGTTCAGGTTTTAATGTTATTTTAAAGTGTAATGAAACGCGTACCTTTACACCAGGGGTTGAACAGCATGTAAATGTCATTTTCAGGAACATGTGGTAGAGCGAATCTTCCTCCTTGACAGTGAGTCACGACACTGAGTTGGTATCGTCCAACACAAGCAGTCGGAACAGAGTGCACAGCCAGTTTGATTCGGTTTTGACACCTTTCGACAATCTTTGCCCCCCAGCAGTCTTTCTTGAATTCTTCCACAATCTGTACGATCACATAAGTGCCGTCTCGGATGGATGGGACATGACCTGTAAAACACACCGAAGAACGAGATTCCAGCGAGGTATAAATGAATGTTCCTCTACATATACTCTATCAGCATGTTCTCATTCGTCATGCACATATGGGTCATACAGTAACTAACCGAGTCTCAGCTCCAGGTGGAGTTTGTCACAGCTTGGATTGAATGGACGGCACAGATCAACCCACATATTGAAGCACTGTCCTCTGCGGACGATGAGGTGATCATCGGGGAAACAGTGTGTGTGATGCTCCTGACGATTCAGTCCGGTCCTGCACTTGATTAGATCGACTTTACTCACACGGAGGACAGCTTCTGAGAAAACATGGTTTTAACACAAGGTTTTATGTATGGGTTAACATGAACATTTGCGGATGGGTTTGCACTTGGGGTTATGCAACTCTTGGCACAAGGGTTAACATCAGGGTTGGTGTAAACAGGTGCGCAGCATGCACCTTGCCAGTTGTCGTCCGCCTGCTGGTTGTACTGTAGGAAACGGCCGACGGTGCATGAGTTGTTTGCAAAAGGCATCCTGTCAGAAAAAAAAAAAAAAAAAACAGATTGTGAAGGATGAATTAAAAGATAAAAGTTCAGGTGGACCATTCATAACTAAGGTCTGTTGAATCCTTTCTGTTGTATCCCACAAAGCTTTTCCCCTAAATATTCCAGCCTTTAAATCAATAAGCATTCAAAACATCAAATCATGTTTCTAGACCTCAAGCTGCAGACAAGGTAAGTCATCTGAACCTTTTTCTTGTGGTGGGTTATAAAGAGTCTAGAAAAACAATGAATATGTGCAAAATAAAACTAGATAACAACCCTGAAGTAATGTCAATGCTGATTACTTACATCTTTTAGTCCTTGTCCTTGTTTAAGAGAAACTGAACCGAGAACTTGATTTACTGAAGCAACAGTAAGTCCTGCTTTAACCAGCTGTTCTTTCCACTGCAGCCCTAGATATATATACTTCATGTCCATCTCCACCCCTTCCACATCTCCTGTGAGAAAGAAGAAAGGATTTGGGGTGAGTGACAGATGTTAATTTGAGTGTTTTCTTTAAGGGAGTTAAGTCAAATTAATGTCTTAGTTTAATTGTTCTGGAGTGATAAGAGATTGGTAAATTCCAGGGTAAGGAGGAAATGCTCAGTTGTAAAAACAAAATGCCAATGCCAAACTTGTCATGGCATGATGTGATTCCCAGATAATGCATTAGATTTACTTACTTTGCATTGTTTACAACAGTTATTATATTTTGTTCAGTTGAGTACTTACAATATCCCAAATGTTTCAAACTATTTGTAAATCATGAGAAAACTGCTATTTTAACCAACGATCCGGGACGTGTGAGGGAGTCGCCTGTCAATCAACCTTTCGCAAAGACCCGCCCCCTTTAGTTACTGTTGCTATTTCCGACAAGCCATGAGCTCTCACACAGTGAAAAATACATCTCGGAGCATTTAGGACACTGACAACGTATCGACAGACAAGACAGAGCAGGTTAATTATCTAAATGAACCTGTTTGATATTTAAATATTGTACTCTCTCTTACTGCAGTGTGCACAAGTGTCTCACAGCAGCCGGAGTGTTTCCTCATACTCATGACCGGAAAAGCGGAAGCGGCGACTGTGTCATAATAAAAGTCTCTCATTATCAATCGTCTCGTTCAGCTCCATAACACTCGCTCCTGCTCTGCTTCGGACTACAGTAACGTTAATAATCGCATCCCTGAACATGATTTCTGCCAGAGTCCCATCCCGATTCTTTTCCACCGGCTGTGAGGTGAAGACCGCATGTCCCAAGATTCCTCGCTCAAACTTGGCATCAAGTTACGCCTTTGTTTTGAATCAGTGACCTCTAGCAGATGAAAAACTACATATTGCAGCTTTAACCTGAATTTACAGTATATGTTATTTATATTTCTTTCTTAATTAACATTCTCTCAGATATGTTTTGAGGAAATTAAATGAAATTGTATCGTCAGTTTTACTTCAAGGTCATGACACTAGTTGCGTCCCAAATGACGCGTTATACACTATGCACTTATACACTCATCCATGTAGTGTATGAATGTCATAAGCTTATTTTGTCATTCATCTTCGAAGTTTAATAGCCCCACCCCCTCTTCTACATAATTAAAACCACGACAGTTCAGTGCATAAAGTGTCCAACATTCCACTCATCGTTTTTTTCGTTAATTTAGTGCATCATTCAGGTATTTAACCCTTATGTGCTGTTCGGGATGTTTTCATCCACTATGGGGAATTTTTGAGTCTTAATTTGGCCATAACTTTCTCCGTGTTTCAGCAAATGGAATGATTTTTGGTGACAAATCTTATTTTGACACATATTTTGGGAAAATGCTTTGAAAATTTTCAAAAACTCAACAGTACTCTGTGGGCAAATTCACTACCCTTTCGTTATGTTTTCAGCCACGATTTTAACTGCTTTAAAAATGTATCAGATAAATATTTTTTTCACATTTTTTTGCTTAAATCTATTTATCAACCTCAGTCCTGATCAAAATTTCAGGATTTTAACTCTTTAATTGCCAAATTCATAAATGATGTCACTGATTTGGGAAAAAACGTGTCAAAGATTAGAAACAACATTGGCTTTGATGCGTTGTTAGTTTTTGTGCCGCATCAGATTTTAACGTTTTAAAGAGTTAAAATCCTGAATTTTTTTTTTAAATTTAGTAGTTTTGATCAGGACTGAGGTTGATTAATAGATTTAAGCAAAAAAATTTGAAAAAAATATTTACCTGATACATTTTTAAAGCAGTTAAAATCGTGGCTGAAACATAACGAAAGGGTAGTGAATTTGAACAATGCACAAGGGTTAAAGCTGCGACAGTTCAGTGTATAAAGTGTCCAACATTCCACTCATTGTTTTTTCCGTTAATTTAGTGCATGAGTCTTCATCACCATATGTATTTTCGGTTTGCATAGTAAGTGTTAATGCTTTGGGTGTATACTGGGCCTGCTTAGAGTAGTAGTATAATTCATGTATAGTTTGGCATTTTGCTGTGCAGCAAATTTGTTTTTAAATATGCACTCATTTTGAAACAAAAAAAAAAAAAAAGCATCCATCCATCATAAAAGTAATCCATACGGCTCCAGGGGGTTAATAAAGGCCTTCTGAAGTGAAGCGATGGGTTTTTGTAAGAAAAATATCCATTTGAAAACTTTATTAGCTATTATAACTAGTTTCCGGCAGATGGCTGTACGCATCGATTTGCGGTGGAAGAGTAACCCCTGACCTGACGCATGACGTACTGACAAACGCGGAAACGCAGAGAATAAAGCAAAACAAAACACGGTAAAGACTAGAAGGGATACAGCTATGGCCACTGGGCATGCGCACATCAATATTGCGTCATTTCATATTTATTTAATTACTTAATTTAATAACGGTATTTGCAGTATTGTAAGGGTAGGTTTAGGGTTGGGGTACGTGTAGATGTTAATAAAACACAATTTGATATGTAGCACATTTAATTTACTGTTATTTATCCTGACATTTTGCCTCACTTCCGGCCGTAGCTGTACAATTAGAAGTCTAAAACGATCATTTTAAAAGAAAAATGTTTTGATGAGACCACAAAATTTGTCCTGGTAAAAATACTGGTACTTCATTTTTTGAGTATATGAGAATAATACTATAACATGATCTTACTTAAGTTAAAAAGTATGCAGTGAAAAAATGACTGATTCCAAAGTAATGAAATTATTATGGTGATGGAGTCAATTCTGTGACCAGATACAGAGATTAAAATTCTCATCATGCAGATCTGTAAGCATGATTCATACAAATCCAGTGTTCTTGATGGAGAACAAGAAGTCTGTTTTCCCAGCAGGCAATAGATTTGCAGATGTGATTAATACACAAAACCATGTTTTTACCCAAAATAGACTAATATTTTCCCATCAGACACCTACCACTACCTTTATCAGCATTAAATTTTTTATGTTTTAGGTGTGTTTTGTTCTAGATATCAATAAATAAAACTTGCTTTGTATTTTATTTTTTGTCATTACTTGAAGTGGGGTCATTAGTGAAAATGCTTCAATTATGGATTTAATATAGATCTTTTCATTGCAAATGATATGATCAGCAATAGTTGAGTAAAATTAGAATTGAAAAAAAAAAGTATACACAGAATGTCTTCGTATTTTGTCTCTTTATTGATATACAAACAGCAGCACTGGAGCTGACATGAATAAACCTGATGCTTTCTATCTTGATCTGAGATGTTCCAGAGAGCATCAAGTGCTTCAGAGGAAGAGTCTGTACAAATGATCTGATCACATGATCAATGACATTCCTTTACTTGCATTTGAGCTAGCAAAGTGGAGGAAATAGTTCATATTCATTTTATTGTATAACATGTTCTTGCACACACCTATAGGCCAACCCACTGATTATATACACCTACTGTAAATGACTCAGTCGGGTGTGCTTATATATACACATATACATTTATTATAATTGAATGTTATTGCAACAAGCAACATCAGTAGTCATAGCTTTTGTAATTAATATTTAACAATTCTAGACCTCCTTTTTGAATGTTGGTCCACATATAAAGATTCAGTAGACATCATAATCGCACATCAAAGGGAGTAAATTATTAACATTTTTGTTAATGTTGAGATAGCATCAAATAAAGGAAATACCATCACAACCACAAATATTTAAGTTTTCAAAAGGATTTTATTCAAAAACAATTACATGACATGATGAAAAAATGTCATCTTAAAACATCCTGAGTGCAATCTCCTCTGAGATCATGACAAACAAGTTTACAGTTCAAAGAAACATCGATGTCTTCTCTTTATTATTTTTTCACTGTTTAACAGTAATGTTGGCAACACCATGAACTTGATTAAGTTGAAGACAGTCGAGGGACGCCAGTAGTTTCTGTGCGCCATGTCGCGCTGGAATGAATGTCTCCGTCAGGTTCACAGTGGACAGGCTTGCAATATCACTGAATAAACAGAGAATTATTACATACCATTAAAAAAATGCGGTAACACTTTATTTTACGGTGTCATTGTTACACGTTACTCTATTAATAACTAGAAATTATGCATAATTACAAGCAATTAACCCTAAACCAAACCCTAATCCTAACCCTAGTGTAAGTACATGTAGTTAATTGCCATTATTCAGTACTTAAATGTATAATTACACTGTAATACTGACACCAAAAATGCTAAAACTACATAGCAACACATATTACATCTCTAAATACAATTGTATTATAACAATAGAAAAATAAAATATAATAAATCCAACACAAGCTCCTGGCAATTTATAACTATTTGTGACCCTCAACCAGTCATAAGTCACACGGGTGTATTTGTAGCAATAGCCAACAATACATTGTATGGGTCAAAATTATCGATTTTCTTTTCTGCCAAAAATCAGCAGGATATAAGTAAAGTTCATGTTCCATGAAGAAATTTTGTAAATTTCCTACAGAAAATATAACAGCAATGTATATCCACTTCCAAAAATACATTTTTAAGGACTTCATATGGTCAACTTTAAAGGCGATTTTCTCAATATTTCGATTTTTTTGCACCCTCAGATTCCCATTTGTATCTCAGCCAAATATATTGTCCTATCCTAAAAAAACATACATCAATGGAAAAGCTTATTAATTCAGCTTTCATATGGTGTATAAATTTCAATTTCAAAAAACTGACCCTGGTTTTGTAGTCCAGGGTCACATTTTGTGTTTTGGCAAATTGGTGGCTAATTCGTATTCTCATTCATTCGGGCTTGTATGATCTGTTTACACACCAGTGATGGTTCTGTATAAGGGTGGATTTTTTTTGATGTTTACCTTTTAAAAAAAAAAAACTTTGTATGATTCACACTGCGCAAATTCATACGAAGTCATCACCTCGTAAAATAGTTGTTTTGCCGTGAGATAGGGTTGAATCAATCTTACCCATAGTTAACAATTTTGGCATGCTTCAGTCCCAGACCCTCAATACGGAATATCACATTCTTTAGGACACAAGACAGTGGATTCTGGAATGTGATTTTGACTGGCACTTCTTGACCCACAACAGCATCACATAGAGGCTGAAAGGTAAAAACCATACCATTAAATTTACATTCAAGACATTCAGGTAAAATCCACAATCCATGGCCAGTTCCCACCAATAATCATGTAACCCTTATCTTCTAGGCCATCACCAACACAGAAGACTTTAATCCTGCTGGACTCACGGATATAACCAGATCTGGAGTGCGCAGTCTGAAGTGGAACTGGGTGGCCAGAATCTGCTTGGTCTGAACGACGTGTCCAAAGAGATAAAGCATCAAGGCCGCCTGATCCACTAGGTGGTTCTTATACTCGTCATATCGCAGAGTCCATGGTAGAGTCTGGACTGTAGAATGAAAAAAGATAAATAAGTTTCCTTTTAAAACAGTTGTGTGATTTCAAGCTTTAATCATCACTCACCCTCAGAGGCCTTCAGCTCAATGTTCATTTGGCTCTTCCTCACTAAGGCATTATGGATCCCGGTGTAGTGTGTGGCTGCCTCTTGACTGTAGAGGGTGATGGTACGGGGCGAGTTGCATTTATTCTGCAAAATGATGGAAAGCACAGCATCCTTGCCTACACACGGTCCTTCCCCATGCATGGTAACTTTAACAGTCACATCTTCCTCGCAGGGCAATTGGTATGTACACCGCTTGGAGCCATGGCGAATGGCTGTTTCTACAGCAGTACGCTCTTCCTCCGTACCTGATAAATGTTAATAAAGTCGACATTTAACTTCAAGACATTTCCCAAGTGACTTTTACTATACTGAGATGTGTGTTTTCACCTTTTGGATGTTTGTAGAGGTGCGTGATATCAAAGCGTTTGTCTGAGCCGACGGCTTTGGTGCTGATGCAGTGACCTACTGCGTTTTTCTCAACGCGGACAACACCAAAGGTCCCATCACATCTCCGCTGCCAGTACACTCTATCATTGTTCACCTAGAACATGATAAACATGACTAATATAGCATATATTGCATTTATATGTGAGGATTATTTAAACAATTTATAATGGAATATTAAGGAATTAACTCACTTCGGCGAAAAGGAAGGGCACGTCATGCTTCAGGAAGGTTTGTCCGCTGCGGATCGCAGCGACGGAGGTGGGGCCGCAGCGGAAGAATCCCTGGTTGGTCAGCTGAGGAGTGGCATCAAGCACCTGCCAACCTCCGAAACCAGATGGCAGGTCAGGACGAGCCATCCAGGCCTCATTCCACACATGGTAGTTCCTACACGAGGAGAAGACGGTCATGCACATTCAGAGGAACTCTTAGGAATCACAAATGTTTGACACTTACCAGATTGAATTATGGTTCATGTTATCAATCAGCTGAAATTTCTCATCCAAATAGACATTATTTGTCAAACAAACATCAGTGTCATGAGCAGAACAGAAGTTTGTGACCGGACGAACGGGAATGCCCAAACATCTCAACACTGTGAGAAGAGAAGAAGAAGAAGAAGAAGAAGTGCATTACATCTACAACCACTTTCTCAACCTTCTTTCCTCCTTGTCCGTTCTTCATGAACTCTTACGTGTGTTGGTGACTCCAGCAAAGGCCAAGCTCTGTCCATATTTGACAGGTACTCCTCCACATTTGTGGTACTGTTTCAGGATGGAACTGCTGCCGCACCAGGATGTAGGAGAAATTCCGTCTCCATAGCAGTTTGACCAGTTACCCAGCAACACACCACCATCTTTGTTACCAATAACCTGTTGAGGAGAGATGATTGAAAATATTACACTCTGTTTAATGCATAAGCTTAATGCAGAATAGAGAAAATAGAGTTTGTTAGACTTTCCAACATCATATCGGAAAGAAAATGAAGACTCACCATGTCAGACACCACTCTGGAGACGTTAATTGGGCTTCTCCATCCTGAGCAAGGGGTACAACTCTTCTCCAGCACATAAAAACATGCAGCCAAGATTCCCTCCTCAAACTAAGAATCAGATGAAAAAAATTAGAAATTAAGAAACATTAACATGTCAGCCAGCCAATAGTTTACAAAATCTCAGGCTTGAGTTTTGTAATACTGTATGTGAATGAAAGTTTGACTCTTACTTGACCAAAGTTCCATGTTCTGCAGCCAATCTGCTGTTTAGTTCCGTAGTAGATTCTGCCCATGTCATTCAGCACATACTCAGCTCTCTCCACCTCTTCATTCAGGTACACACAGTCATCTGAGAGCAGAAAAAAGTGAACTTGAAGCTTCATAAAGGTTGAATGGTGCTTTCTTTCTTTCTGCATTCATTTTAATCTTCACATATTCAGGTTTTAATGTTATTTTAAAGTGTAATGAAACGCGTACCTTTACACCAGGGGTTGAACAGCATGTAAATGTCATTTTCAGGAACATGTGGTAGAGCGAATCTTCCTCCTTGACAGTGAGTCACGACACTGAGTTGGTATCGTCCAACACAAGCAGTCGGAACAGAGTGCACAGCCAGTTTGATTCGGTTTTGACACCTTTCGACAATCTTTGCCCCCCAGCAGTCTTTCTTGAATTCTTCCACTATTGGAACGATCACATAAGTGCCGTCCCGGATGGATGGGATTTGACCTGCAAAACACACCGAAGAACAAGAGATTCAGGTGAGCATAGAAATAATAAACTTTTTGTCATGTCACTGTTAAAGAAGGCTATAACTGACCAAGTATGAGCTCCAGATGAAGTTTGTCTTTATTTGGAGTGAAAGGTCGTGTCAGCTCAACCCACATCTGGAAACATTGTCCTCTACGGATGATGAGGTGATCACTCTGATAATAATTTGTGTGATGCTCCAGTCGGTTTTGTCCTTCTCTGCCAATAAGGAGGTCAATAGAGCACACCTGCAGCGCTGAATCCGAAAACGAACAAGAGCGGAAAACTATCAAAGATCAGACCTTAAACTTAGAAATTTCATTCCCACTATTCAGTTTACAGCGCTTACCGTCACTTCCACATGCTTGTTTGCCTTTGGAATCACTGCAAGGGCTGATATTGCAAACTGACTGGCTGCATATCCCTTCCCGCTCTTCCAATTCCCGTTTGGTTCCAGTGCAAATATTTTCACGAGACATACTTTAAGCTTCAAAAGCAGACACAAGAATGGACAAAAATTATAAAACAGTTATCATCTTAGAAAGTTATTTTTTTTTTTTTTTAAAAATGGCTTCTACAATTGCTGTATTTAGAAAATGTCAGTTTTCCAAAGGCAGTAATTATATATACGAATACTAAAACTAAATAAAACCAGGTCACAATATTAAAATAATGAATGTGCTGATACTTACATGTCCTTGTCCCAGAATGTGACTTGTACCCGTTTATTTAAAGTGCAATATTGTTCTCAAAATTAATAAAGTATGTGAAAGTAGGTGTTGCTGTGATGAACTAGACTTGCTCCAAAAGTTTTTCTCTGCTACACACCGGTATATAACGACCTCCTCTCCACCCAAACTGCCCATAGTGTGTGAATTTTTTTCTTCATGGTGAGTCACACAGTTTTAAAAAAAATAATAATAATAATTAATGTGCCAAATTTACCTTGTATTATAAATTAACACTAGTATAATTGCTCTGGTTCTGAGCGGTCATTTAAGTGTCAGACTAAGCAGATAATTACACTGGATTTTCACATACAAAGGGAATACATGAAATGTGGGACACTATATGTTAGCTTAAAAATCTAAATGGCCACATTAACTGTCATGTCATACTAGTTTAGGATAAACTTTAATGCTGCTTTTTAGTAATGAAAGAACCTACACATACAGTACCAAATGATTGAGATTCAGTGAATTACTTGTACTCGCCCTATACAATAGGTGACACCTATTTACCTACTTTTTTTCCATAATTTATGTCTGATGAAAAGCCTTGAGATTAAAACTTAGTGACTGATACTGCATTTAAATCACGTACAAACATTAGTTTATTCTGACAGAGATTGCAGTCTGGTTAATACTGTTGCACAGTACAACCACCAAATTGCTACAAAATGCTGCTTCTCATTTTTTTTTTACAATATTTTTTTTAATGCCAGTTATGCAAAATAATTACTATAAATAATAAACTAAAGGAGTCGTTTGCTTTGCATGTTGCAAAAGATTGAATAGTGTTTTTATTTCAATGGATGTCAATTATTGACCATTTGTTGCAAAGTCCTGTCCACTTGAGGGCTCGTCTCATCACACAGAGAAGCCATGGCTTCCACACGGGGTTAAAATGCTGATTAGAATATATTATGTAACAATGCCGTTTTGTATTGTGTTATTTCTCACCAATTACATTAACTTTGAAGGACAAAACAGACGAAAATGAAGCCATCTTCACAATGGCACACCTGTATAAAGGTCCTAGATCACGTAATTTTCGCAACTAAACTTTTGTCTACTGAATTTTTTTTATTCAAAAAGATATTTCGTCAGCTGAACAATCAGATTGTTGTTAAACAACAGTTCAATCCACTGAACGCACTGTATTCTACTCATTTTAACATTTTTCTTTCAAAAAACTAAAAACATTTAAAACAGTTCATGCTTTACGAATCTTTTGTTTCGAATCAGTGGTTCGAAGCGCCAAAGTCACTGATGATGTAACGAAGCCTCGTTTACTGAAATCACGTGTTTCACGATTTCAACAGTTCATGTGATTTTGGCAGTTTGATATGCGAACCGAATCTGATTCGAAACAAAAGATTCGTAAAGCTTCATGAGTGTTTCAAAACAGTGTTTTGAAATCGACCATCACTAGATATTGTTGAAAAGTCGATATTTTGTTTTTTTGGCGCACAAAAAGTATTCTCATATCTTTATAATATTAAGGTTGAACCACTGCACTCACATGAACTGTTTTAAATATGTTTTAGTGCATCTGAAAGTGTTCACTGAATCACTGAAACATCGGATTTCATCAAAAACATCTTCATTTGTGTTCTGAAGATGAATGAAGATCTAGAACGACATGAGGGTGAGGAATTAATGACACTTTTCATTTTTGGGTGAACTAACCCTTTAATGCATGAATGCATCCAGCTTTTTTTCCGTACATGCATGCATAAAGGGAAAGCTCTTTAAGAGAGTGTTCTTGAAGGGTTAAAACTTTGCAGTAATAAACCGCTATGCCTTTATTTTAGTGATAGATTAGAAGAGATGAAGCACAGAAACAAAAATCCAGAGTTAAAAATCCAATGCTGGTCAATTAATGCTGTATTACTTTTAACTGTTGCAACGTATTTAAATACACTACAAATTTGACCCAAAAGCAGCTTTCCTAATATTACAGTAAAACTGACAGAAGAGGAGATAAAACTGCACCAAACAGAGCAGATAAACTAATGAAATAAGCTTAAAGAGACTGATGTGTCAGCCAACGGCGATGCTATAATATGGTGCCACTGCAGTAATGAAGTGAGAGTGGAAACTTAAAAATCTACTTAATTATTGTGAGGAATTAAGTGCTTAAGAGATTTGAATCCCTGAGAATTGATCTAGCAAGATCATAGCATGAAAAGTCTCCTAGTTTCTGTGATGTAGCAAAGCAGAAAGGAGAGGAGAAAACATCTAAACTTTTCCAAAAGCATGTTCTCGCTGTCCAGCACAAATCCAGTGACCATCAACACCGTTCTGTATGTTTCCAGCTGTCATTGACGTTCAATATTGATGGACTGGGATGGCAGCAAGCCAGAACTTTTAATTATGGGTAAACTGACTAGAGCATTATAATAATTGTCTGCTATTATAATACATAATAGAGTCATTTAGAAGATTAGACAATGCCTTACAGTAGACAATGCTTTTAGAGCAACCCTGTTTTTTCAGTGTTGAAAGCTCATTAAGTGCTCAGTGAGAGTTTTGCACTTGCGACTTTTCTTCCTTTACGGTGCCACGCCTCCCCATAGTATGTTCAACTCCCTGATTGAACTCAATTATTGTCATCTGATAAACACAATGAAATGGGAGATGCTTTGTGTGTTGCCGTATAATTTTAGTGGTTATACAATAATTACCTTTCATGCTTTCTCACTGTTTTTCAGTGACATTTCAAGCCTGACCACAGTGAGCCTGACATTTATTTTCGAAATGCCACTTGAATTCGCATCACTTGACTTTCCTCAGTTTAACTGTGCTTTTATTGCCAACATTATTGTCAGGGAAAAGAACTAAAATCATTTTAAATGAGGACATTTTTTAAGTGCTAGTGACTGAAAAAAAATCATAAAACCTTGGATGGATGGATGGATGGATAAATGGATGGTTGGATGAATGGATGGTTGGTTAAATGGATGGTTGGATGGATGAATGAAGAAATGGATGGTTGGATGGATGAATGAATAAATGGATGGTTGGATGGATGAATGAATGAATACGTGGATGGATGGATGAATGAATGAATACATGGATGGATGGGTGGATGAATGAATGAATGAATACATGGATGGATTGATGAATGAATGAATACATGGATGGATGGATGGATGAATGAATGGATGGTTGGATAAATGAATGAATGGATGAATGGATGGTTGGATCGATGGAATAACAGACAGTTCGACAGAAGAAACAATGAATGCTGGCCATTTTATTGTTTTCTGTCAAGTCTGACCAGAACTACTAGATAGACTATAGTCATATCAATTTGCTAAAGCCATTGTACAGTAATTTTTCTACTAATAATTTGCTGAATTGCAGAGGTATGGGTGTTTTTAGGTCATTTTAACTTAATTGGTCTCATTAAAGGCCATTTCTCTTCATTTTCTCAGACACCTTCTGGGTGGAGCATGAGCTTCAGGTTGGGGATGGTGAACATATTGGATAATGTTTATGTTGTCACAGAAAAGGACAAATTTATAAATATTAGGGTACATACTGATGTGAAGTTATGACATCAGATTCCTTACTTGCACTTGTCAAATAAGAGACATCTCTTCCTTCCTTACTGCAGGGGCCGGTGTTTGAATTCATGGGGTCACCCTCTGGCCGTAAAAATTAATAAGACATGGAAATTAAACAGCATATTTAATTATAGATTCTCTTGCATGTGAATTTTCATTCCCATAGTTTCTCCTCTGTCCAATTTTATGAATCGTTCTATTTAATAACTATATAACAAGTCGAACATCAAAGAGTCTTCCTTGTTCTGACAAAATTCAGAGATAAATGTAATCGACAATTAACTGTACTGCAATTTAACTTGATACAATCATGCAATATTACTGCATGTGTCAGAATTAATTTTGCCTTAAAATCCCTTATCTAATCTCTTTGTTAAAGGGAGCTTCAATCCTTCAAATATAGGTAAAAGAAATTATTTTATTACACAGCTCTCTGACTAATCACGGCATTGCATAAAATGCATAAAACTTTGTACTATTCACTTCTCAAAAATGACCCAATTTTTTTTTTTTTTGCTTCAATGGAATGGGATGACACTTGGTGACTTTTGTCGCATTAGCCATGTGATCACACAAAAAATCATGGACATATTCATATTCAACATTCAGATATGTTGAAGGGTCGTTAAAAAAAAAGTCACACTTGGCTCCTTCACGAATCAATGAATGGGAAATATGAAAAATACGAAAACTTTTGGTGGTACAGGCTACAAATCAGCCACTGTGCAGAAAAAAAAGTGCACAGAAATGAATGGGAGACACTAAAATGTCAAGAGTGCAAAATTTACACAAAACATTAAGCTGTGATAAAACATACCTGTTCATTTTTGTTACATTCATACTGAATTTTGATTTTGTGAGTAACAAAATGTCCTGTGTTCAGGTTTGACTGTAGTAAAAAAATACAAAAACTGTCACTTCAACATTTCAAACAAAAAAATAAAATCTAAACTTTGACAAAGTTGTCTTTGAGAAAGTCTTAGTATAAATCCAAATCCACAACTTGATAAAAATAAATGTTTATGTCTAAAAACCACTGCAGAATTTAGAAGCCACTTTACATAGAACTATATTACATACGTTTTTCTTTTTTTTTTACTCCCAACAGATGGCACTAATCTGCCTTCAAAAAATTGGATTTTAAATGCCTTGTCTCTATTTTAACATGGAATACTGCTTGAATTGAAAAATAATGTATTATTAATGTAGAAATTATGTATTATTTTCAATGGGGAAAAATTGCTAATACAAATTGAATAAATATTGCATATTATCATAAAATACTCTCAAAATGGGAAACAATAATCAAAAAATATTATTGAAACAAAAATATATTACATTGGTTTTCCTGAAAAAAAAAAACAAATACGTCACATTTCAAGGTTTCGGTCATTTTTGACTGTGGAAGAGGAACAGAGGGTTAAACAAACCGGGTCAGAGAGAAATATGTGACATGTATGTTTCTGTAAACGTAAGATATAGATTCCTAAATAAAGGATATATTCATCAGTTTTATGACTAATGTCAATGTCTTAAATGAACAGACCTGCTCTGTCAGGAAAATGCATTAAAATGACTCTGCCTACAGTTTAAAAGTTCAGAACAATTAAACTAAGATGTTAATTTGTCCCATTAATGCTCTCAAAGAAACCATTAAAATTAGCATATGTGACTCAAAATCCTTTGATCCCTTTCTTGAGAGCATAATTCTTCCCTCTTTTGCTATGAGCTGTGGATGGGGTGGAGATGGAAGATAAAGTATAAAAATCCCCTCTACAGTGGAGACGTCAACAGTACGATCAACCAGCTGGTTAAAGCAGGACTTACTGTTCCCTTGCTGCACTAAATCAAGTTCTCGGTTCAGTTTCTCTTGAACGGACAAGCGCTAAAACATGTAAGTAACCATCGTTGTTTGAAACTTATTAAATGGCTTTGTTGTGCACAGATATGTTGCTGTATCTAGAATTCAATCGAGAGTTGGTTAAAAACCCAACAGCATCTTCAGCAGATTATTATTTAAGTATTTCTTTTTCTGGTAGGAAGTTAAAAATATTGATCTAATAATTGTGAAAAACAATTCTAAGAACAAAAACATCTAAGAGACCTTATTTATGAATTATTAACCATCTAATGACCAATCTCTTTCTTTTTTGCCCAGCATGCCTTTTGCATACAACCCGTACAAAAGCCTCTGCACCCTCGGCCGCTTCCCAGCCATTAAACTGCAGGCGGAGGACTGGAGGAGAACATCATGCGGCGCACCGGTTTATCCTTATTCTTACGTTAACCCTTACTACACCTCTTACCCTTACTCCTCCTCTTACCCTCACTACACCTCTTACCCTTACTCCTCCTCTTACCCTCACTACACCTCTTACCCTTACTCCTCCTCTTACCCTTACTACACCTCCCCTTACTACACCTCCTACCCTTACGCCACCCCTTGCGCTAAAACTTATGTAAACCCCTGTGCAACCCCTTGCTCTGTCCCTTATTCTTACCCATGCGTCAAACCGTGCGTCAACCCATGCGCCAAACCTTGCGTTAACCCTTGCGTTAACCCTTGCGTTAACCCTTGCGGCGTCGTCAATCCATGCCGTGATTATGAGACCAAGGAAGTTGTCATCAAGGAGCGCGTGGAAGAGTGCACAATCAAGCAAGGCTGTGGAGGTGAAGGTAAGAGTCGTAGATCTTTGTCCTGCAATGCATGATGGGAAATGTGTTTTATAACTCAATAAATGTATGATATTGAATGACCCGTCTTCTGCTTTGTCGTTTTCTCAGAAGCTGTCCTCCGCGTGAGTAAAGTCGATCTAATCAAGTGCAGGACCGGACTGAATCGTCAGGAGCATCACACACACTGTTTCCCCGATGATCACCTCATCGTCCGCAGAGGACAGTGCTTCAATATGTGGGTTGATCTGTGCCGTCCATTCAATCCAAGCTGTGACAAACTTCACCTGGAGCTGAGACTCGGTTAGTTACTGTATGACCCATATGTGCATGACGAATGAGAACATGCTGATAGAGTATATGTAGAGGAACATTCATTTATACCTCTCTGGAATCTCGTTCTTCGGTGTGTTTTACAGGTCATGTCCCATCCATCCGGGACGGCACTTATGTGATCGTACAGATTGTGGAAGAATTCAAGAAAGACTGCTGGGGGGCAAAGATTGTCGAAAGGTGTCAAAACCGAATCAAACTGGCTGTGCACTCTGTTCCGACTGCTTGTGTTGGACGATACCAACTCAGTGTCGTGACTCACTGTCAAGGAGGAAGATTCGCTCTACCACATGTTCCTGAAAATGACATTTACATGCTGTTCAACCCCTGGTGTAAAGGTACGCGTTTCATCACACTTTAAAATAACATTAAAACCTGAACATGTGAAGATTAAAATGAATGCAGAAAGAAAGAAAGCATCATTCAACCTTTATGAAGCTTCAAGTTCATTATTTTCTGTTCTCAGATGACTGTGTGTACCTGAATGAAGAGGCGGAGAGAGCTGAGTATGTGCTGAATGACATGGGCAGAATCTACTACGGAACTAAACAGCAGATTGGCTGCAAAACATGGAACTTTGGTCAAGTAAGAGTCAAACTTTCATTCACATACAGTATTACAAAACTCAAGCCTGAGATTTTGTAAATTATTGGCCGGCTGACGTGTTAATGTTTCTTAATTTCTAATTTTTTTCATCTGATTCTTAGTTTGAGGAGGGAATCTTGGCTGCATGTTTTTATGTGCTGGAGAAGAGTTGTACCCCTTGCTCAGGATGGAGAAGCCCAATTAACCTTTCCAGAGTGGTGTCTGACATGGTGAGTCTTCATTTTCATCTTAGCATCCTGAATTTGATGTTGGAAAGCCTGACAAACAGTCTGATTTGCTCTGTTTAAAGTGTGGTACATCTGCGTGAAGCTTGAGGCGTTAAAAAAACCCCAGCATTTTCAATCATCTCTCCTCAACAGGTTATTGGTAACAAAGATCGTGGTGTGCTGCTGGGTAACTGGTCAAACTGCTATGGAGACGGAATTTGTCCTACATCCTGGTGCGGCAGCAGTGCCATCCTGAAACAGTACCACAAATGTGGAGGAGTACCTGTCAGATATGGACAGAGCTTGGCCTTTGCTGGAGTCACCAACACACGTAAGAGTTCATGAAGAACGGACAAGGAGGAAAGAAGGTTGAGAAAATGGTTGTAGATGTAATGCGCTTCTTCTTCTTCTCTTTCTCACAGTGTTGAGATGTTTGGGCATTCCCGTTCGTCCAGTCACAAACTTCTGTTCTGCTCATGACACTGATGTTTGTCTGACAAATAACGTCTATTTGGATGAGAAATTTCATCTGATTGATAACATGAACCATAATTCAATCTGGTAAGTGTCAAACATTTGTGATTACTAAGAGTTCCTCTGAATGTGCATGACCGTCTTCTCCTCGTGTAGGAACTACCATGTGTGGAATGAGGCCTGGATGGCTCGTCCTGACCTGCCATCTGGTTTTGGAGGTTGGCAGGTGCTTGATGCCACTCCTCAGCTGACCAACCAGGGATTCTTCCGCTGCGGCCCCACCTCTGTCGCTGCGATCCGCAGCGGACAAACCTTCCTGAAGCATGACGTGCCCTTCCTTTTCGCCGAAGTGAGATAATTCCTTTAATTAAGCTTTCTGTCATGCAGAGATTAACATATGACTAATCACTCCTGCTGTGTCTCTAGGTGAACAATGATAAGGTTTACTGGCAGCGCAAATGTGATGGAACCTTTGGTGTTGTCCACGTTGAGAAGGATGTAGTAGGTCACTGCATCAGCACCAAAGCCGTCGGCTCAGATCAACGTCTAGATATCACAAACCTCTACAAACACCCATTTGGTAAAAACCACATGCATGTCTCTTTAAACATCCAGTTAAGATTCATGGTCTCACCTGTGACATGTCGTCATGCTTCCATTAATCAGGTTCGTCTGAGAATTGTGCCGCTTTGGAAACAGCCATTCGTCACGGCTCCAAGAGATGCACATACCCGCTGCCCTGCGCTGAGGATGTTGTCTGTGAAGTCACCATGAAGGGCGATGGACCGTGTGTGGGAAAAGATGCCGTGCTTTGCATCAATCTAAGAAACAAATGCAGCTCACCTCGTAGCGTAACCCTCCACAGCCACGCGGCAGCCATGTACTACACTGGAGTCAGGAAGACCTTCCTGAAGAGAGACCAGACATGCATCGAGCTCAAGCCCTCTGAATGTGAGAAATTATAGCGTTTGAGTAACCGCACAGTTACTATAGAGCAGCTCATGAGTAAAGTTAATAATGCAAATCAGCACACCATCTCTCGATGTGTTAGTTATTGAAAATAGAGACTCGTCATCAAAGCATTCCGTATTCATCACCTTTCCCACTACAGGCAAACCTCTGGAATGGACCCTGAGTTACAACGAGTATAAGGAGCACCTGGTGGATCACGCCCCACTGATGCTCAACCTCTTTGGACACGTCGCTCAGACGAAGCAGATTCTGGCCACCCAGTACAGCTTCAGACTGCGCACTCCAGATCTGGTCATCGCTGTGAGTTTAAAGCATTCAACTTGTTCTGTTGATCAGTTGAAATAGTTTAGAGCTAAATTATGTGTTTTTTTTCTCAGCCTGTTTGTGATGCTGTCCTGGGTCAGGAAGTGCCATTCAAAATCACATTCCAGAATCCACTGCCTTGTGTTCTAAAGAACACTGCGTTCCGCTTTGTGGGACTTGGACTGCCGCATCCCAGAATTGTTAACTATGGGTAAGACACTAGAATATTTTTTATTATTTACTCATTTAAATACTTTTTTCCATTTAAATTGTTATTAAATTAATTTTCACTGAATTAGATCAAATTGATGGATGAACAGAACGCTCAACACTCTTTCTGTGTTGTTATACAGTTTGTGATTATTTAATATAAAAAAGAAATTCAAATATAAAATAATTTTGTATTACTAATCATCTTATTTAATCTAAAAAATAAATTTTTTAAAAGCAATTAAAATATAAATGATAATATATTAAATAAGTGTTTCTGTACATTTTATTACTATTAAATCTATAAAAGTAGTCTTTAAAAACACTATTAAAATATAAATATATAAATTATAGTAATATAAAATAGTCACTAAAGTTTGTGAATTTCATAATTATTAAAAATTTAATTAATGAAATGTAAGTATATCAATTAGTTATATTAAATAATAATATGTTGCTGTATCTAATAAAAAAAAATATATAAATTATAAATTATAGAAATATACAACTGTATTACTAGTTGAGTGAATATTTAATCTAACAAAAATAATTAATAAAAAGAATTAAGATATAATTATATAAATTAATTATATTAAATGTGTTGCTATAGTTAATTATTTAATATAAAAATAGACATTACAAAAAATAAAAATATATAAATTATAGTAATATTAAAAAATAGTATGTTTTTCTAGTTATTATTTATGTTATAAATAAATAAATTACAGTAATATAATATTTTTGTCGCAATACAGTTTGTGAATATTTAATCTAACCAAACAAATAGTGTGTGTCTTCAAAACATAATAGTAATATTAAATATTCTTCCTTTTTTTCTTCCTCAGTGACATTGCAGGACATGCCACAGTGTGCCTGACGGAGAAATTTGTTCCCAAGTGTCACGGCCCACACAAACTTCTGGCTTCATTCGACTGTCCTCAGCTCACTCAGGTGCATGGATTCACCAACGTCGTGGTCAAGCAGCACTAAACCAATCGAATAACCAAAAGAGAAGAAACGTCAAGGCTCCACTGAACAGAAAGCGCTCACATTAAACAGCATCTATTAGTTTCACTTCACCTACAAGCTGTAAACCTTAAACTAATCATGATCTAGGAGACACTGCCGTCTTCTGATCCTAATGACATTTCCCATCTTTTTAAGTAGTATTTTGGGAGATGGGATTTCAAATGTTATACTAAATAATCATTGATCACAACCAAGTTTATTTTTCCTTTTCATTTTTTTAATCGTTTAATTGTTTTCAAATAATTGTTTCATGGTGATGGTTACTGTCCTGTGTAGTTTCAGCTTCAAATAAAATATTCCCAGCATACGAAACTGTGTTCGCTTGTGATGAATCTATTCGAACGAGGATTCCTCTTGTCGTTTAAAATCTTTTCCAGAACAAAAACTTTTATATTTCACAAAAATCCAGAGTTTTGCAGACTGCTTGTCATCACCGGTTTCTAAAACCTCAAAAACATTGATATAGAGCATTGCTTCGCTGGTATTAAAAGATAATATAAAACGCATTTCAAGTCAAATAATCAAAAGAAAACAGAACAGATACTAAGTTTAGTGTTAAAATATATATATATATATATATATAAAATAGTCTGACATCCGAATCTACCGTCCAGCAACAGCTGATTAAGTCCATCCAGTTATCCAGGTGAATGAAAAGCATTCAGTGCATTGTACTGAATCCCTGAGAAAGACTGCGGTCTTGGTCCGATTCTGAAGAAGCATCTATTCTGCACAAACACATCTGAATCCAGTTGTAGAAAGAAAAGTAGAACTTTGTGCATCTCCTCATGCAAAACTCTTCATGTTAAGCGAGAAGCGTTTCCGACAAGGCATTGATTCAGGAGTAAGACTTCAGTGAGGCTACAAGGTCCTAAAACAGTACACCGGCTTCATAAAGAGCGGCTCAGTCAGGATTGGTCTGAAGGGGTCTGTCTTGTGTCTGATGGTAATATGACTCGCTGCTCGTCTATTCGTTTGGCCTGGGAGCGAAGGATGAGGCTGAAGAAGTCGTCGTCTGGGACTGTGGGGCCTCTGGTGGGGGGAGGGGGAGGAGCACACCTCTGATCATCCAGTCTGGATCCCTGTGCAAATCAAAGACAGAACCTGAACATACGCTTCCAAAAGGATATAATATTTAAAGAGGATCTATTATGCTTTTTTTTTTTTTTACATTTTCCAACTTTCTTTAACCCTTTAAGCACTGAAGGCATTTTAGAGTTGTTTTTTTTCCTGAGTGACACACAAAAGTAGAGACTCGTAACTCCAAATCTGTAGCAAGGAGAGTTTTCGTTTGATAGAAATTTCTTAAAATTTTTTAGTGGAATAAATTCTGACATTCTCATAATAAGAAACTGATGATAAAATACTAAAAAAAAAAAAAAAAAAACACGTTTTAAGTTCGCCGTAGAATTATTACCTGTTGCACCATCTGGACGTAGCGCACGTCTGAGACTAAATCTTACGCCTAGTCAAAGGAAGGTGTAAAGCGAGAAGTCTTGACTTGTTTCCATGATGGAAATAAAGACAAATAAAAACGTTGAGATGATGGAGCGTCTGGTATACATGTCGTGTTTTTCAGAGCTGTTCTCGGTACTAAAGGCGGGTCGGGATTATCTGCTAAATTTGAAAGCGTTATTAAAATATAACTTGCTCTATAAATTTGTGTAGACTACTCTGTGTAAACAGGTCTAGCCTACAACTTGCTCCATAAATTTGTACTTCGTGTAAACAGCTTGTGTTTTGCCACATAAAAATCTTTTTTTTTAATTTTGTTACTGAATTGCTTTGCTTGCATACCAAAATATGCATATACTTACTGAATTGCTCAATTTTTCTTGTTTTACAATCTGATCATTTTTTTTTGGCCCAACAGTAATTTTTCATCTATTCGTTGGAGCCAATAAATTCACATTTGTAACCATAGTAACACGAACGTGTCTCAACTAAGAGTGCGGTAGAACATATCATCGTCTACGCTAAGCGTAGCTGCGCCTAGTCGTAGCTTTCGATGGTGCAACAGGTGTAAATATTCATCGGAAAGCTGGACGTAACTGAGTCCAGCGTAGAGCTTACACCCAACTTTTTTACGTCCAGCTGGTGCAACCGGCCCTAGAGCACTCTTCAAAAACGATGGTCTCTTGACAAACTAAATGACATGAATTACATATTCATATATTCGAAATGAAAGATATCGACTGTACTGAATGTGAGCTTGCTTATTTTGCTCCAGAAAAAGGATTTATTAAGTTCACACTGCATGTAATGAAGAAACTCTGCTTCTAACCACAGGAATGATTTTGGGAAACACGGACTCGTTGAATGATGCTGATAATGACGGAACTTGCGACCATATTTGGCTAACGATGCTTTCGGGAAACGCACGCCTGAGCGATACTGAGAGATTGGGAAGAGAGGAGCTGCAATAATGTCAAATATGTGAAAAATGAACAGTCAAGCAATGAAATCTATTCTAGTAGACAAAATCAAGACTTTGTAAAAGGGCATAAATGGCCTCTTTAATGATGCAGCATAATGATAAACAACATTAACCTGGCACTTAATCAGCATGTCGAAGAAGTCTTCATTCGGTTCTTTGCTATCGGCCGTGGCCATGAGTTTGCTGAGAACATCCTGGCTGTGGCGCTGGTCCAGCCGGAGACCCGGAAGACTGCTCACACTGGCCCTCTGCTCGTCCAGCCGACGGCTCTGAGAGCTGGCCAGCAGGTCTAGAAAATGGCTGGGTTGTGCCGAGGCCTCCGCTTCGGACGCGGAAATAGCTGAAGGTTAAAAACAGTACAGTGTAGTCCACTTAAATACCGCCATGTGAATACCTTTCTTACAATACACGATGGTTCAAAAGTTTAGGGTCAGTAAGATTTTACTATTCATCAAGGACACATTAAATTGATAAAAAATGACGGTAAAAGCATAAAACATTTCTATTTCAAATAAATGCTTTTGTACATTATATTCATCAATGAATCCTGAAAAAAAAAAAGCATCACAATTTTCACAAAAAAGTTTCTTGAGCAACAAATCATAATATGATTTCTGAAGGATCATGTGACACTGAAGACTGGAGTAATGATGCTGAAAATTCAGCTTTGATCACAGGAATAAATTATTTTTTACAATATATTCACATAAAAAACATTTATTTTGAATTGTAATAATATTTCACAATATTTCTGTTTTTTCTGTATTTTTGATCAAATGAATGCAGCCTTGATGAGCAGGAGAGACTTCTTTCAAAAATATTTTTAAAATCTTCCCAACTACAAATTTTTGAACAGTAGCGTGTATATATATTTATTATAATGATTATTACTTTAAAAAAATGTATTTTACACTTTTTAATCATGATATCTTTAACACCATGTCCTAACCAGGCATGATGCTCAAAAGTAACAAACAATCTCTTCCATTTATCTGTACATATAGTATTCCATAAAGGTCATTTCTGTTCACATTGTTTCTGTATATCATGCCATCTCAAATCATTCCCACTTAAAATTAATGACTTTCTTTAGGCTTTGCCGCTTTAAATTGTTTTCAGTGTGAATGCACCATGAGTGATTTTATTGCACAGTCATGTAGTTCAAGTTTGCACAGGTCAGTACAGTCAGGGAGGAAGGGGCGACTCACGTTTCCTCAAGGCTACGGATGGGGTTTCACAGGGAAAGGAAGGGGCGGGAACACGGCTTACGCCGTCCTCTAACGAGCACCTTTGATCGTCCATGCGGCTGCCCTGGAAGCGGGTTAGGAGGTCAAAAAAGCCGTCGTCACCCAGCGTGTCTGGAGCGTACTGTGGAAAAGCCCCGTTCAAAGAAGTGAGAATAAAAACAATAAATATTTGGTATTTTATTTGTAGAATTTATCATTTAAAAATGCAACTTAAACAAAAAGCCATCAAAAAAGGTCCATTTGTCATTGATTGTTAATTTGTCAGTTTTATAATTTATGATTTTAGAGAACGCATGCAGGTTAATTCCAGCCTCTCTTACATATTTTTTGAAACGGAACATTGCTAATTAAAGTTGCCATGAAATCATAAAGGAATATTGCAGTATTTATTATAAATATTTTATCCATGCACCTTTTTTTTAAATTAATGTGCCCTTGTAATCAAAATAAGTTCCCCTCCCTCTTGCAGCGACATCTCTTTTCTTCTCTGATGATGCGTTTACTGGCATGAGGGCGGGGCAACCTGTCACTCACATGAGATCCACCAATAGCAAACCACAACCATCTAATTAATTCCCAGTGGACAAAATCAAGTCCCACCCATTCATTTTTTTCTTGTTCGGGAAGCAGTTGGATATATACGTCTCATTAAGGAACAAAAAGGGTTTTAAAGGGGTCTTTAAGTACCTGTGTGTCCAGAGGGGCTGAAGTTGGGTTGCTGCTGTGGTTTTCAGCTGGTGGACTGGAGTTTGAACCATTCGACTTGTTTTTTTTGCTCCTGAAGCGATTGATGAAGAAAAGTTTGGAAGATGTCTTGGCTAGGGACGTTCTGGTTGGCGATTTGGTTTGCTGGGGGGTTGTAGTGTCCTCACAGGCCTGCCCCTGGGTAGATGAAGCAGAAAAACTTTATAGAGTCTTTTGTTGTGCAAATTATTTGATATGCAAAACATTATGAAATTTAAGTGACAAAATGTAAATGCAATGCATGCAAGTCCTAGTCTCTTGTAAGGGGTCACTTAAGGCAAATTCACATGAAGAATGAATCAAAATCACTGAATCAAAAGCAAAACGCAAACCATCAGATTTTCCTCAATTCTCATTTCTGAAATGAGGGAAAAAATAGCATTCATTGCCTAATGTCTCATCAGCAGGTGTGGAAAGTCATAGAAAGTTATTTATTACATTTTGATTAAAGATTTCAGTGGAATAACAAACACTGATAAATTCATTCAAAATAAGATCAGAAATGTGCATTAAAAAAAATCGTGTCATTGTTGATGTTGAATTAAAAGAGTTTTCACATCATAAAACTGTTGTACAAGCTTTAATTTATAGCGATTTAAATAAAATAATTAATAACAGTAATTAGAATCACAAAAAAAAACAACTAACTTGCATTTAATTAATGAAAATTAGGGATGAAAATGATCATGATGCAAAAATCTTCATAATCCTAAAAAAGGCTAGATTTTCTTGACATAAAATATAATTTCTTATTTTTCTTTCTTTTTTATTTAGATTGGCATGATTTTTTATTTATATTTTTCTTTTCCATGAGATTTCACTCGAAGCTAATTTCTTAAAGCTGATGCTTTTAAACTTAAAATTAGTGTTTTTTTTTTTTTTAAACTTGGATGCTTGTAAACCTATAGAAGCTTGTTTCCGCCAGCGGAAAAAAAATTACTCTATGAGTTTATAACTCGCAATTCAGACTGTAAGGCCCGGTTTCACAGACAGAGCTCAGCCAAGATAAGGCTCTAGTTCCATTAAGATTTTTAAGAAGCTTTTATAAAAATACACCAGAAAAAAAACATGACTGGTCAATGGCATCTACAGACAAAATGGCAGTGACATATTTTAAGATCTTTCAGTTAAAATGGTGAAACCGGGGATATAACTCACAATTCACAATTGTGAGAAAAAAAATTGAATTTTTATTTTTTATTCAGTGGCGGAAACAAGCTTCCATGTTAACTTATTGTAGGAGAATCCAAAAGAAAATTAGGAACCTTTTTAATAAAAAAAAAAAAAAATTGTGTTAATCTCAATAGATGTCTAGTCTTCAATCCTGATCCCTAGTCTTTAGTGTTGTGTTTGTGATGTTTTGAATGCGTTTGAATGTCTTACCATATTTTTGTCAGAGGTCAGTTTCATGAGCTCCATGTTCTCCATGCTGTGTCTCCGGCTTCCTCTGGATCTTCCATCTACACAAGCAAAAAGAAGCAGGACTCATTTTGTAGAACAGCTGTGAAGATCTACCGTCAGCTACACAATTTACTGATATTACTAATAATATAAGTCAGTTTATACGCTTAAAATGTTTTAATGTAAATGTTAAATGATTTTAATATAAAAAATGTTTACAATTTTTTTCAAGTTTGAATGTTTAAACAAAACGTACAGCTTTTAGCCAGTAGGTGGCACTATTATCAAACTCCTAACACCAAAAACTATGGTACTCTCAAAGCACAGTCCCATTGATAAACTACATTTTAATATGCCAAATATGCAACAACAACAACAAAAAAGTGTGTGTTTGCATGTTTAGGTAACGACATTAAAACATTTTAACACTGCAATTCTTTTAATCTGAGTTTTTAGTCATTTGATAATATTCTTAGATGGGTTAAACAGGTGATTATATTATATTATATTTATTTATTTATTTGCTTTGTGGTTTGTAAATTTTAGTGCTTTACTTTCATGTGCTTATATAAAAGTAATATTTCTCCCACCTTGTATGCATCATAAAAATGTATAAATAAAAAAAAGGATGCTTTTATAGGATGCTTGTACAGCATTTGTGGTGTTAATGTTTGAGGACAGTTGTGTGTGCCGTTACCAGGCAGACTGCTGTCCGCGGACGGACTCTCGATGAAGGCAGAGCTGTTTGTGTTTGAACTGTTTTGCTTCAGACCCAAAACTAACTGCAGATCAGACACGTTCATCCTAGCCGTCAGCTCCCCACTGCGGTCTCCAATCTGAGGAGCGCACACATACAGGAAGGAAAAAACATTACTGGAAGTGCTAGTCCAGAAAGCTCACGCTCAGAATCGCACGAAGCCTGTCCAAGTCACATTTCACCCCAAAATCAAAAGAAAGAAAGAAGACATTTTAATTTTTTATGACATTTAAGCAGGAAAATTTTGTCTTTTTCTTCTTTTCACCTCTGTTCTGGCTTTCTAATAAAGCCGCCACTGTATCTGATATTAATATAACATAATAATAATCATATTAATTAACATAATATTTCTGGTTATGTGATGAATTGTTTATGCTCCTCTATCACTCATTTTCATTTGAACAACTAAAATAAATAAATCTAAATAAACTAAAACTACTATAAGTATACATATTTTTTAATAAAAAAAAAAAAAACTAAAATTAAACTGAAAACAAAATATCAACAAAAACTAAAGTATAATAACTAAAATAGTATAGTAAGCTTTATTTTCTTCATGCAAAATAAAATTTATTCTTATAACATTCTTTTTTCTTTGGATTTTTCTTTTCATTAAGATTCAGACATCCCAACTGGGCTTTCCCAGACATCCCAACCTGCAAAAAGTCATTTCAGGGTCATTTCAGGGTCATTTCAGGGTCACCACCCAAAAAAAAAAAAAAAAAAGGAAGAAGGACAAGGATATATTGGAGCAGCCTTCCCTGTGCTTAGCCTCCCTAACATGTTGTGGTCCCTAAAAGATATAAAAGCATAAAATATTATTTCTATAAGCTATAGGCCTATGCAATTATTCATTTAAATATGTAGATAACTTTTACTAATTATATAAGCTGCTTTTACTATTTATGTAAACTGCTTTTATTTATTTTCCATTGCAACTTTAAACAGGTCTAAGGAGTTTGTTGTTTTCATGTAGCCTCGGCAACTCGCCTGAATCACGTGCACATGAAATGAAACGTGTCAGCTCACCTCAACATGCCTTTTGCAATCATTTAACCCGCCATGGGCAATGCTGAAGTCTCTGTTACAAATAGTGCAGCGAGCAAGACTGTCATTATGTTTGACACTTTTGTGTAGTCTGCCGTAAAATGTGTCACACATAACAGATTAATTTGGTTCGGGAGAAGAGATAAAAGCCCGCCCTCACTGACAATTGATTTGGTTGATTTGCCGAAACAGGCCAATCAGGATGCTCTCTGCCTTACATGCGCTTCGCACACGCACAGACACGCAAGGTCTCTCGCTCCCTCTCCCTCTCCGCCGTGCACGGGCTACACGGTTTGAAACACAGTCTCTGTCTCGCATGCGCGCTCTTGCTCGCTCGCTCGCTCTAGATTCCGGGAGATTTTAACTAATTTGCGGGCATCAGGGAGCCGCTATCAATATGCGGGAGACTCCCGGAACTTCCGGGAGACTTGGGATGTCTGGCTTTCCTGTGCAGGCATGAAGTCCGTTAGTGTTATCTCAGTGAGCCACACACACACACACTCATGTCTGTTTTGCTATCTTAGTGAGGACATTTCATACACTTCCATTGATTTTATATCAGTCAATGATATTTTCTATCACCTAAACAAACCCCTTCTCCTAAACCTACCATCCCAGAAACATGTGACCATCACTGGATTTAAATAAAAACATCTTTTGATTGATTTATAAACCTTTTTATCTACTGAGGACCAGTCACATGTCCTCACTAGTGGACATAATATAAGTAGGACATTTGGTCCTCACAAGTAGAGTCAAAACAAGAACACACACACACCTCTTTTGAGATCTCCAGATGTTTTTCAGTGAAGCTCATGGCCTGCTCGTGGTTTCCCAGTGCGGTGTACGCGTTCCCTAAACTCCAGCACGCCCTCCCTTCTCCAATCCTACACACAGTGACAGGAGGATTAGACACGAAAAACAGCAGCACAGACAGGAAGTGTCAAAGACAGCCTACCTGTCCTTGAGGTCCTGTGCTATGATGAGATGTTTGAGGTGATAGTCTATGGCTCTCTCATAGTCCTGCAGTAGTGTGTAGGTGTTGCCCAGACTGTAGCAGGCCTGAGCTTCCACGGCCCTGTCCTTCAGCTGCCGCGCCAACTGCAGCGTCCGCCTGCGGGACAAACACCCGTCAAAATGAGCTCGAGATACACTCTGAACACACTTGAGACGACGGTCGCCTTTGGTTTGCTTAGTTGGGGTTTAAAAGATATAATATAATATATAATATATATTTGTAATATATTTATAATATTATTGATTTGACTTGAATTTTTTTTAAATAAAATAATAAAAATGAAAATAAAAATAAAATAAACAAAGATAAAATAATAAAATAATTATTGTTGTTGTTTCTTTGTTTTTATTCCTTGCTTGTATATATTGTTAAAACTTTGAATTTTTTAAAAATAAAATAAAATAATAAAAGTGAAAATAAAATAAAAATAAAATAATTATATATAAATTATAAAAAATAATTACAATAAAATACTAAAAAGTTACATAAAAAAATAATAAAATAAAACAATTATTCTTTTGTTTCTATTCCTTGCTTGAATATTGTTAAAAACTTAAAAAAATACATTTAAAAAAATAAATAAAATTAAATAATAATTGTTGTTGTTCCTTTGTTCGTATTCCTTGCTTGTATTTTGTTAATAACTTAGAATAAATAAATAAAATACTAAAAAGTTACATTAAAAAAATAATAAAATAAAACAATTATTCTTTTGTTTCTATTCCTTGCTTGACTATTATTAAAAACATACATTTCAAAAAAAAAATTAAAATGAAATATTTGTTGTTGATGCTGTTCATATTCCTTGCTTGTATTTTGTTAATAACTTAGAATAAATAAATAAATAAAATACTAAAAAGTTACATTAAAAAAATAATAAAATAAAACAATTATTCTTTTGTTTCTATTCCTTGCTTGAATATTGTTAAAAACTTAATAAAATAATAAAAGTGAAAATAAAAAATAAAATAATTATTGTTGTTGTTCATTTGTTTGTATTCCTTGCTTGTATAATAAAATAAAACAATAAATAAAATAAAAAATAAAAGCAAACTGACTTGTAATGTTCAGCTGCAACTTCAAACTGCCCAAGGAATATGTATGCATTTCCAAGGTTGCAATATGCCCTCCGCTCTGCGGCTCTGTCTCCAAACTCCTTCGCAATAAGGAGACGCTGTAAAAAGAAGAACGCATTATTAATATTTACATCATGAAACTAATTTTCTGCACTACAGTTGCATAGACAATAATTTCCTTACTATTATTGTATATGTAAATAACATTTAAATTATCAAGCACAGTGTTATATGAATATTATTATAATTAATGATTGTACACACAATAATACAAACTCTCCATCCATTTATTATAGTTTACTTGTGCACTTGAATAGAAACCACATGTACATTTAGATGTAAAACTAACAGCTTCTTCAGGAAACTCTCAGTGTGAAATACCTGCTCGTGAGCGAGAACAGCATCCTGGAAGTTTCCGAGCAAATACTGCGAGTTGCCAAGGTTTCCGTAGGTCCTGCCCTGTGCCGCTCTGTCCCCCATCTCCTTCACAATGGCCAGATTCGCTCTTCAAACCGAGGCGTACGGTATAAGATACAGCAGGGGAGATAAAATAATAAAAAGTTTAGCATGCTTTTGGAAAACATTACTGCTCGTGTGGCCAAATGAATCCCTTTCAGAAATGAAATATTTTGTCTTTTGGCACATGTGTGTCGTCTACACGCTAGTTTTGGGCATTCACAGGAATGAAAACAGTAAACGCTGGCTCGCTCACTCATAGTACTCAGTCGCTTTCTTTAGAGCGATGCGTGCCTCCTCGGGAACGTCTCCAGGGTCCATACCGCTCCAACATATGTTCTTCCCCTTGGCGTGGTACACATTCCCATAATTATACAGCGCTCGAGCCTGCCCCACCTAACAAAACCACACACAGACACACGGCCAGATAACACACACAACCAGCACGGATTACACACCTAAAGCTTGCATTTAAACTATGTTTATAGTCTGCTAAAATAGATCAAGCCGTGTCTTTGGAGAACAGGAAAAACGACTTCCAAAAACATCCAAGGCCAACTTTGCCATTCAAGTGGAATTCAAAGGAAAAATAAATAAATAACTTCTGTCATCATTTACCCAGCCTTAGACATGGCAGATGGCTGAAAAAAATGCTTATAACCTTATGACAATTTCCAAAGAAATCCCATCAAAATTTTTATTTTGCCTTTATTTAAAATGTAATTTATTTATTGACATTTGATAAAATAAAACTAACAGTTAAAATTAAATATATATATATATATATATATATATATATATATATATATATATATATATATTATATTTATATATATTTATTATATATAATAAATTCTATTTCATGCATGTATATTTTATATGTTTATTTATTATTTGCATAACTTAGGCAGAATATGTCAAAATATTATTGTATATTACAAATAATATACTATATAATTAATGAATAACAAAATAATAAAACAATTTTGTTGTTGCTTTGCTTGTATTCCTTGTATATTTTTAAAAACCATTTTAAAAAAATAAATAAAATAAATAAAAATAACAAATGAAAAATAAAATAATTGTCATAATATTTTTGAAAGTTCGGTTGATAACGAAATATAAATCACAGTTTTATGGGAAAGTTAATAAAAAAAAAAATGAATAAAAAGTCAAAATCCTATTACTATTATTCATTTGTTTATTTAAACAATCAGTTTTATTTTTATTTTAACAACAAGTAAATAAATACCATTTAATTTATTTGAACAGTAAATTGTTTATTTTAGCAATTAAATTAATACAATTTTATTTATATTCGAATAGTCCGTTTTATTTTATCAGTAAATAACTAATCTTTTATTTGTGTATTTATTTACTTGCTAACATCAAGAAATAAATACTATCAGTCAATAAACGCATTTAAACAGCTTTTCATTATTTAATCTGCTCACCATAATTTGTTTCCCAAACAATTAGGCTTGTTTTTTTTTTTTTACTGAAGGCTTCTTTGGTTCTGCAAGCATATTATGACCAGGAGCTTCAAGCTCCAAAAAACACAAGAAATGCCATAAAAAGTCAATTCTATTCAATATGTGATATTCCCAGTCTGATGACGGCATATGAAAGCTTCCACCGTGGCGGTCACATCTTATTCACACAGACACATTGCACAAATGTACATTGTGCCTTAACATGCCTGGTTTGACATCAGTACAGAATGACATTGATTCGTGGAAAACATCTTATTTTGTGTGTTTCGACAGAAGAAAGAAACCTCATACAGGTTTTGAAAGATAGAAAGAGAGTAAATGATGACAGAAACTTTATTTTGGCTTAAGCCAAAAATGCTTTTAGTTCCATTTATCACCTCACCTTATCATGGAGCATCCTGGAAATATCCAGGTGTCTTTGGCAACAAACTGCTGCTTCATCATAGCGTCCCAAAACTTTCAACGTGTTTCCAAGGTTCCCACTGGCTTTAGCTTCTCCCAGCTGATCTCCGATAGTTCTAAAAGAGTCATAATAACAAAACGTGTTATTTTAGATAAGATTATAATCCTACTGGCTTTAAAACAGTGACATAATAGTCCAGATTCAGACCTGGTGAGCGTCAGATCGTGACGATGATATTCCAACGCCTTGTTGTAGTCGTGCAGGTGGAAGTAGGCGTTGCCCAGCTGACTGTAGATGGCGCTCAAAATCTGCAGGTCTTCTGTGCCCACCTGGATGGCCGACTCAAAAAAGGAGACGCCCGCATGGTAATCTCCCACTTTACACAGACGCTCACCTTCCAGAGCCAGTTCCAAACACGAGGCCTCCATCCTGCAGGGGGCAGCAGAGAGGTTTGTGAGTAAAAAATGGGTTCGTGAGGTAGGCTGCGGCTGAAATCACACACTTCCCTTCTATATAGTAGGTGAAAAACGGTATGTGACAAGAGAAGTATGTCCGAATTCACAGTACACATAATAGTGCAGGCGAAAAGTACCCGGATGACCTACTACTTCAGGTGAGATTCTGAAGTTTGCATATGATGGACACTTTAATATCCCATGAGGCCACGGGAGAGGATTTGTGAATGGCAGTGAAGCGACACAACTGTTGCTGTTAGGTCACATGATAATGACAACATCAGTGTTGGGGTAACGCATTACAAGTAACTTGAGTTACATAATCGGATTACTTTCTCAAGTAACTAGTAAAGTAACGCATCAGAGACCAACAAAAAAAATTAAATAATAATAATAATAATAATAATAAAAAATAAAATAAATATTAGTGCTGTAAAATCGATGAATTGTGATTAAATCGCATCTAACACAAAAGTTTGTAAATATATAACGTATGTGTGTATACACTATTGAAATAAAAGAGCAACTAAAGTGTTAGTTATACAGTCCAGTATTTGTTTTTTAAGCATATTTAAATATTATTCAGACACTTGAGAGGCCTTATAGTTGGTAAACAAAAGTCCTCTAGAGATTAAATTTTAAGTTTTTAATTTTAGGGTCTTAGTGAATCAAAAACATTCCACAGATATGTTAGAAAAATCTAGAAAGAATTATTACAACACCAACATCATTAGGAAAGAATGTCTTTCTGGCCGACATGCATTAAAAATATGACTCTCTTGTGTCGAGTACAAATGGTGTCATAGAATGACTAAGAATCTCAGCTTCCAAGAATCATGGAGAACACTGACCTGAACGCCTGTAAACCTTCTGAAGCATCACAGAATGTGTGAAAAATATAAGCACATGTGTTGCATTTACACAAGGACTTCTGTTTGTTCTTTCAGATTGTGCGTCCATGTTATGTATAGACATTAGGTGGCAATTTTTGTCTTAAAAAAAAAAAAAAAAGCACACTTTCGGTCCTCACCAAATGTGAAAACGCTGAGTGAGGAGACACAAATCAGTCCATCACAACATATCCGCTTTTTAAAATTCAGAAATACCTGGAGAATGAAAATAAGAATCTAGCTCGAAGCTACATAACATGTCTTGTCAAGAAAAAAAATAAAATTATTAAAATATATATATTATTATTAAAAAATCTTTACTTTTGATCAATTTAATGTGAATAAAGGCAGTAAGAAAATAATAACCACCAAGAACTCCATAGGGTCCTTCCGTGTCAAATCAACCAAATCCAGAAACTTCTGATTTTGTCAATATTTTTTCTGAAGACAGACAAATATTAAATGTAATGAATGTATATTGATTGAGTAATTCACGGTTTTGTAGAGGGGGATCAAAATGACAATTTTCACCTGAGATTTGGAGCCAAATTACTGGAGGTAAAAATGACTTTAGAAAGATCGCAGCATCATTATTTTATTTTGACACAGAGACTGGTATGTGTATCATTTGAGTCATTTTATTCCTTGTTGTATTATATGACAACAGTGACAAATCAAAAAATGGGAAAAAGCACGTTTTTTTTGCCCTATGTTCCTATGCCTGAAACTCAACCTTTATATTTTGCTTTTTAACCAATATTTCTTTTGGTATCTTCATTTTTAAAGGCCCTAAATGGTTCAATCCCAGAGATATTGAGATCGTAATGTAGCTCCATGCTCAATATGCTGAATATTACCCATTTTTAAACCAAATGTGGTTCACTTTGCACACAGCTGATACTTATTGCATTTAAAGAGGAACGCCTGAAGAAAAAACAAATGTTGAAACTAGAAATGTATCTTGTTTCCCTTTATCTAAACAACTGCATTGAACATCCCACTCCGAGTACCAAAACTTAATGAAGTTAAGTTAAGTTGAGGCACATCAACTGGCTCTCAAAAGTATATTCATAAGAATCTATATTTGAAGCCATTTTAGGGATATCTAGAAGAAGGGATTTGTTCATTTTAACAGCTTCTGAAACCATCAAGAGTTCAAAAACGCAGTTTTGTTACAGTGTTACCACCTCGGTACCTCTGGGATTGAACCATAGGGCCTTAAAAAAAAAGAACAATTCCATAAGAAACGTTTCATAGGATTAAGAATGTAAAATTATATTAAGATATCTTTAACCCTTCCTGAGTCAGACACGTTTGGCTCTCAGAGAAGTATGTTGAGTTATTCTGATAAAGGGAAACTTATTATTTGTTCTTCAGACATTCCTCATTAAAACATTGAAAATGGGTAAAACTGAACAATTTCAACACTGGGGCGCATTGGGATCCCAATATCTATGGGACTGAACTATAAAGGGCCTTAAAAATGAAGATGCCAAAAGAAAAGTTTATTAACAATTAGAATCGAGGAGGATATTAAGATATCTTTAATAGTTTTAGTGTTACAGGCATGCAAACAATATTTATGGCACACAGACAGGCATGTTCTATACAACTGTGCTGACAGAAAAGATAAGATACAACATTATTTGTCGTTCAGATATTTCTCTATAATGTTACTGTAAATTGCTGGATCGGTGAAATAAAGTGATACACAGTGCACAGTGATATTCTTGAGTGTCAGAGCTTTCATCTGATATATGACTTGTCTATTTTTGGTGAGTGTGAGGGATATAAATATTAAATTTAATATTCATATGATTCTCTCAAGGGGGGTCATAGCAGGGGGGGGGGGGTCGAATTCAGACCTTATTATTTTCTTCTATGTAACATAAATGCAATCGTGATGGGGTTGTCATGAAAGCTGAGGTTCGAAGCTTTCAAATGATACCATATCAATCTAGTTCTGTGCTGCACAACTCAGATTATTTAAAATTATTATGATGATGCAATATTGGACCCACGGGTGGGTCCGCGCAGAGTTGCAAAGTAAAAAAGTATCAGCTGTAAGCAAAGTGACCCACAATTGGTTTTTGGCCACTCAAAATGAGTACGATTGACCACTTTAGTCATGGAGCCACATTAACATGTCCATATCTCTGGGATTGAACCATATAGGGCCGTTAAAATTAAGATGCCAAAAGACAAGTTTAAGAATCAGAATCTATTTCTGAAAACATTTCGTTCCACTGTATATCCCCACATGTAGCGGAACGACAAAGCTCAACTTGAACTTGACATCTTTAATACTTATTGAGTTACAGGCATGCAAATTTGAGGCAAAAAACACAAGAAGTGCTTTTTGCCATTTTTGAACTTTCACTGTTGACATATAATGCAACAAAAACTGCTAAAGTCAAGAGATTTTGCTAACAGACCTGCCAATCTCTGCGTGAAAATAAAATAACGATGCTGCGATCTTTCTAAAGTCAATTTTACCCCCAGTAATTTGGCTCCAAATCTCAGGTGAAAATGTCATTTTTTCACCCCCCTCTACAAAACCGTGATGTACTCCCGTCAATATACATTCATGACATTTAATATTTTGGCTTTCTTCTTCATTTATGTATTTGTTTCACCAGAAAAAAAAAGAATTTTTAGCCGGGAAACGCATGGAATGTTCCCTAGCAACTTCCTAGTAATCACCTCAAACATCCTGACAACCCCTTAGAACATCTTAGCAACCAATAACACAGCAGTGCCCTAGCAACCACATTAGACAACTGTGTGCAGAAAAGCTCACCTCACCTCTTATCCTTTTTAGAAAATTCAGTGCACCGTCTAAACATCTCAATCCTTTTGATGACTTTGTCTCTTCCAGAGTGATAGACACGTTTAATTCTCCACAGGGCGCAGCATGAGTCCCACACTTTCGACCTTCTCAAACACATCACGGAACTGAATTTCCTCTTCCAAAAGACACCAAAATCCAGGATAACCCCCTCTGTGAGACCTTTCCCAACCCTTTACCCCTGTGAGAAGCCTCTGCATAACCAGAAGAGGCTTTAGCATCTGAAATGTTTCGTTGTTGACGTGCCGTGACGGGTTACGCTGGGCCTCGTACACAAACACAGGGTCAGCGGTAAGCCTGCAGATAACAGATGCAACAGAGCGACGTGCCCATGTCATCTACGGACACCCGATGGCAAGCGTCAATTCCAATTATGAGTGAGACGACACATGGAGATTATCACGCATAAAGGGGGAAACAGAGTAACTCTAATGTGCTTTGAACAGCTCCTTAACCTGTTATTCCAGTTGGGTGGGTCGACCTCAGTAAAAAAAAAAAAAAAAAAAAGTATGCATGTTTTTTTTTTCTCACTTACACTCTTAAATTATAAAGTTTTTTACTGGCATCTATGATTCCATGAAGAACCTTTAGCATCCATTCCACAAAAGTTGCTTCATAGCGGAAAAAAGGTTCTTTATGGAACCAAAAATGTTTATTCTTCACTCTTAAAGATAAAGGTTCTTTACGGTTCCATGAAGGATCTTTAACATCCATGGAACCTTCCCATTTCACAAAAGGTTCTTTATAGCGGAAAAGGGTTCTTTAGACTTGTAAAATGTTTTTCACACCAAGAAAAAAACTATTTTTAAGAACTGTTCACTGAAAGGTTCTTTAAAAAGGTTATTCTACATTCTTAAAAAAATTAGCGTTTGTTATTGGCATCTATAGTTCCATGACAAACAAAAGGTTCATTATACTGGACAAGGTTCTTTACATTTTTAATATATTCTTCACACCAAGAAAAAAGGTTCAGAAAGGTTCTTTGGGGGAGCAAAAATTGTTACACTCTTAAAAATAAAAGTTCTTCATAGACATGGAGAACCTTTAAAATCCATGGAAGGTTTACAGTGGAAAAGGGTTCTTTAGACTTGTAAAATGTTATTCACACCAAGAAAAATACAACAGTTGAAGAAGTGATCACTGAAAGGTTTGTTAACAAAGGTTATTCTACACTCTTAAAAATTCGGGTTCTTCATTGGCATCTATAGTTCCATGAAGAACTTTCCACAAAAGGTTCTTTAGACTGGTAATACACCATCAAGAAAAAAAAAATCTTTTAAGAACAGTTGACAACAAAGTTGACATTTGTGGTTCCATGAAGAACCTTTAACATCCATGGCATCTTTCCACTCCACAAAAGGTTCTTTATAGTGGAAAAGGGTTCTTTAAATTTGTAAAATGTTATTCACACCAAGTAAAAAAAACAGTTTAATATATTCTTCACACCAAGAAAAACTTGTTCTTTTAAGAACTGTTCAGCGAAAGGTTCTTTGGGGAACCAAGAATGGTTATTCTAATCTACACTATTAAAAATAAAGGTTCTTGATTGACATTTGAACAGTTAAAATCCCTGGAACCTTTCAGAAATGGTGGAAAAGGGTTCTTTAGACTTGTAAAAATGTTATTCACACCAAAAAAAAACAGTTTTTAAAGAACTGTTCAATGTAAGGTTCTTTAAAAAGGTTATTCCACACTCTTAAAAATACGCGTTCTTTATTGGCATCTATAATTCCATGAAGAACCTTCATCATCCATTCCACAAAAGGTTCTTTAGACTTGTAAAATGTTATTCACACCAAGAAAAACAAAAAAAATGGTTTTTTCAAGAACTGTTCAATGAAAGGGTACCCTTTGAACCTTTATTTTTAAAGCATAATTACTTAGTTTTACTATTACTATTGCTCATACTTAAGATTAAGGATTAGAACAAACCTCTAACTCCAAGAATTAAGCTTTAACTAAGTCCTACACCATTTGTGCAACAGTGATTCCTCAAATATTGTGGCTTGTTTGACCTTTCTCAGTGTTCAGAAGTACAATTTAAAAAATAAGACTGAAATGGACTCAAGAAAAAAAAACTCTAGTCATTCTTTTGGCTTGACCCAGTAAGCCAACAAACTAGTCAGCAACATTTTCACAGGCAAGAGAATAATTTACTTTAGAATATGTAAACAAATCTATAGCCATTAATAATAAGAGTAGTCGAGAGAAAGCATGACCGCTTTATCTTCTGCCGAAGAACAGTGTGATGTTGTCATGAAGAACGAATCAACTCCAGCCAGAAAAACAGTCAGGTAACCAAGGCCACGCTGGGAAAATCCATTAGACCAAGTTAAATCCCGCGCTTTGCCCAGAGTGTCCTCGACGGAAGGCTGGCAGCGCTTGCATGCTCCAATTTCTTTATCCTCAGTGAGGTGGGACACGGGCCGAGCGGCTGACGCGATTTCTCCGCTGACCGATGCAAATGACTAATGCGCACCATATATGAACTCATACATTACTGATGCTCAGAGAAACACCAGACATATGGTGCTCATTATTCATTTTTAAAACTTTGATATTAAAAGGGACAGTTCACTCAAAAAAATGAAAATTCGGTCATTAATGATTCACTCTCATATCTTTCTGTGGAACTCAAAAAGAGTAAGTTTAGCTCAATGTTTCTTTTCCATACAATCAAAATGAGTTGGGTCACACTTTAGGTCCAGTTCTCACTATTAACTACGACTTTTGCCTCAATAAACTGCTGATTAATTGTTAGTATGGTAGAAGTTTTGGGTATGGGGAAGGAATGTAGAATACGGTCATGCAGAATAAGTACTAATAAACAGCCAATATACTAGTAATATGCATGCTAATAAGTTCAACTTTTAATAGTGAGAATTGAACCCGAAACTAAAGTGTTACCATGAGATTTTACAAGAAAAACAGATCATGACTGAACACAACATGGCAGTTTAAATATGCAAAAAAATGGAGAGAAATATCCGAAAGCTTATTAGCGATATAAGGGAAATATACTAATAGAAAAAACAACTTTTCACCACAAAAATAGAAGAAAAGTCATCATATGGCTCTAGAAGAATTGGAATAGCCTCGATCGGTGGATTGATCGCCGATTAACTTCTCCGCAACGTCATCTGCCATTTTAAATGCGTGAGCCCTTAAATTATAATGGATTCTGATTAGAGCTTAGATCGGGCCCAAAAAATTAAGCCCGACCCTACCCAAACCCGTGCACGTTGTGTCCGAGCCCGGCCCGGCCCGACACTGTAATTATGAGCCCGAGCCCGATTTACACCCGACCATTTTTTTTATACGTGGGCCGTCATTTACGTTTTTTTTCCCCTTCCAGATCTTCACTCGCATCCCACCTATTTTACGTTTCTTCCTTTCGTTTGGTTATAATTAAGTCTATTATAGGCTACCTATTGACATCCTTTGCTGTGGTAAAGTAGAAAAAACACTGTAGGACGGATATACCTTTTTACTTCAAATTTTATTTAGCACAGTTTGTAGGCTATTTCTTATTAGACTTCAGGCGCGTCAAGTTTATTTGCAAGCTATAGCGCATAAACACACCGACGATTTTAGATTCGCTTTCTCTGGGCAGTAGGCTACAAAATCAAACCCTAATGTCTTGACCCTGTGGAAGATAAAATTCGATCTTCAGACCTTTTACAAGGACACCTGAGACAATCTGGCCTGGTTGCGCAATTATCGAAGACAGTGCTACAGATGGGGTAAAATACCTCCGACTTTCCTCCAAACTTTCTCAAAGTTAATTCTCCTGTTTTTATTTTTTTTCTTTACTTCTTGAAGCTCCATGTTGCACTTGTATATATATATATATATATAATATTTCTGATTATGGTATAGCTTTCTCCCCACCCAATTGGGCTAAAGTAATGATCTAAAAAACACCAATGCTTGATCAAAGGGACCGGCTCGGCCCAAGGATAGTGGCGGGAAATATCGGGGCTCGGGCAGAGAATCTAAACTCTAATTCTGATTGGCTGTCAGTGTTTTATCATTCAACAGCTGGAAAAAAATCATTCTGAAAGTGATCCCAACAATCGTTTCTCTCTCTCGTTATCGTTAAAGCGATATATGTGGTGTGGGCAGTGCTATCATTTTATGTTTAGATCTTTATTGTCATTTTTATCGTTCTTGGTGTGAACTGGACTTTATTCTGGTGCTTTTTGGTGTTCAACAGCACCTGATCTGCTTTTATTGTATGGAAAGTAGCACCGTGAACATCCTGTTAAACATCTTTTTTGTTCTACAAAATAAAGGAAATCATATAGGTTTGGAATGATATGAAGGTGTGACACATTATATGATAAAAAGTTCAAGGGAAACCATCCCATCCCATCCCATCCCAACCAGGTTTGCATAACAAAACCACGGCAATTGCTATTAAAAAGACGTCCAATCGCGGCAAAAAATTACATCGCTTCAACCCCCCAGACCAAAAAAACCCAATGCCGCAGGAAAATCTCGAACTTGGCAACACTGATCCCAACATCAGGACCTTGTTGGAGCCATGATCTAATGGTTTACGCATATATGCCAAAACATGCTACGACGAATTCGATCCCATTCCAGTTCACCAATTATTTCCTGTAAATGTTTTATCCATGTGTGGAAAAAACACACCCAGAAAAAGAGCTTCAGTGTGAGATGTCCATGCAGTATTTCAAGATGTACAACAGCAATACAAAACAGAGCCAACAAGTGATGACCCTCCATTTTAATTATTAAACACCGCTATTAAAAATGCACACACAGGAGATCTCTCGACCAACCTGAGCCCTTATTCACACGCCTCCACCCACAGCACTGTATTACATTTCAAACCCGGTTCATCTCTTGGAAAAACAAGTGCACTTCAATGGAAATAAAGACAGATCTTCCGGTATTTACAGCAAGATGTGTTGCATAAAACACTTCATAACCAGTAAAAACATGATCAGCAGAGAATTGAAGCACATTAAAAAATGTCTGTATTTAAAAGATTTAACTTGTTGATTTGTATACCATATGGCAAGTGTTTTCTCCTACCTGGAACGGACATGAAACGCTTGATCCTCATCTTTTGCGATCGTATCCATTTAGATTCATAGTAAAAGTCCAAGTTTAAAACAAAAACGCAACGGATTTGGAAATAAATCTAATATCATGTCATCATAACCCTAAAACAAAGGATGCAGCGAAGACGTCCATGTTTTCACCGTATCCGAACCATTGACCATCTGACAGGCGAACGTCACTAAAGAAAGAGTCTGAGAAATATGATCCTCTCTCTCCCACACACACACACACACACACACACACACACACACACTGAGGTGTAAGTAGCTAATGATTTCTCAAAGAAAAGACTGATTCATCACAACACACTTCCACGCTACAAACTCATTCTGACTTGGTACGTATCATGTTGCATCTCATGTGGAAGGCTGAACATGAGGAACCCGATCATTAAAAGATACTTTTTCCAGGATGGGAAGTCGATGTTGTTGTCTTACAGTGGCTTAATAAACCCAAATATGAGAAAAACGAAGGGTTTTCAATTTAAAAATCGAAACCATCAGTTAATCTTGACTTCATTTGAAGGCATGGTGACATCCCCCTCACACTATATGTGTTTCCATCCAAAGTTGCTCAAGAAAACAAAATGTCACTTCCTGTAAATTTGGTGCAAAATTTCTGTAATACAAATGGAAGTTGCTGCAATCAGGGAAGGCACTGGATTTTTTTTCCTACATCATAAATGGCTTGTATCGGATGAAACGCAATAAACGCCGTCATGTTTTCTTGCGTTCGGATGCCTGGTATGGAGGACCAGGAGTGCCACATAAAAATAAAACGAAGAATCAATTAATTCATTTAATAATTCACACATAAAAATGTATATAAATAAATTACTTTTATATAGGCAAATAAATAGACATATTTAAAGTTGTTTATTTAATTCTTGTTTTTAAATGTAGTTTAATAGACCAATAAAAAATACATCTGTAAATCATTTTAAATGGCTTTTTAAAAAAGGATTTGCCAAATGCTTTTCTTTATCCATTTGTCAATCGAGTGCTAAAATGCCATTGGACAGTTCACACGAGGGAGCAACCAATCAGCTTTCGCCTCAATTTGAAGAGCCGAACCTCTCTAGAAGAGTTCGAGCAACGCGATCACGCCAAATGTCAGGCGAAGCTAAATGTGTTTTTAGAAGTATTGTAGATGATTTGTTAGCTTTAGCTGATTTTTGCGAAAGAAATTCTCCTCTCGATTATCATTTTATATGTAAAAGAGTTTTTCAGTTGAGGGAAGACGTGGCTAATGCAGCGGATAATTGTGGTTGTACAATAAATGGACGGATTTGGGTTCAGTTTGAGGTGATTCAGCGACACCGCGGCCCTCAAGCTATGGTTGAACTTCCAAGCGTTCTCGAACAACACCAGTCGTTGGATGTACCGGAAGAAGAGACAGCAGGATGTGTTGTTGTGTCGCTAAGGACAGTCCGACGAAAACCATTATAACCTCTCCAAACACGTTCAGATTCGCCTGACATTTTGCGTGATCGCGTTGCTCGAACGCTTCTTGAGAGGTTCGGCTCTTCAAATTGAGGCGAAAGCTGATTGGTTGCTCCCTCGTGTGAACTGTCCAATGGCATTTTAGCACTCGATTGACAAATGGATAAAGAAAAGCATTTGGCAAATCCTTTTTTAAAAAGCGATTTAAAACACCATTTAAAAAGCCATTTAAAATGATTTACAAAGGTATTTTTTATTGTTCTATTAATCTACGTTTAAAAACAGGAATTAAATAAACAACTTTAAATATGTCTATTTATTTGCCTATATAAAAGTGATTTATTTATATACATTTTTATGTGTGAATTATTAAATGAATTAATTGATTCTTCGTTTTATTTTTATGTGGCACTCCTGGTCCTCCATAGCCTGGTGTTCGTAAGCGCAACCATACAAGACCGTGTTGGGAGGCCATTATACAAAATCATTCGGATGACAGACTTTGGCTCAGGCATTTCAGAATGATCAAACATGCGATTGGTCCACTAGTTAGTACAGTAATCCAATCACATCCTCTGTTGAGGCAAAGTCACGTGAGTTTTTTTTTGTTTTTTTTTTCCTCCAAGGGATTTATTCTGTAAATTTTTCCAATGTAGTTCATAAGCATGACTTCTTATCAGATAAAAAAAAATTTATTCACCTCAATTTTTTTATTGTAGAATTTTATGCAGATCTTGACATTTCCATCCAGCGTTTTTTTTTTTGTGATATCCCTAAGTACACCTAAAAATGGAAACTTTGGAAACATAGTGGCTGTTTGGCGAAAGAAACCCTTGTATGAGGAAAAAAAAGGGGATTTCAGTTTAAAATTAAAGGGATAGTTCACCAAAAAAATTTTTTAATTCTCTCATTTTCTCACCTTGAAGTTGTTTCTGAATTAATTTCCTTCTTCTGTTGAACACTAAAGAAGATATTGTGAAAAATGGCTGACGGGTCCCATTGACTCGCATAGTTTTTTGGGGGGTTTTACTCCCATAGGAAGTCAATGGGGTCCATCATCTGTTCGGTTACCTATATTCTTCAAAATATCTTCTTTTGTGTTCAGCAAAAGAACGAAATTCACACAGGTTTGGAAGAACTGGAGGGTGAAAATGAGAATTTTCATTTTCAATAATCTTGATGAATAATTTTATTTGAAGGGATGGTGACACAACAGACATCAGTTACTCACCCTCACACTGATCGGCCTCACCCGTGTGACGCGACGTCTTCAAAGAAACACAACAGAAGACATTTTCAGAAATATTACAGTGGCCAGAACTTATAAAGCTACAATAAAGCACCATAAAAATCTTTGTGTACATGAAGAAAAGCCCAAGAATCAATCCCATTCGGCATTTTTGATATCAAACCTGTGTGGCGCGATGCTTCTTTATACAGTGTGCTTGATTATAAACATTTATGCAAATGAGATTAGAGAGCTATGGTGAAAGGGGATGATATTTTAGCAAATAAAATTTTGATTTGACCATTTCACACAAAGTTATCACATGATTTCAGAAGACTTGAGCTCAGTGTGCATGACCTTTAACATCATCTCGGAGATTGTCATCTTTAAAATGTCTCTTTCTGCTTTCCACAGAAGCAGTATTTGAAACTAAAAGTAAAAGTATTACAAATCTTGCTAAAGAATTGGTTCACTTAAGCATTGAAATTTCCTGATAATTTACTCAGCCCCATGTCATCCAAGATGTTCATGTCTTTCTTTCTTCTGTCAAAAAGAAATGAATGGTTTTGAGAAAAACATTTTACTCCATATAGTGGACTTCAATGGGGTTCAACAGGTTGAAGGTCTAAATGTCAGTTTCAGTGCCGCTTCAAAGGCTCTACATGACTCTTATCTAGAGAAGTGATCAGTCATTTCTAAAAAAATTTAAAGAATGATGGGATGTGCCACGCATTACGTAATCACATTGGTCACGGTTGACGTAGGCGGAAGTACCGATCCAGTGTCTACAAAGTCAAATGAGAAAATGAGATGGGACCTTTCCAACGTGATTAAAAACTAAAAGTAAATAATTTTTTTTTTTTTTTTTTTTTTTTAAAAACATTGATAGTTTCTCTAGATCAGACTCTTATTCCTCATCTGGGATCATGTAGAGCCTTTGAAGCTGCACTGAAACTGACATTTAGACCTTCAACCTGTTGAACCCCATTGAAGTCCACTATATGGAGAAAAATCCTGGAATGTTTTCCTCAAAACCCTTAATTTCAATTTTTAAAAAAAAGAAAGACATGAACATCTTGGATGACATGGGGCCGAGTAAATTATCAGGACATTTTAATTCTGAAGTGAACTAATCCTTTAAAATGAAATAAAGCTGAAATAATATATAAATATTACATGAAAAACATAAACTTAAAATGACCTAAAGTAAAATGAGAAATGTTGCCTTGCCAACTAGTTTTAAATAAGTTCAAAGTACGAAAATTACTGAAATAAAAATAAATGAAAACTAAACAGAGATATTTAAAAAAAATACACTTGATAAATCCACATGACAAAATTACCAAAACTTTTTAAATGATTAAAAATATTAATATAATAAAAAATTATACTAAAATAACCACACAGAAGAAAGTCCTGGGTTTGGAAAAAGACGAGGGTGTGACAACATTTTCATTTGTGAATTGAACAGAAATCGTTCAGGCAGGCAGTGGGAGAATGCATCAGAAATCATATTTGTTTATGCTTCAGGAATTCCTTGTATTGAGCAGAAAACTGAACGCATTGTTCACTTTCAAAAACACATCAACTAACAATCTGGATACTCAGGAAAGGGCTGTGACCTTCATCTCAAGTAAAAAAAAGTTCACAATTATGGCCAAACGTAGTGGTTTTGTGGCTCCTTTCCTAAAGACCAGAGCCGGTCGGTCCAGCAAACCTCACGTCCAACTGCAAGTTTACTCAAGCGTGCGATAAAGACACACTGCATGAATTTTCCTTTTTGTTTGACATTTAAACTTCCTTGCCAGTGTAATTTCACCGAACAAGCATGCCAGGAATATTCAGCTACTCTCACACTGGTCTGCACCATCATTTCAGCTCATGTTTTATTTATGCCAACAGTTCCACAAACATTGAGCCACTTATTCAACTCGCCGTAACGGTGACAGCAGCTTTGTGAGCGCTAATAGTGCAGATTAGTCAGTCTCTACAACAGAATAAAACACAAGGAACAGCCTGTGCACTGTAAACAGCTGTGATTCATTAAAACATTCAGACACAAGAGCTGCTGTGTCCATTCTGTCAGCCGGAGCCTGTTCCAGGTGTTTCTCATAAAATCCCACGGGAGGGATTTTAACTTTAGGGAACTACTTGCAATGAGTCTCACGGTCATATTTCACCCCCCCCCCGAAATTAAAAGAAAATATTAGATTTTGCATAAAACGACGCCTTTTATTGTGCAACTTAACATTTTTATTGACATATTTTATAGCAACAGCCATAATTCTCATTTTAATGGAAACAGTTAATGAGTCCAAGTGATGAAAATCATCTTATCTGGACACAATTAATTAAAATGTCTTTTAATTTGATTTGTGATGTTAATACACACACATATTATATATATATATATATATATATATATATATATATAAAATTAAACACACACACACATATATGTGTCTGTGTATGTGTATATATATATATAAAAAATATATACACACACACACACACACACACATATATATATATATATATATATATACACACACACACACACACATATATATATATATATATATATATATATATATATATATATATATGTGTGTGTGTGTGTGTGTGTATATATTTTTTATATATATATATATATACACACACACACATATACATATATATATATATATATATAAAAAATATACACACACACACACACACACATATATATATATATATATATATATATATATATATATATATAAAAAATATATACACACACACATATATACACACACACAGTACAATTTAAATAACATATTTACATTACATTTCAGGGATTATGGCAATATTTGTTTTTGTCCAATTTAGAAAAATGTGCCTAATAATAATAATAATGTCACAAATCTTTTTGTTTTCTTGCAAAATATAATTCTAAACTTTTCACCAGTTTTTATTTCAATATGAGGTATTGGTAGATGAAGGAACACTATGTTTTGACAGAATATCCTCACTATTATACCATGGCCATCATATAATGACATGCCTCGAGATAAACTGTAAAGATAATTTTGACTAAGTTAGTGGGAAGTCGCTTTTTTGTACGAAACCGTCATAGAAGCAGCAATAAATCAATGCAAGACGAAAGACAAGATAAGGAAGTACTTAATATGCAGCACATCTACAGAATAGTTCAGTCGAGAAGCTGTTCATCCACAAGTAAAACAAATCCGAAGGAGGAAAGAAATCAAACTCATACCTCAGACACTTTCAGCGGTCCTTTAAAGTGTGTGATCGCGCGACATGTCCTGTGGTGGAAAGGTTTCTCGCTTTGTCAAAAATCATCGATAAAGTCTCTTTCTCTTACTCCGCCATGTTTTCTCAAGATACTTTCCTTTCCTAACTTTTTTTTGTTTCGGAAAAAAAGGAAAGCGTCTTTTGCTTTGGCACGCCAATCATTACACAGGAGTTTGTAAACGCCACGCCTCGCCATCATAAGCTGAAGTAACGCTCGCGAACGAATCATTTTTTTCTCAAACAGACTCGTTTGAATGAATTGTTCGAATCGACTCGTAAATGTGAATCTATGAAGCGCGAGCATTATTGCGAAATTATTGCTAATAATTAGCATTGTTATTTAATATCATTAACAATCTAATGCTGAGCTGATTCTTTTGAATGTTTTTGTCTAACGGATTCACAAAGCATTAAAATATTTAATTTATATTATTACGTTGTTAATTAACAATGTTTACATAAAAAGCAGTACATGTTAGGCAAGCTGTAGACTATAAACAAATGTAAAAAATTTTTTTTTTTAACAAAACAAGAGAAACGGTTCGTGGTGAATCGGTTCACTGAACTGGCCGTCTGAAATAATCAATTCGAGGCAATGAATTGGACTTCCTAGTGCTTGGAGCAGAAATCATTATACTGATTTATTTCTGCCGGTCCCTCATTAGTTGTAAAAAAAAAAAAAAAAAAACTAGTAAAAACGTCTTTAAAATAATAAGTAAACAGTAGTGTGATCTATTGACCAGCAGAGGTCAGTGTTTATTACTGGCGGACAACACCAGCTGTCATTTAAAGATTTCTGAAGGACATGAATGCATTTGTTATTCCTGTTTTAATAAAAGGCAATTACATGTCAGACATTAAAGCGAAAGATCAAGAACACTTGAGCTCAAAAACAGGTACACGTCTACATTGTGCCAGCTTGCTTACGCATATAACATAAGCACATATATGACGACATCAGCTTAACTGCACTATTAAAACAACAACAACAACAACAAAAAATCCATTACACAGGTAGGCCTAATACATGGATAATATTTCCATCTTTGTAATGGACTCTGATGATTTGATGCATTAATACACTTAAAAACACTCAAAAACGTAGAAACAAAATAATGTATTACAGCTGGAAAATACATACATTATATAAACAAATTTTTTATACAAAAGACAATTTTAATAGCTGTGTATAGGCAACAGAGTATAAACGCACATTTGGTGAGAAGAGAAGAGACCAGACAAGACGAGATGAGAAGAAACGAGCAGAGATGAGACCATCACTGAAGAGACGAGACAGAAAGATTAGAACAGAGGTAAAGACACAAGCAAAGACTAGAAGAGATGAGAAGAAACGAGTAGAGATGAGACTAGAAGAAACAAGCAGAAATGAGCAGAGGAGACAAGAAGAGAAAAGACGAGAAGAGACAGAAGCGAAGTAAAAGACGAGATGAGAATAGACTTGAAGAGAAGACATGAGAAGAGAAGTAAAAAAAGAAGAGACGAGAAGAGACTAAAAGAGAGAAGCAACAAGACTAGAAGAGACAAGATGAGAAGCGACAAGACTAGAAGAGACAAGAGAAAAGAAAAGGGATGAGAAGAGAAAAGACAACAAGAAGAGACTAGAAGAGACAAGAGGAGCTGAGAAGAGGAGACGAGTAGAAACGAGCAGAGATGAGATGAGACAAACATTGAAGAGACGAGCAGAGATCAGAGAGGAAACAAGCAGTGAAGAGACGAGCAGAGATCAGACGAGAGGAGACAAGCAGTGAAGAGGCGAGACAAGAAGAGAAAAGACGAGTACAGAAGTAAAGACAAGCAGAGATGAGACAGGAGATGAGACAAGCAGAGAAGAGATAAGAAGTAAAAGACAAGACGAGAAAAGACTTGAAGAGAAGATGCGAAAAGAGAAGTAAAAAAAGAAGAGAGAAGAGACGTGAAGTAAAGAGGAGAAGAGACTGGAAGAGAAAAGATGAAGAGACAAGAAGAGAAAAGACGAAAAGATGAGACTAGAAGAGAAGAGTCAAAATAGAAGAGACGAGAAGAGAAAAAACGAGACAAGAAGAGACTAGAAGAGATAAGATGAGAGTAGATAAGATGAGAAGAGACGAAACTAGAAAAGATGAGCAGAGATGAGATGAGACAAGCAGTGAAGAGACGAGCAGAGATGAGACGAGTACAGAAGTAAAGACAAGCAGAAATGAGCAGAGATGAGACAGGAGGAGACAAGAAGAGAAGAGACAAGCAGAGAAGAGATGAGAAGTAAAAGACAAGATGAGAAAAGACTTGAAGAGAAGACACGAGAAGAGAAGTAAAAAAGAAGAGGAGAATAGACGTGAAATAAAGAGGAGAAGAGGCAAGAAGAGACTAGAAGAGAAAAGATGAAAAGATGAGACAAGATGAGACTAGAAGTGACAAGCAGAGAAGAGACGAAATAGAAGAGACAAGAAGAGAAAAAACGAGACAAGAAGAGACTAGAAGAGATGAGACTAGATAAGACGAGAAGAGACGAGACTAGAAAAGACGAGCAGAGATGAGACGAGTACAGAAGTAAAGACAAGCAGAAATGAGCAGAGATGAGACAGGAGACAAGCAGAGAAGAGATGAGAAGTAAAAGACAAAATGAGAAAAGACTTGAAGAGAAGACACGAGAAGAGAAGTAAAAAAAGAAGAGGAGAATAGATGTGAAATAGAGAGGAGAAGAGGCAAGAAGAGACTAGAAGAGAAAAGATGAAAAGATGAGACAAGATGAGACTAGAAGTGACAAGCAGAGAAGAGACGAAATAGAAGAGACAAGAAGAGAAAAAACGAGACAAGAAGAGACTAGAAGAGATGAGACTAGAAAAGACGAGCAGAGATGAGACGAGTACAGAAGTAAAGACAAGCAGAAATGAGCAGAGATGAGACAGGAGGAGACAAGAAGAGAAGAGACAAGCAGAGAAGAGATGAGAAGTAAAAGACAAGACGAGCAAAAGACTTGAAGAGAAGACACGAGAAGAGAAGTAAAAAAAGAAGAGAGGAGAATAGACGTGAAGTAGAGAGGAGAAGAGACAAGAAGAGAAAAGACGAAAAGATGAGACTAGAAGAGACAAGCAGAGAAGAGACGAAATAGAAGAGACAAGAAGACAAAAAACGAGACAAGAAGAGACTAGAAGAGATGAGACTAGAAAAGACGAGCAGAGATGAGACGAGTACAGAAGTAAAGACAAGCAGAAATGAGCAGAGATGAGACAGGAGGAGACAAGAAGAGAAGAGACAAGCAGAGAAGAGATGAGAAGTAAAAGACAAGACGAGCAAAAGACTTGAAGAGAAGACACGAGAAGAGAAGTAAAAAAAGAAGAGAGGAGAATAGACGTGAAGTAGAGAGGAGAAGAGACAAGAAGAGAAAAGACGAAAAGATGAGACTAGAAGAGACAAGCAGAGAAGAGACGAAATAGAAGAGACAAGAAGACAAAAAACGAGACAAGAAGAGACTAGAAGAGATGAGACTAGAAAAGACGAGCAGAGATGAGACGAGTACAGAAGTAAAGACAAGCAGAAATGAGCAGAGATGAGACAGGAGGAGACAAGAAGAGAAGAGACAAGCAGAGAAGAGATGAGAAGTAAAAGACAAGACGAGCAAAAGACTTGAAGAGAAGACACGAGAAGAGAAGTAAAAAAAGAAGAGAGGAGAATAGACGTGAAGTAGAGAGGAGAAGAGACAAGAAGAGAAAAGACGAAAAGATGAGACTAGAAGAGACAAGCAGAGAAGAGACGAAATAGAAGAGACAAGAAGACAAAAAACGAGACAAGAAGAGACTAGAAGAGATGAGACTAGAAAAGACGAGCAGAGATGAGACGAGTACAGAAGTAAAGACAAGCAGAAATGAGCAGAGATGAGACAGGAGGAGACAAGAAGAGAAGAGACAAGCAGAGAAGAGATGAGAAGTAAAAGACAAGACGAGCAAAAGACTTGAAGAGAAGACACAAGAAGAAAAGTAAAAAAAGAAGAGAGGAGAATAGACGTGAAGTAGAGAGGAGAAGAGACAAGAAGAGAACAGATGATGAGACAAGAAGAGAAAAGACGAAAAGATGAGACTAGAAGAGACAAGATGAGATGAGACGAGACTAGAAAAGATGAGAAGGTTACATATAAAGCAACACAACAGAAGTCTTTGGAAGCAACGTTGACAAACAAAAACACTCCACAGTTCAACACACTTGGCATGTTCAGAGAAGGTGAACTTGAGAATGGAGGAACAGGGCAGAGCAGAGGCTGGAATCACTTGTTTTTAGTTTGTTCTGATATGTTGAGAAATATAAGACAACTCTCACTGCAGCGGCTCCACATCTGTCTATTCTATTCTGCAGTGACACTGTCGGGCATGTTGTCACACTATATGGGGTAAGTTGTCACAATGGGAAGGACAAAATTTAAACAATGATAAAATTATGAAAAACAAAACAACCCATTGAATAAAAATGAAAAACTGAAAAAAAGAGAAAAAAACAGTTTTGCCCAACAGAAATGATAGTTTAATAAAAATAAAAAAAAAACATGACATGTGACCGTTACTACATATCTCACACAGAAATCCACGAATCTATCAATCTTTAAATTTCTCTTTACAAATGTTAAATATATACATATATACATAAATACACAGTTGTGGCCAAAAGTGATGTCCAGAAGAGAGATTTGTTTCGATTAAACCATCAAAATATGAGGAAAATATTTTAAATATGAGGGAAGAATAATCTGACAAAATTATTTGGCAAAATAAGGGCATATTACAGCGACAGGTTTTTATAATTACAATGTAAAGAAAATGCATAGAAAAAAAAATCACATTGACAATAACATAATCAGTTATTAATATTTTGTTGGTTCTGGATGTGTTCATAATCTCTTTGTATGAACTTATGTCCGTACAGTTTGGCATTTTGCATTGCGTTTTCAAAAATCTTTATCAAATTTTTAATAATATTTGAATAAAGGGTGAAGGCCAGACGTCACTTTTGGCCACTGCAATTTGACAGTGGTTTTGTAATGATAAATGCCAGTAGTCACATTTTTATGAACATATATATTTCTCTAATGAGCCCAAATGTACAGTATTTGAACACTCACGCCACTATTAAAGCAGCTGAATACTTTTGATGTATGCAGGTTAATCTCACTTTAAGCCATTTGTTGTCATATAAACCAAGCAATACAATTTGCATACAGCAGTGTTTCATTCAGATATTAGTGTTTATGGAGGCACTGATGAGTTTTGGTGACTCTAGAATGGAGTGTCCATCTGACTCCCTTTGGCTCCAACCTGGACGACAATGTAACTCCCATCTTGATATCGAATCCATCGTGAACGTATTTCATTCTGAACCTGACAGACAAATGATACACAATCAAAAAAACCAAAAAAAAAAAACAGAAGAGACTTCCCTCAAAACCTAACATGAACCTAACTTCGATTATAAAAATTTTGTATTAAGTTTAAACTATAGGCTAAAATATGGAAGCTTGTTTCCGCCACTGAATGAAAAATAAAAAGGTAACTGTGTCTTTTTTTCTTGCAATTGCGAGTTATAGTCAAAATTTCGTTCGCAATGGTGAGTTATAAAGTCCAAATATAAAGTTGTAAAGAAAATAAGTCTTTTTTTCCCTTCAGAATTAGACTTTATATCATGCAATTCTGACTTTATATCACGCAATTCTGACTTTATATCTCGCAATTCAGACTTTATATCTCACAATTCTGACTTTGTAACTCGCAATTCTGACTTTATATCACGCAATTCTGACTTTATATCTCGCAATTCAGACTTTATATCACGCAATTCTGACTTTATATCTCGCAATTCAGACTTTATATAACGCAATTCTGACTTTATATCTCACAATTCTGACTTTGTAACTCGCAATTCTGACTTTATATCACGCAATTCTGACTTTATATCTCACAATTCTGACTTTATATCTCACAATTCTGACTTTATATCTCACAATTCTGACTTTGTAACTCGCAATTCAGACTTTGTATCACGCAATTCTGACTTTATATCACGCAATTCTGACTTTATATCACGCAATTCTGACTTTATATCACGCAATTCTGACTTTATATCACGCAATTCTGACTATATCACGCAATTCTGACTTTATATCACGCAATTCTGACTTTATATTGAAATTCTGACTTTATATCTTGCAATTCAGACTTTATATCACGCAATTCTGACTTTATATCTCGCAATTCTGACTTTATATCACGCAATTCAGACTTTATATTGAAATTCTGACTTTATATCACGCAATTCTGACTTTATATCACGCAATTCTGACTTTATATCTCGCAATTCAGACTTTATATCACGCAATTCAGACTTTATATCTCGCAATTCAGACTTTATATTACGCAATTCTGACTTTATATCTCGCAATTCAGACTTTATATTGAAATTCTGACTTTATATCTCTCAATGCTGACTTTATATTGCAATTCTGACTTTATATTTCACAATTGTGAGCTTATATCTAGCAATTGCGAGAAAAAGTCAGAATTGTGAGATAAAAAGTTGCAATTATCTTTTAAATTGTTTTATTCTGTGATGGAAACAAGCTTCCGTAATAACCACTATACAGTGTAGACTAAAATATCATAGCCGTGACTCACAGCAGTTGTCTAATAGATCCGTTCATATAGTGGTTTTGTTAGAAATGAGTTTCATTAAATACAAGATGCTCACCTTTACTCTAAGCACTGGTTAAAATGCAATGCATTTTTATTATTCATCCTTAATTGCTTATTGGCCTTTGAGCAGTCCTCTTGTAATTCCCCAATCTGCTCCTTAATCAAATCAATAAAGACTGGCAAACAAGGATTTTATTGTACCAGATTTTGAGTATGTTGTTCAGTCCTCTGAGAACGCTGATTACCTCCATTCAAACAGAGACTTGCAGAATTAACCATCAACAAGGCAGTTTGTCCAGATGTCTCACTGACTTGCAAGAATTTTACAGTTTGTAACTGCATTTATAGAATCTAGCTTTCAGCACTTTACTTTGAATTCTGTTGAATTTTTTTATTTTTTTGGTGTGTGAGGGCTGTCAAACAATAATCACTCACCTCCTGGTTCAGGAAACAGTACAGAACTGCCACAATAAGGCCCTTAAGAAAATCAATGAAAAGGAGAAAATCAGTGTCTGTAAATTATAGTCTGTGCACAGAAAATGCTCCTCAGATCAAATATCTAATATTATAAATCCATCTCTCTTCCTGTCTCTTTCATCTCAGATTGAGTGCTTTGAGATACAAATTATATGCTTTTAACACCATTTCTGCAGGATTTCTTCAGACCCCTACTTATGCATAATCATGGATGTATCTGTGTGTTTTGAGCCAGCCGGAACAAATCTTGATCCATCAGGAGTGTCCATGAGATTAAAACGCAAGACGGTCCAGAGTATTCACCCGCAGTAAGGAATTGACTGGCAATGTGTGCATAAAAGAGTTAATCCAGATAATGAAATGCTAATCACATGTTTGACTCTGAATATAAACACGATAGAAATCATTCATGAATTTGCAGACTGTTCTGTAGAGTCCAAAAGGGTAAATTCAGAAGAATGCACATACTCTTTTCCATATAATGACTGTTCAGAAACCTCACTAGAAGTCCTTACTTAAACCAGCTTTTTTCAGTGAACCAAAAACATACAACCGTGTAGCACGATTCACCAACAAATGACTCCTCTAAACTGGTTCATTTTTGTAAATCAAAAACATAAAGTGCAAGTTTGATTCACGAACAAATGATTCTTTGAAACTGGTTGTTTTTTTAGTAAATCAAAGACATAACACAACTAATCAAGTCCGATTCATGAAAGAATGACTCTTTGAAATGAATCAAAATCATACAGCCCAATCAATGTTGCATATGACTCACAAACAAATGACTCTTTTGAATCTAACCTTGTAATGAATTATTCAAACTTTCTCTATTTTATGGCAGTTTTTAATGGTTTATAATTTTACAAATTGATATAATCAGTGTTTTATAGAATAAATTACATGTAAAGACGTTGGCAGCTTTTGGTTGTGTTGATTCCTTAAATCAATAGCAATCAAACTGCATAGTTTCACCTCTTTTTTAATTTTTTTTATTAATATTTTTGCAATGTACCAAGTACAAAGGTTTTCTTTATCACTTACAGCGTTAGAGCTGAGAGAAAATTTCTTTCACATTGAAGTATAAAACACATGATAAAAGAACTATGCGCAAATGAATCAGGAATTTATGAGCTGGAATTGAAACAAATATGCATCAATAACCACCCCTACCAAACACCATTGGGTCTCATGTTGTTTGAAGAAAAATAACACTACTTTTTTATAGAAAAGTGAAGCATGTACTACTTTTGTGCTCCAAATAAAAACAGCAGCATACAGGTTTGGAATGACCCGTGCCTGAGTAAATAATGACATAATTTTTGTAATTTCAGATCAGTGAGGCACCTGAATGCAATGTTTTCGACTGCCATGCAAAGATGTCTGTGCTAAAAGAATATCCTAGGATCTGAACACGGCCCGAGTGACGGACTTAAAGGCAGCTAAATCAAAATACTGCTCTTATATTTACAGTATCTAACAGAGAACCCTAAAATAGACGTCTTGAGGTATCAAACCTGTCACTGAAACAGCCGTAGGCTCTGTAAACGGCAATCTGAAAACCATCAATTGCTTTCACATTCGGGTGAGCCGACATGTCTGACTCGTCAAGACAAAGACATTCTTGCTTCAATGTTAGTGTAACCCCTCTACCCGTGTTCTACTCGACCCGCTCTGAGCGGGCCTTGAACCCGGGTCTTCAGGCATAGGAGTTGGACGCTCCAACAAGGAGGCTAAAGGCTGCAACCTCTAGCGTTCGTCGCCAGAGCATCTCATGAGGTCAGAGGCGTGAGGTTTACTCACACAGCTACTGCTAGCTGGCCTCCATTACACTCCCTAAACCTCACTCCCATCCGGGTCACGGCACCAATGTAACCCCTCTACCCGTGTCCTACTCGACCCGCTCTGAGCGGGCCTTGAACCTGAGTCTTCAGGCATGGGAGTCGGACGCTCCAACAAGGAGGCTAAAGACTGCAACCTCTAGCGTCCGTCGCCAGAGCATCTCTTGAGGCCAGAGGAGTGAGGTTTACTCGCACAGCAACTACTAGCTGGCCTCCATTACACTCACCCCCCTAAACCTCACTCCCATCCGGGTCACGGCACCAATGTAACCCCCTCTACCCGGGTTCTACTCGACCCGCTCTGAGCAGGCCTTGAACCCGGGTCTTCAGGCATGGGAGTCAGATGCTCCAACAAGGAGGCTAAAGACTGCAACCTCTAACGTTCGTAGCCAGAGCATCTCTTGAGGTAAGTAATGGCCTCCATTACACTGACCCCCCAAACCTCACTCCCATCCGGGTCACGGCACCAATGTAACCCCCTCTACCTGGGTCCTACTCGACCACCCTTGAACCCGGGTCTTCAGGCATGGGAGTCGGACGCTCCAACAAGGAGGCTAAAGGCTGCAACCTCTAACGTTCGTAGCCAGAGCATCTCTTGAGGTAAGTAATGGCCTCCATTACACTCACCCCCCTAAACCTCACTCCCATCCGGGTCCTACTCGACCCGCCTTGAACCCGGGTCTTCAGGCATGGGAGTCGGATGCTCCAACAAGGAGGCTAAAGGCTGCAACCTCTAGTGTCCGTCGCCATCTCTTGAGGTCAGAGGAGTGAGGTTTACTCGCACTAGCTGGCCTCCATTATATTAGCCTTAAAAGAAATTAATCAGCACTAAAAACTTCACATCACGGACATCATATTACGACTTAAATAAACGTACAAGAAGGTAACAGCCTTCCTGTTATGTTTCTCAAACTCCTGCATAGAATTAATCTTCAAAATTAGTTACCGGCCCTTCAGGAAACTCAATTAGCGTTCTGGCTAACTAAGTAATATCTCTAAAACCCCAAAGTCCATCTTCTGTCCCAACAGATCAAAGGTGAGTATGATGTCTGCTCTGAGGTTGTTTTGATCAGAGCTCATCGACCGTACCGAGGGGAGCGAGTCTAAAGACTGCAATACACCGCATGACTTCTGAACAGAATTTAAAACTTACACTGCTGACTTGTAAATGGTTCTAGAGGAAAAAGTGGGCATCGTACATTAAATGTCTGAGGATCACACACTAGACTTAAAGGAAGGGTAGGGAATGTTTTTCATGAACACTTTTTGTTTTACTGGTTGAAACTCTCGCCAATGATAGCAATTCATAATAGAAGTGGTCTACATATTAAAAAAATATATAAATATATCTTCTGGACCAAACAATGTTTGTCCAATAATTGCATTCAGTCAATCCTGTCTATCAACCTGCTTGCTTGTTCAATAAAAGGATCTGGTTTAAAAGAAAAATTTGTTCGTGAATGAGACTACGTTGGTTGTGCTGCATTTGTTCATGAATCAAAGTATACTGTTTGTGCTGCCTGTTTTTGATTCAGTAAAAAGAAGTGCTTTAAAAGAGTCACTTGTTTCTGAATTAGACATTACGGTTTGCAATGTACATTTTTGATTCAATAGAAAGAACTGCGAGAAATAAACTTGCAATTCTTTTTTTCTCCGAATTGCGACCTTATCACGCAATTCTGACTTTATATCTCGCAATTCTGACTTTATATCTCGCAATTCTGACTTTATATCTCGCAATTCTGACTTTATATCTCGCAATTCTGACTTTATGTCTCGCAATTCTGACTTTATATCTCGCAATTCTGACTTTATGTCTCGCATTTCTGACTTTATATCTTGCAATTCTGACTTTATATCTTGCAATTCTGACTTTATATCTCGCAATTCTGACTTTATATCTCACAGTTCTGACTTTATATCTCGCATTTCTGACTTTTCCCCAGAATTGCTTGATATAAACTCGCAATGGCATGATATAAAGTCGCAATTGTGAGTTATAAAGTCAGTCTTTGTTTCCTAGGAATTGGATTTTATAACTTGCAATTGCAAGTTAATATCTCACATTCAGCCCCAGTTGCAAGAAATAAACTTGCAATTCTTTTTTTCTCTGAATTGCGACCTTATCACGCAATTCTGACTTTATATCTCACAATTCTGACTTTATATCTCACAATCCTGACTTTATATCTCACAATTCTGACTTTATATCTCACAATCCTGACTTTATATCTCACAATTCTGACTTTATATCTCGCAATCCTGACTTTATAACTCGCAATTCTGACTTTATAACTCGCAATTCTGACTTTATATCTCGCAATTCTGACTTTATAACTCGTAATTCTGACTTTATAACTCACAATTGCGACTTTATCACGCAATTTTGAGAAAAAAAGCCAGAATTGTGAGATTAAAAAATTGCAATTATGCATTTTTTATTATTATTCCATGGCGGAAACAAGCTTCCGTATATATTCCAGCCTGATTAAGTCTATATTCAGTAAATCACACTCCTGCTGAGGTCTGGGTTTAAGCTGTGTTGTGCTGATAGCGGGCTGGATAACCTGGAAGGAGCCCAGACACAGCTCGATGCAAAGCCGCAGGCTCACGTTGAAGTAGTCTGGGAGAAAGCTGAAGACCATGTAATGAGTGCCGAAGAGAGGAATGAGGAGGAGGGTGGACTTGGTCAGTCGCCTGAGGGAAGGAGAGATAAAGGATGGAGAGGAGGAAGGGTAAGATTATTGGGTAGACCTGGGTGCTTCTGGTGAGTGGATATCATGGATTGATCCAAGAGCATAATACTATATAACTTCAAAACAACACTTTAAAGGAATAGTTCGCGCAAAAATGAAAACATTTACTCACAAAGTCGTCCCTAACCTGAAAGTGAATGGGATGCTGTGAAAGCTCCAAAAAGGACCAGAAAGCATCATAAAAGAAATATGGATATAGTACTTGTAGGCTGTATTTTGAGACCCAATGAGAGATTTGTGTGAAAGAAATCCAGCATGTCACTTTGTGTCATAATATATGAGAGAAACCGTGCCATTTTGATATCAACCATAGATGGAGAATGAGGTGAACCTGCAATTCTCTACTGGTGGTGATAAAGTAAAGACAAGATTTTTATTTTAGGGTGAACTATTCCTTTAATATTCACAGGTTTCCTCTGTATATGCACACATATGCTTAAGTACATTATAAATGTGACTAATGTTGTAAGTTTGTATTGTTGTTCATTTATGAATCCGATGAAAGCATTTTCCTACTGAATATGCATGTGTGCAGTGATGATTATAATTGCTCCGCTAATTTTAAATCACAAACATAAAATGTATTGTTTATTTATAGAAGAATTAAACCATCATCCTGAGCTTAAAGGGATAGTTCACCCAAAAATTAAAATATATATACACTCACAATAATTTTCTTTCTTTTTTTGGTAGAATACATGATATTTAGTTGTTTTTTTTAAAAAAAAAAAATCAGGATGGTAATGTTACCTGCATCAAGAAAATCCATATAACGTGCAATATTTTTCCGAAGCCATACAACAGCGTAAAATAAAATTGTACGTTTATTCACTCAAATGTAATGGCATTTTTTTTCACAGTAGGTGAACGACTCCTTTAAGTATAAATGTTGATAAAGTCCCTCAGTGTTAAACACGGTGTTTTACTTTGACAGCACCACTGCACACAGTGAACTGTGTTTTAATACAAAACAGTCAAATAACCTGGCGGAAACTCTTAAAACCGCAGATTCTGGAGAGCATAGCTGTCATTCATAGGAATCTCCATATTCATGAGTGTGACAACAGCAGCAAATACTCATGTCTGGCAAAACAGAGTCTCTTTATGATAACAGCATTAACAGGACCCATAATAACCAAACACATACACGCATCTCTCTCCAGACAATCTGGACAGGTCAGTGCTCTTAAACATGAGCTGGATACAACCCATGGATATAAAAACAGCAGAATCTGATTATGTTGCTTGGCAACAGCCTACATTTTGGCCAATTAACTATAGGACTTGGCAAAATAATTGTTTGTGATTATTGTTAATGTTTCAATTGGATTACCAATCATGTACTTCAAAGAATACCACAGTATTACCATTGTACATGCCCAAAAACCAAGGTAATACCATGGTTGCAAATCCCAAAAGATGTACCATGGTATTGACATGTTTCTGTTTTATTTTATTGTTTACGCTTACAAAAAACATCCAAAATGCATGGTATTTTGGACATTGCGAGCGATGAGGTTGTTAATCGTTCTTATTTGCTCCTCTTGACGCTGTCAGCCCACATTATTTCAACTTATTTTTAAAATAATAGTGTTTAACAGAGGAATTCCTGGTGGAAAACTACATTACCCATGATGCAGTACAGAAATTTCACCAATCAGAGAGTCAAAAAAAAAAATAGCAACACTAGATCCGCCCACTCCAATGAAGCTCTACGATTCGTGCTGTCAAAATACGCTTTCAAAGTACTTAATATTTTAAGTTTATTGCAAAATATTCATATATGCATATATATATATATATATATACACACACACACAAACACTTGTTTTTATATATACATTCAACATTTTTAAATGAGTAGTTTTACAGTATATTTCTCTAATTTTTTTTAATCGATTATGCTGTTCTCAATGCTTCATGTGATTGTAGTTCTTTTCCCTCACTAAAACTGTTTTACACAGTCTTGTACTATGGTAATTTTGTACGATTTTCAAATACCTTTTTTGCTTCAAATCAACATTTGCAATGTTGCGATTCACCTCGTAGCTGGTTGGCTTGGTTCATGGCTTAATATAACTATATATAATATAATATATAATTAACTCTTAGATAACAGACTTATATATAACTATTAGAACTTGTTTTCATTAACTGAAATAAATCTGAAACAAAATACCAATATACCAGACGACAGCATTGTTCCACGTTCACAGGGATCCGCGGAAATGACTGAAAACGCTGTATTCTGCTGCCTGACCAGTAGTTGGCGATGTCAATTTGTAAAGAAACACTACGCCGCTATAGACCGAACACGTTAATGAGCAAAATGGCGTCGTCACCATTTTTAAAAATTCACGTTTTTGTAGTTTACGCAGAGATGATAACGGTATCACTTTCAAAAGCTTGTACTTTGAAATCCGCTTTCAAACGTTTGTATTTTCAGGCCTTCAAAACACACTAAATGAATGACCAAAACGGTGAAGTACTAAAATGACTGAAAATACATTTATATAATTAAATAAATTATAATTAAATAAATTCAATTAAATAGAAATTAGAAAAATGACAAAAGCACATAACAAAATTACTAAAACTCAAAACTTATTAAAAGCTCATTTAAAATATTAATATTACAATAGTTTGGCTCGCAATTAAACTGCCTAAAACAGCAAAAAAATTATTTCCTGTTGTCATAATCACAGTACTGCTGGTTCGTCTCAGCTAATACAGCCAGCCACAAACTAAAATTACAATGAAAACTAAAAATATAAAAATAAAAGCCAATATTAATAAATACTGAAAAAACATGGTACTTTTTTATGTTTTTGAACAAAAATATGAAGCAGCACAACTGTTTTCAACATCGATGATAATCTCAAAATGATTCTTGAGCATCAAATCATCATATCAGAATGATTTCTGAAGGATCATGTGACACTGAAGATGCTGAAAATTAAACTTTGATCGCAGAATATAAATTACATTTTTACATTCATTAAAATAAAAAACAATTATTTTAAATTGTAAAAATATTTCACAATATTACTGTATTTTGGATTAAATAAATGCAGCCTTGGTGAGCAGAACTTTTGACAGGTACAGTATATTTATAAACTAACATTAATCAAGATTTCTAAATGCTTTTAGTTCATAATACCTAATGCATTTACTAAAGTTGATGTATAGAACCCAGAAAATGTTAGGCGTTTTGTAAAGCTTGAGCCACGTGATCAATCCCACAATCCCCCACGCGAACCTGCCGCTCGTCTCCCGTGGAGAATGAACTGAAAACACCCACTCATCTCCCTTCAGGGTTTGTGTTTTCTGCTGGAATGTACCTGTATTGAGCTGAATTGTTGAACTGGATCAAGCGAGGGTTCAGTTTCTGCACCAGAATCCTGATAATGTTCATGAAGAGAAGGAAGTTCACCTGGTTGGGCAAGAAATAGACATGAAAATAACTGTGTGAGTCCATCCGTTCATTTATGGATGTCATCATGCATTATCTTACCCCAATGGATACCACAATGGGACCCTTGATGATCCACCAATAAGGAGACTCTTCATTTATGTCCCAGCACCTGAAAAAAGAAATCAAAGACCTCAACAGAGCCGATTAAAATCTGTACCTTTTCCGCACTCACGCAATACATCCAAAGAAGTGCAAAGCAACTGTGGATCAAACGAGGCAGTGAAATACTAAACCAATGCGTCATCCAACTTTGCAGAGCAGCTTTTTACATTTAAACTATAGGTTTTTAAATTTTCAAAATAAAAGTCACGCTTGCTTATGTTAAAGTTCTAGGTGGTTGTTAAAGTGTTCTGCATAGTTTTAGTGTGTTGCGTGTAATTACTGTAACTTAATTAATTTTCCCTTGAAAAAGTAAAGTAAGAGATTGCTCTTAATTTGTCTGTAATTTAATTAGTTATTTCTGATGTAATTGCATTAAAAACAGAACAATTCTATATACAACAATAGTAGATTTAACATCACGAATTTAACGTCTAATGGTTTTAATGTAACCTTCTTCCTTTAAATACTTTGGTCAGCTCAAGAATAATTTATGCAATTTTATAGTATCTATAGATATGCACCAGTGTACCGGGAATATTTCTGATCAATTTACACTCTAAAAAATGGTGGGTTAAAAACAACACAAGTTGGGTTGAAAATGGACAAACTCACCAACTGGGTTGTTTTAATCCAGCGGTTGGGTTAAATGTTTGCCCAAAATGCTGGGTAGTTTTATTTAACCCAACTATTGTTCAAAAACTACTGTACCGCTTGCTTAAAATGAACCCAAAATGTAGGAAATTAAAAATCGGACTCACAGTTACTAGAAGGCAACAATAATAATCAAAAGGAGAACATTTATTAATAAGAAATTTAATAATGTTCATTTCCAACATACTTTGGGTTCATTTCAAGCAAACTATACAGTCATTTTTAAACAATAGTAGAGTTAAATAAAACTACCCAGCAGGTTGGGCAAACACTTAACCCAACGGCTGGGTCAAAACAATCCAGTTTCTGGGTTTGTCTATTTTTAACCCAACATTGTTTTTTAGAGTGAACAACCATCAGCATATCGGTGGTTGTCCCAAGTTGGGTTGAAAATGGACAAACCCAATGTTAGGGTTGTTTTAACTCAGTGGTTGGGTTAAATGTGTAAAATGTTTGCATTTATTATTGTTGCCTCTAGTAATTATGTGTCTGATTTTTAATTTCTAACAGTGTTAAGCCACCCAAATAGTAATTTTTAAACAATAGTTGGGTTAAATAGAACACAGCACAGCAGCAGATTTGGCAACCATTTAACCCAACCACTGGGTTAAAACAACCCAATCGCTGGCTTTGTCCATATTTTACCCAACTTAGGTCTTTTTCATGCTATAGCCGATATGCTGATGGTTGTTCACTCTAAAAAAGCATCCATTTCAACCCAACTTGGGTTGTTTTTAACCCAACATTTTTTTTAGAGTGAACAACCATCAGCATATCGGTGGTTGTCCCAAGTTGGGTTGAAAATGGACAAACCCAGTGTTAGGGTTGTTTTAACTGAGTGGTTGGGTTAAATGTGTAAAATGTTTGCATTTATTAATAAGCTTAATGAATAATAATTAAACAATAAACATTTATTAAATTGCTTATTAATAAATGTTCACCTTTTCATTATTATTGCCTCTAGTAATTATGTGTCTGATTTTTAATTTCCAACAATGTTAAGCCAGCCGTATAGTAATTTTTAAACAATAGTTGGGTTAAATAGAACACAGCACAGCAGCAGGTTTGGCAACCATTTAACCCAACCGCTGGGTTAAAACAACCCAATCGCTGGCTTTGTCCATTTTTTACCCAACTTAGGTGTTTTTCATGCTATAGCCGATATGCTGATGGTTGTTCACTCTAAAAAAGTGTCCATTTTCAACCCAACTTGGGTTGTTTTTAACCCAACATTTTTTTTTAGAGTGAACAACCATCAGCATATCGGTGGCTGTCCCAAGTTGGGTTGAAAATGGACAAACCCAGTGTTAGGGTTGTTTTAACTCAGTGGTTGGGTTAAATGTGTAAAATGTTTGCATCTATTAATAAGCTTAATGAATAATAATTAAACAATAAACATTTATTAAATTGCTTATTAATAAATGTTCACCTTTTCATTATTATTGCCTCTAGTAATTATGTGTCTGATTTTTAATTTCCAACAATGTTAAGCCAGCCGTATAGTAATTTTTAAACAATAGTTGGGTTAAATAGAACACAGCACAGCAGCAGGTTTGGCAACCATTTAACCCAACCGCTGGGTTAAAACAACCCAATCGCTGGCTTTGTCCATATTTTACCCAACTTAGGTGTTTTTCATGCTATAGCCGATATGCTGATGGTTGTTCACTCTAAAAAAGTATCCATTTCAACCCAACTTGGGTTGTTTTTAACCCAGCATTTTTTATAGTGTTGTATTGTTTAACTGGTCGAGGATGATATGGAATTTAGAAATTAATTAGCAATAAATAATGCAAATACTTTTTAGAGAGAGTAATTAGTACTCTAATCTAATTACACTGTTGACAATGTAATTAGTAGTTTTTTTTAGAGTAATTTACCCAACACTGTTGTTATTATGCAGTTACACTGAAAGGTTTAAGTGTTACAAGAGCATTCTGGGTCATTGGTTTTTGGTTAAAAGAGCCCACTCTGGTTCTTAGGGAGGCAACTTCAATGTCTTAACCAGGTAAGATGCAATAAAGAAGCAAACGATAAAAGCTTTATAATAAGTGCAACATTCATTCTAGAAGAATGCATGGGTGGCAATCTGGGACTTCTTATCGCAGATTAACTGCTGATCGAAAACATCAAAGGCGAAGAGATTGAGTCTTGTAGTATGCGTTTGGCATTAGGGGCTTGTTCAAATCCCTCACGAGCACCACTGCTAGAGAAAAAAATGTGCAATTACTCTGTGTCCTCAAAATATACTCTGGAGCAGATCCAGAGGACGATGCAGACCAGCGGAACACCTGCGAGAAAAGACGAAAGAGAGACAAAAGGATTATATTGTCAGTAAAAGGGAATCTTACAGATTCAACAAAGCATGGATTATATACCTCGAAACTATTGAGGAGGGACCTTACCCTGGTTAAAATTGTGAATTTCTCTGGATTTAACCATTGTTGGAAACATTTGAGATAATGTACACAAGAGAACACAATATATAACAATGTACTAATGGTTTTTGGATATTTTAATGCACAAATTTGACATATTGTGCCTTTAAAAGATTCAGAGCTTTGCTGCATGAAATATTAAGTGCCTTCTAGTTAAATGACCGAAAGTTGGTGTGATCCAAAATTAATAATTTAAGCAATTATGAAAATGTTTATGGAAATTAGACAGCATTCATGAAGTTCATGAAGTATTAAAAATATTTGCACAAGAAAAAGGCCATTTTCAAGTGCTTTCCATACCAAATTAACAGATCTCCAAATTATCATCCTGAAATGCAGTTTGGAATCCATTTAACTTTGCTAATGTGATGCAGAAGCAAGTGAAACAAGATATTCAATGAGAAGAAAAAAATTGGATGAGACTTGATTTAATACTTCAGGAATTGATTGTAAAAAGCATTGTAGAGTGAATGTAGAGCTGCACAATTAACCGTTAAAAGACTGCAATCTTGATTCAAACACCCACGCGATTTTAATCCTAACTATTCAACTACAAAACCTTTGTCAAGCACGATCTTAGTGAACATTGATTCCTCTCAATGTCAGTGCTGCCACTGATAAATTGTCATGCGTAGGTATGAAACAACTTCATAAACCGTTGTTTCAACCACACAGTATCATTATTTCGGTTTTATAATCGTTCTAATCACAGAAGTACTGGGATAAAAGTTCATAGTGTAAACTGATGTCTACGGCAGCGATCAAAATAGACTAAATGACCTTTTGAAAATAGCTTCATGCTTCAAATAAAGATTGCATTAATTACATTGGTATGCCAGTAGGTGGCAAATATTTTTTTAACAGCCGCTTGCCGCCACCTACTGGCGCAACAAAGTAATTGATACATTTGTCATTGAATCATTCACTCAAAAGATTCATTCAAAAGCACTGATTCATCAAAGTCTTTGAGGGAGTCATTGAATAATTCACTCAACAGAATTCCAATTAATTAAACATTTTAATGCAATTATTAAATATCTAAATACAATTAAATATTTTGATAGGATATTAAAAACTTAAAATAATTCTTTAGAATAACATGCACTGATGCGTAATTTGCAATAAGACCAGGTACGTGTATGAGAACGATGATTTGTACGTATAGTTATATCCACTCTGTGCGTCTCCATGTTGAGTCCCGCTTCTACAGTGTAATTTAACGGTTCTTTCAATTGTCTGCTCAAATCAAAGAGGATGGAGGTGCCAATCACTAGAGTTGTTCTGACACTTCTCAGCCCTCCCAGAGTCCCAGAGACCAGAGGAGAGAGACAGACAGAATATAAATGGAGATTGAGAAACAGAACAACAGAAGGATCATGCTGTACTTCACTGATTGGAGTCGCTGAGACTATAATAGCTGCTAACATGAGAAAAATAAAAGACTTCAGAAGCATAAATGATGGTAGATCAGAGTAGCCAAGAAATAAGCATCATAAATGTACAGTCAGTTGGGTCATTACTGCAAAAATAAAACGACAGACTAAGTGATCACGACCCAGACCCAAAGCATATCAATTATACTATACATACACTACTGTTCAAAAGTTTGGGATCTATAAGATTTTTTATTGTTTTTGAAAGAAGTCTTTTCTGGCCACAAAAGCTGCATTTTTTTTATAATTAAAATACAGCAATATTTGTAAAATATTATTACAATTTAAAGCCACTGTTATCTATTTTAATATATAATAAAATATAATTTATTCCTGTGATCAAAGCTGAATTTTCAGCATCATTACTCCAATCTTCAGTGGTCACATGATCCTTCATTGATATATGATGATTTGATGCTTAAGAAACATTTCCCAATATTATCAATGATGAAAACAGTGCGTAATATTTTTGTGGAAACTGTGATACTGTTTTTTTAGGATTCTTTAACAAATGGGAAGCTCAAAAGAACAGCATTTATGTGAAATAGAAATCTTTCGTAAAATTATAACTGTCTTTACTTTTTCTGATCAATTTAATGCATCCTGATACTAATATAATAATATAATTTAAAAAACAACAACAAACAAATCTTTCTGACGCCAAATTTTTTGAATGGTAGTATACCTATGCAATATTGTGAAAGGTGATGAAATTTTTAAAATTTTTTTTGGTTAATCCCCCCAACTTGTCATATCTGTACGTCCAATTTTGAAAAATGCATTAGGTTCCCTTCAGTCCAAAGTTGCCAAGTCGGCCATTTTCCCACTACTTTTACACTGTTGCCACGGGTTGTTTGTCATGTCCGCGGGTTGAAGCAACTCCAAATAACATCATATTTAGGCCCTGGAATGCATATTTTAACAGAGGAACCTGACCAAAAAGTGTATTTTTACTCGATTGCGCTAGTTTTGAGTAGCAATTGGGTGGGTTTTGTTGTGAAATCCTGGCAACCCAACTTCTGTCAACATTTATTGATGTTGTTCCAAACCAGTATGATCTGTATTCTGTTTCTGTGGAGCAAAAATTAAGATATTCTGAGGCAAAAAACTGAACTGGACCTCATTGACTTTCATAGTTGGTGGGGGGGGGTACATTTTTCAAAATATATTCTTTTGAACTCACCGACGAAAGACTGTCGTACGCTTCATGAACGCTTTGAAGCGTCAGAGTTTTTGGTGTAGACTTTCAATGGAGGAACAGAAATCCCTCATATTTCATTGAAAATATCTTTGTGTTCTGAAGATGGATGAACATCATATGGGTTTGAAACGACCTGACGGAGTGTAAATGATGACAGAATTTTCATTTTTAGGTGAACTAACCCCATGTTGTGTTTGGGTCATTTTGACCTGGAGAGGATTTTCTTTTTGCTGAAAATGTTAATGTTATCACATTGGTCTAAAATTTACAGACTTCGTTCACACAGGGTATATAACTACTTCCCATATTTTTCCACCTTGTTACACTTCTTACACTTTCCTACAAAAAATAGCTTATGAATCTCTCATTATGCAACATTATCACCAAATGTTGGATTCATTCTTTTTTCTCGGCTTGTTTTCTTTCAATCGGCACATTTATTTTTTAAGCTGACTGATTGTAGGCCTCATTGATCTGAGCTTATATTGGTCAAAAAACACCATCCATTGAAAATGAATGTGGGAGATCAAACATAAGAGAAACATTTGGTGTTCAGGCGTGTGTTCACCATGTTTATGTTCACATATTAAATGTCTAAAGGCATTGTGCATGCGTGGATACATCCAGACTCGCGCTACCTCGCACGTTCATGTATACAATGAATGGAGTCTACGCTAAATTTTGTCTCTCTGCTTATCCCAAGGTTTACCTGGATCCGGGCCGGATCCGGGCCGTGTCCGGGTCGGATGGGGAACCTGCGCAGCGTGGTCCTGGGGTGTTGGCGGAGACTGTGTGAACTAGCTCATCCCTTGTGAGGGCCTTACCGACACATCAGCCAGTGGGACAGATCCCCAACAAACCGTCCCATACCGGCGTGATGAAAAAGATCTTAAACTAGATGGAACTGGATTAAATATTTTGACTGTTGTGACTCCAATCTGACTTATGACCTGTAACTCTGCCTGAATATGAGGCAAGTGTTCACTGTTGGCCAGAGGAGAACTGGCCCCTGACTAAGCCTGGTTTCTCCCAAGGTTTTTTTTTCCCTCCATTTTGTTGGAGTTTTGGTTCCTTGCCGCTGTTGCCTTTGGCTCACTTAAGTTGGGGACACTTGCTTGATATTCAGCAGTGTTTTTGGTGCGCCGTTGTATGCGAACTGAGCCGGACGATTACATCAGTTTTCTCCAGTGCTGATATACATAAATTAACTAGACTAATAACTATTGATCTTTGCAATGGAATGAATCAACAATATAGAGACAAGCTGGACAATGACACCATTTTCTTTGGGATTTTCAAAAATGATTTGCCAATTATTAATGTAAAGCTGCTTTGCCACAATTTGCATTGTAAAAAGCGCCATATAAGTAAAGGCGACTTGACTTGACAAACAAGCCGTTTTGAGTATTACAGGGTTTCTCTCTCACAGAAATGAACTTTATCCTCAGATCAATGAGGCCTACATTCAATCAGTTTCAAAGAGAAATAGAAAACCTGTCCAAATTGAAAGAAAACAAGTTGGCTAAAAGATTAATAATATAATAATATAGCATAACAAGTGATTTTTAAAAGGCAGCGTCAGGGTCAATTCATATTAGAGCAAAAAAAAAAAATCTACATAAACTAACCTAATTTCTCCTTTGCTCTTTTGTTCCTATAATAATAGCCTGCGCTACAAGATAAAACTCATTTGTGATGGCCAGAGGAAAGAGCGTGTGAGAGGACAGCGAGTCTCACCCCAGCCCAGCAGAGCGAAATTCCACAGACAGCGGCGGCTGCGCGGGAAGGCAGAGACCAGCAGTGAGTTCAGATACAAGGCTTCAACCAGCAACCAGAAGAAATTAGTCATGACGCAATAGTGACAAAACACCACAGACGCCTTACAGGCTGCCTGCAGAGAGAGAGAGAAACACTCTTTGAGTGATGAAAAGAGCAAAAAATTGCAGAGGAAGGAGATAAGCAGATGGAGAAAGTATAGACTCATCAGGAAATAGAGGAAGGTGAATATTTCTACCTATGGAGAACTCTTGAAGAAATCAAGGGATTTTACATGAATAACAGGGTCTAAAACTATATTTTATTGTTCTTTTTAGAGTACAAGGTGCTTTTTCAGAGGTGCTTAACCTCTAATATTGTCTATACATTCAAATTTATACACTACAATTTCTTTTGAATATAGGAATTCATGTGTTTATTCAGCAAGGAAGCATTAAATTGATCAACGGTAAAGACATTTATAATGTTAGAAAGGATTTCTATTTGAAATAAACGCTTCTTATTCATCAAAGAATCCTGAAAAACTGTTTTCAACATGGATAATAATCAGAATTGTTTCTTAAGCATCAAATCAGCATGTTAGACTGATTTCTGAAGGATCATGTGACACTGAAGACTGCAGTAATGATGCTTCAGCCATTCAAAAGTTTGGGTTTAAAAAAAAAGAAATTAATATTTACATTCAGCAAATTAAATTAATGCTGAAATAAATTGCTGAAAATAACTTTCTAGACATCAAAGAATTCTGAATATACAGCTCTGGAAAAAATTAAGAGACCACTGCATATTTTTTTGTTATTTTGACCAGTTGTTGCTTTTGGCAAATAAATGCTCTAAATTACAATATTTTTATTTGGAATTTGGGAAAAATGTCAGTAGTTTATAGAATGAAACAAAAATGTTAATTTTACCCAAACACATACCTATAAATAGTAAACCCAGAGAAACTGATAATTTTGCAGTGGTCTCTTAATTTTTTCCAGAGCTGTATATAACTATTATCAGTAAGGCATATTAAAAAAAAAATATTGTGACAGTCACTGAGGTAAGCGGTGTGTGTGAAGTCGGTGGGACTCACTGTAGAGAGCGTGCAGTGATCCGTGTCGTCACTGGAGAACAGCGTTGCATCTTTGATAAAAACAGCCACAGATTTTAGGATGAAGGTGAAAAACAGCTGCATGTGGATGTAGTTCCGAGCACATCGTAATCGCCTGTAACGCAAACAACATTATTTTAATTATATCATTTTAAAGAATACTACCTCCTAATGTTGCAGTAACTACTTTCAGATCCATTTAATGTGGAAATAAGCTAAAAGTTACTCACAAAAGAGACTAGCTATATTAAGGCAATATTTTATAGAAACTTTCAGGTTACATCAGTGGTGTGTTTGAGTTTTTTAGCCCACCAAGCGCAGTACCTGAAGAGCAGCAGTATCACCACTGCAACAGAGAGAGAGAGCAGTGACGCTGCATAACCAACGGTGTAGATCAGCTTCACAATGGCAAAATACGACTCCTGAGGGTAAATGAGCAGAAGACAACTACATCTTCATTACCATGTTGAGCTCACAGAGTCTGTTTAGAATAAATGAAAATGTTTATTATCAGTTAAGACAGAGAAACACAATAGTGAAAGCCGAAAGCCTATTTATTCTGGAAAATTAAAAATGTACTAAAACGTAATATTTACTGTATACATATACTCTGCCTTAAAGGGTTAGTTCACCCCAAAATTATTATTCTGTCATTAATTACTCATCCTCATGTCGTTCTACACCCGTGAGACCTTCGTTCATCTTCAGAACACAAGTTTAGATATTTTTGATGACATCCGATGGTTCAGTGAGGCTGAATTCGAAACAAAAGATTCGTAAAGCTTCATGAATCAGTGTTTTGAAATCGTCCATCACTAGATATTGTTGAAAAGTCGTTATTTTGGGTTTTTTTGGCGCACAAAAAGTATTCTCGTCGCTTTATAATATTAATGTTAAACCACTGTACTCACATGAACTGTTTTAAATATGTTTTAGTGCATCTGAAAGTGTTCATTATCTGTCAATAGAGACTCACTGAACCATCGGATTTCATCAAAAATATCTTCATTTGTGTTCTGAAGATGAACGAAGGTCTTACGGGTGTAGAACGACATGAGGGAGAGGAATTAATGACACAATTTTCATTTTTGCTGAACTAACTCTTTAATTCTTCATGTCACAGAAGGTGCTGGAAACATTCCTCAGAGATTTTGGTCCATATTGTCATGACAGCATCACACAGTTGCTGCAGATTTGTCGGCTGGACGTCCATGATGTGAATCTCCCGCTCCAGAACATCCTAAAGCTGCTCAATCCATGCTCCATGGTGACCGTGGAGGCCATTTGAGTTTAGTGAAGTCGTTGTCATGATCAAGAAACTACTTTGAGATGATTTGTGCTTTGTGACATGGAGCTTCATCCTGCTGGAAGTATCCATCAGAAGATGGTTCACTGTGGTCATAAAGGGATGGACATGGTCAGCAGCAAAACTCAGGTAGGCTGTGGTGTTTAAACAATGCTCAGTTGGTATTAAGGGGCCCAAAGTGTGTCAAGAAAATATCCTCCACACCATTCCACCACCAGCAGGTACATACAAGGCAGGATAAATCCATAAATCCATATATTTAACACCAAATTCTGACCCTACCATCTGAATGCCGCAGCAGAAATCGAGACTCATCACACCAGGCAACCTTTTTCCAATCTTCTAGTGTCTAGTTTTGTTGAGCCTCAGTTTTGTGTTGTCAGCTGACAGGAGCGTCACCGGTGTGTCTTCTGCTGCTGCTTCAAGGTTGGACGTGTTCAGAGATGCTCTTCTGCAGACCTCGGTTGTAACTAATGCTTATTTGAGTTACTGTTTCCTTTCTATCAGCTCAAACCTGGTCATTCTCCTCTGACCTAGATCAGCAGTTTCTGAAACACCACCAACACCAACAACCATGCCACGTTCAAAGTCCCTTACATCACCTTTATTCCCCATTCTGATGCTGTTTGAACTTCAGCAGATCATCTTGACCATGTCTACATAAATGTATTGAGCTGCTGCCATGTGATTGGCTGATTAGATATTTGCGTTGCACTTGAGCAGGTGTAGCTAATAAAGTGTCTGGTGAGGGTGTATATATAAATATATCTGTTGTTGACATACAGTAAGAGTACAGAACTATTAAAAGTTAACGTGAACAGCAGCTCAGATAATTTGGTCTGAAGAATGTTTGAGACAAATCTGAGCTCAGAGACTTTATCGAGATCCCTTTTGTAACTCTAGAAGAGGCACATGTGAGATCACTCGGGTCTTGAACAACTTGAGAAGCAGAGGTGTGCTAACAAACGGGAAATTATTATCAAATATATGACAGTATGAATGGCAGAACATGTCATTGACCTCTGGGATGTCGTCCTCTACACTGCAGGCCTCATGGTATGGAGGGAACGGCAGTGACCAGCCTCCAGCGCTGCAGTTGCGACTCACTATACCTAGAGTAATCAAAAGGTCAAAGGTCAATGACCATCATGCAAGGCAATCTCTGAAAGCTTTTCGAAAACCATGCTTATACATTCACTCGCAACTTTGTCGGCATTTCTTGGGGATTTCATTGAGTTTATTTTTATCTTTTTCTCTGGAGAACAAGAAGATGCAATGCATAAAATTAGCTTGTGCTAAAGGCTGAATGTGAAATGAGATGAGCGTGCCTTTCTACACGAGTCAGTGATGGAGTGACACTTTATTCATGATAAGATGAAACTGCAGCAGCACGGTTTCATTTGTGGTCTTTCAGATTTGAATGTAGCGTCGGTTGGCCGGGTTTAGACTGGGTTTAGTTTGTTGCACTGCAGAATCTGTCGAGATTTGAGACGGTATTGCTGTGGCAAATATGAAAACCTGCCTTTTTTTGCTCAAGCTCATGAAGCCTTGAAATTGGGGCCGTGCATGTTACCGTTTGAGGTTTCAGCGCATATTCTCAAGGTAGATGTGTATGGCAAGCCGTTTTGACTTTTATTCATTTTCAGGATATGAACTTGTGATACCAACAATTACATTTTCACTAGTTAAAATGTTCATTCTTGATATCAGGAATTATATTTCCACTAGTAACAATGTTAATTCTTGATATCAACGATTCAATTTCCACTAGTATAAACTATAATTGTTGATATCAAGAATTGTATTTTTACTAGTGAAATCTCACCATAGGCTGCCATTCAAATTCAATTGTTGATATCAAGAATAAATTTCTTACTAGTTGAAATTCCAGTTTCACATATCAGGAATACAATTCTTACTAGTAAAAATGCAAATTTCTGATATCAACAATTACATTGTTACTAGTGCAAATGTCTATTCTTGATATTAACAATTGAATTCCTACTAGTAAAAATGTTCATTTCTGATATCATGAATGTGGTTGTTACTAGTAAGAAAGCCGTTTTAGATATCAGAAATTATATTGATATCAGGAATTAATTTTCAGATATCAGAAATGAATATTTTTACTAGTAGAAATTCAATTGTTGATATCAAGAATGAACTTTATTACTAGTGGAAATATAATTCCTGATATCAAGAATGAACATTTTAACTAGTGAAAATTGTTGATATCACAAGTTCATATCCTGAAAATGAATAAAAGTCTATGAAATAAACGGCTTAAAGCAGACCGAAACCAACGTGTTTGCTTGCAGAAGCTTTTAATATGGAAATGCATGTGTGAACCAAGGTTGGGCAAACTCAGAGATTAAGAACAGTCTCTCTTTTAATTCATTAGACAGAAATATTCTCTGTTTCTCGAGAAAAAAGAAAGAGCTAACCCCTAAGTCTCTACGGCATTCGGATCAGACAAAAATAAAATAAATAATACATCATTAATTTTGCCTAATCATGTATTCTATTGTGTGTATTGTATTAAGTTGTGGTTGTGTCGTACCTGTGTTGTTCTTGAAGAGAGAGAAAACAGCCGGACAGGGCGAGTGGACGGTCTCACCCACTGCCGCTCTGGGCCAGCACACTACAGAGTCCCATACCGGTGGACAACCTTCACACACACATATGTAAATAGCATGCACTTATAACCACGCATGCTCTCAAGCACCAAACATCAAGAAAACAATGTATCTGAAAGGGATTCTGTGGCACATAACCAGGGTTGGGGAGCAACGAAATACAAGTAACTTAGTGACGTATTTAAAATACAAAATTTGAGTAACTGTATTTCATTACAGTTACATTTTAAATGGGTGGTAATCAGATTACAGTTACATCTGAAAAGTATTTTAGATTACCAAAGTTATTACTTTGAATTTTAATGTCATTTAAACAGCAATTGGTGATTCTCTGACTCTGACAGTCTGAAAAAGCAGAGTTAAGTTTCATGTTTTTGACTGTTTTCATGTTTTGTGATAGTTGTTTGTGAGTCATTTTATAATTCACTCGTCACTGCAACTTTTTCTTACAATTTGTTTTTTTTGGCTCACAATTGTGAGTTTGCATTTCATAATTCTGACTTCTTTTTCTCAGAATTGCGAGATTTAAACTCACAATCGCAAGTTATAAAGTCAGAATCGGGAGAAATAAACTTGCAATACTGACTTTTTTTCTTGCAATTGTGAATTTAGTATGTGAGTTTATATCTCATAATTCTGACTTTTCTCAATATTTTCAGTTTATATCTCATAATTTTGACTTTTCTCAATATTTTCAGTTTATATCTCATAATTTTGACTTTTCTCAGTATTGCGAGTTTATATCTCATAATTCTGACTATATAACTCGCAATTGCAACTTTATATCTCATAATTCTGACTATATAACTCGCAATTGCAACTTTATATCTCATAATTCAGACTTTTCTCAATATTTTCAGTTTATATCTCATAATTCAGACTTTTCTCAATATTTTCAGTTTATATCTCATAATTTTGACTTTTCTCAGTATTGCAACTTTATATCTCATAATTCTGAGTGAAAAAGTCAGAATTGTGTGATTAAAAACTTGCAATTACCTTTTTTGTGTTTGTTCCACACTTATTAGTATTCCAAAGTATTCTAAAGTATTTAGATTAAGTTACTAAACTTGAGTAATGTAACGAAATACGTTACAAATGACTTTTTAAAGCATGTATTTTGTAATCTGTAGTGAAATACATTTTAAAAGTAACATACCCAGCCCTGTATATAACCACTAGAATTGCTCCACTATTGTCCAGTTTGCTGTGTTGGATCAGCACAAGTATATCTGTGCATGTGAATTTCCTGCAAAGCCGCTGCCAAACACGACTTCACATCTAAACCGCTGGGAAACGCAAACGCAAGGCGCTGCATTACAATGAGTGTGATCTCCTATTAACCTCTGTGTCTGAATGTCACCACTGACAGCTTATGGCAGTGTAAAATGCTATGCACATGTGATTTATTTTAAATGTCAAATAATGGGTTTGTGACCTGTCTTTGTGTCATTTAAAATAAAAAAGAAACAGTCATTTTAAAAGTTAACATGTTTGACAGGAGACATTATTGATATGTTATGGCTTCAGTACAAAGTATTTTTTTATAGTAGCAGCAGAACATGTGCTAATTTTCTCTTTTATGTAAAAATAAATAAACATTTTATTTCGAAAATGTGAATAGTACCCACTGCCATTCGAAAGTTGGCGGTGAGTAAGAAATAAAATTATTTTTCAGCAAGGAAGCATTAAATTGATCAATGTGAAGGTAAAAACACAAAATGTTATTTTTTAGTTCAAATAAATGCGGTTCTTTTGAATTTTCTATTCATCAAAGAATCCAGAAAAAAATCACTGTTACCTCAAAAATATGAAGCAATTCATATTATTCAGGACTGCTTATCAATTCATATTTTTATTGATTCCCAGTTTCAATTCCAATAAGGTGAAGAAAAAAATGAAGTCAAACATTTAGATATCAAAATTTATTCTGTCTTTTTACAAAACATTTTGTTGCCGCTGAATAAAAATCAGCAGCCTAAAGAATAACTAATAAACTAGACTAATAAAAATTTCAAACATTATTAAAGACAAGTATAGTCTTTAATACAATAAGAACAAAAAAAAGCAAAATTAGCAATAGCACAAACAAAAACAACTGAACAAAGTTCAGAAATTGAATCAAATGTAAAATAGCACTATATAGTTTTTTTTTATAAATAAAATACAGATTCATTTTTCTTAAAGGGGTGGTTAATTATGATTTCACTTTTTTTAAACTTTAGTAACGACGCTCAAAGTTCAATGCAAAGGCAGATATTATCTTTTACAGAATTCGCTTTTTAAGGACTACAACAAACGGGATTGTGTCTAGACGGGATACAGCTACTGAGGCGAAACCTCAGGATTAATAACAGTAAATTAAATGTGCTACTTATCAAAGTGTGTTTTATTAACATCTACACCTACTCCAACCCTAAACCTACCCTTACAATACTGCAAAAACAGTTATTAAATTAAATAAATATTAAATGACACAATATTGATGTGCGCATGTGCAGTGGCCGTAGCTGTATGCCTTCTAGTTTTCTAGTCTACCTACAAACGGCTGGTAGTACCTATAAGACTCTTCCTGGGTTGGTGACATCACAAACACCCATATTTACATTAACCCCACCCCGTTTGAACAAGGTAAGGATGAACACCGTTACTGACAATCCTCATTTTGTCTGCGTGAGATTCTCCAGCTTTGTTGTTGTTGAGCAACCGAAGCGTGAGCTGTTAAAGCTCCGCCCTCTTCTGGAAAGGGGGCGGGGAGCAGCAGCTCATTTGCATTTAAAGGGACATGCACAAAAAGGGGCAAATTTGACAAGCTATAATAAATGATCTGTGGGGTATTTAGAGCTGAAACTTCACGGACACATTCTGGGAACACCTGTAACTTATATTACATCTTGTAAAACGGACATAATAGGTCCACTTTAAGGTTATAAAAGTTATTCAGTCAAGACCAGTGAGTTTTGTTTTTCTTTTGTTCTATGATTAACAGTAATGACATAGCAGTTTTATTAGGCTGCTGTCACTTTAAGACCTGACACACAGATCACATGCAATAGTGCACTGTTACAGGTGTTTTTTTCGCAACTGTTTACGTTCACTCAAGACATAACTGACCGCGCTTATGAGGATATTTTGACATAATTTTGCGTGCATTTGTCCGTTCAAGCACAAGAAGATGCAAAAGAGAACTCAATTCAGTATTTGTGCAATATATGAGGGGTGTTTTTTGTGTGTGTGTGAATGTGGCACAGAAAACAGCATGCGAGTGCCAAATTAAGCTCTTTTTTGCATCTTCTCCCACTTGAATCCTTTAAAACCAATGCGTACACAGGAATCAATAAAGCAGAATTAAAATTAATGGTAACACTATACAATAACATTCACTAGTTAACATGAACTAATAATGAACTGTTATACAGCGTTTATTAACTTTGTTTCAACAATTACTAATACATTATTAAAATCTTGTTAACATTAGTTAATGCACAAACAATGAACAATTGTATTTTCATTAACTAACATTAACGAAGATTAGTAAATACAGTAACAAATGGTTAGTTAATACATCAACTAATGTTTAACTAATGAACCTTATTGTAAAGTGTTACCATTTTAATTTTATAACAAGCATCCAATTCCTGAATTGGAATCAATTTTCGATTAAAAACCCTAATTATTGATCAAATAAATGCAGCCTTGGTGAGCAGAAGAGATTATTTAGCTCATATAATTTAGTCTCAAATACTGTCTCAGTAATTCAGAGCGCAGTTTGAGACGCTGTTGAGACTTGCATATGAAAGTACTTTTCCAGATGAAATTCTGAGAAGCAGGATGACCTAACAAAAAGTCTCAGTTTGCTCTCAATGTAATCTCCGCATGCATCTCAAGTCCTGTGGACTACAAACTCCTTCAACATCTCATCAGGAGCTTTGGTTTATTTCTACCTGAGAAACTGCTGAGGTTCCCAAGTTCTGCGATCTCTCGCAGACACCGCTGTTCATCTCTCGCCAACTGAAAAATATATTCACACTCGGGATGCAAACTACACAACACCTGCAGAGAGAGAAAATGAAATGAGTGAGTGATGCTCAGAAATGCAGGTCTCCTTTACAACACAACACATACATCCATCTTCAGACGCTCGCACTCTAAAAAAAATTACAATTAATTGTGGATGCTGTCCTGACCCACTTTCCTGACGGGAAAAAGCATGTGCATACGTGCACGCTCAAAATGTAATGCTAATACAAGCACAGAAAAACATTACTTCTGATTGCATTAGAACAAAGGTGAAATTTCGTCAATGGATAGTCACATTGAGGTTATCGAAAACTGACATTGAATTCATTACCATTTTAAAAATACACTGTGTTTCAACTCAATGTTTCCTCTGGAGTGGCTGTTGATGAAATAGCCGTCATCAACAACCATTTCAACATCTGTATGCCAACGCATACGTATATGCACGCAAGAGCGTTTAAGATGTTTTGTTGTGTGCTTTATGTACATTCAGACTGATTGTATCCAATCAAACACACACGCCGGTTAAGAGTTAAAAATGATTATGAGCTGTAGCAGATTTTAAAAGCAACTGCAATCAAAGTCTCATGGGTTATTCTCAGAAAATGCTCCCTTTGTGCTGCAAATACTCAGGGACATTTTTATTACTGTTCGAAAAGATTCAAGAAACCAGCGTTTCATCACCTCAGGCTCAAAGTAACAGGTCCAGATATTATAGAATCAGCATAGGGAGAATTTCCACAAAAATTCAGATTTATGCTATATTCACCGATCAGGCATAACATTATGACACTGACAGGTGAAGTGAAGAACACTGATCATCTCTTCATCACGACACCTGTTAGTGGGTGGATATATTAGGCAGCAAGTGAACATTTTCTCCTCAAAGTTGATGTTTAGAAGCAGGAAAAATGGGCGAGCGTAAGGATTTGAGGCCCAAATTGGGACTGGATCAGAGCATCTCCAAAACTGCAGCTCTTGTGGAGTGTTCCCAGTCTGCTGTGGTCAGTATCTACGGCTCGTTGACGCACGTGGAGAGTGAACTGGCCTGTGTGGTTCTAATCCAACAGACGAGCTGAAGAAGTTCATGCTGGTTCTGATAGAAAGTGTCAGAACACACAGAGCATCAGTTTCTTTGCGTGTGGAGCTGCAGACGAGACCAGTCAGGGTGTCCATGTTGACCCCGTCCACCACCGAAAGAGACAGTTTACCTGGGAAACACATGGCACCAGGATGCACTATGGGAAGCCGGCAGAGGCGGATGCTTTGGGAAACCTTGGTTCCTTCCATCCATGTGGATGTTACTTTGACACGAACCTCCTACCTCAGCATTGAAGCAAGCAGACCATCCAAACCGTATTTCCTGGCGGCTGTGGCTCTTTCAGCAGGATAATGTTTCCTGCCACGAAGCAAAAATGGTTCAGGAATGGTTTGAGGAGCTCAACAATGAGTTTGAGGTTTTGACTTGGACTCCAAATTCCCCAGATCTCAATCCAGTCGAGCATCTGTGGATGTGCTGAACAAAACAAGTCCGATCCATTGAGGATCCACCTCACGACTTACAGGACTTAAAGGATCTTGCATCAGATCCCACAGATCACCTTCAGGGTCTGGACTGTTTTGGCAGCAAAAGGGGGACGACACAATATTAGGAAGATGGTTATAATGTTATGCCTGATCGGTGTGTATATACATACTTGTGCCGTCAAACTGTTGTACAAACGCAATGTCACACTCGTAGTCATGTGACATGTCTGTATTTCAGCACGCTGTGATTGATAATTAGCTAAAGCTGATAGTATTTCTTTGATATTGAAAGAAAGCCTAAAGCTTGACTATATCCAACCCTGTCATGTCCAATATTAGTATGCCATGATCATGACACTGATCGAATGTGTTTATTCTCGACACTTTATTTCAACTTTTTCCTCTAAATTTAAAGTTTTTTCTCGAATCACGACTCTATATTCTCAAAATTGAATGAGTTTATTCTCAACAATATTTCAACTTTTTTCTCTCAAAATTTTCTCGAAATGTAACGACTTCATTCTCAATTTTATGAGTTTATTCTCTACATTTTATTTCGTCTTTTCTCGAAATTTAACAAGTTTTTTTTCTCGAAACAACTTTATTCTCAAAATTTGATGAATATTTTATCGAAATGTAACGACTTCATTCTCAAAATGTAATGAATTTATTCTCTATATTTTATTTCGACTTTTCTCGAAATTTAACGTTTTTTTTCTCGAAACAACTTTTTTCTCTAAATTTAACGTTTTTTCTCGAATCACGACAACTATATTCTCAAAATTGAAGGAGTTTATTCTCAACAATATTTCAACTTTTTTCTCTCAAAATTTTCTCGAAATGTAACGACTTCATTCTCAATTTAATGAGTTTATTCTCTACATTTTATTTCAACTTTTCTCGAAATTTAACAAGTTTTTTTTCACGAAACAACTTTATTCTCAAAATTTGATGAATATTTTCTCGAAATGTAACGACTTCATTCTCAATTTAATGAGTTTATTCTCTACATTTTATTTAGACTTTTCTTGAAATTTAACAAGTTTTTTTTTCTCGAAACAACTTTATTCTCAAAATTTTATGAGTTTATTCTCTACATTTTATTTAAACTTTTCTTGAAATTTAACAAGTTTTTTTTCTCAAAACACAACTATATTCTCAAAATTTAATGAGTATTTTCTCGAAATGTAACGACTTCATTCTCAAAATTTAATGAGTTTATTCTCGACATTTTATTTCGACTTTTCTCGAAATTTAGAGAGTTTAATCTCGCATTTAATTACTTTAATCTTGAGATGGTTTCAATTTTTTATTATTGCTTGGCCCTAATCCTCTTCCATAAATAAAAGCTATACGGCACACATATGCCACCATTTCCTGAGAATTACTCTCACATCCTCACTCTACAATAATGTTTTAAAAAGTTACAAAGCGAAGAGTTCACATAAGTTCAACGATATGCTTCTTCACAGCCCGCTCAAATGTATTTGTACGTGCTCAAGTCAGTCTTTCGAGGTAAATAATCTCCAAAGTGGTCACGTCTCTCAGCTACAAGAGGGAGCTTTCACTGAATGAACAATACAGGTCAGCGGCAGGGTATTGTTCATTAAAAGATTTGTTAAAAAAAAAAACCCTGAACCATTCAAGACCATATAGTCTATAGAGAAGTGACGCTCTTTAGTCTCACACAGCAGCTCTATCTCATTGTAACCATCTCATATGTACTAGATTTTCTCGCCGTTTATCTCTCTCCATCTATTTCTTTTAAATCCTCCAAGTCTAGACGAATGAAAGAGTTTTGTCTGCTGATATTATCGCTTGCCATTTCTATAAAGCACAGCTAGACAACAGAAGAGGAGAAGGACTAAAAACAAGAAATATTAACGTTTACAAAAATGTATATATACTGTAACCAGTGTTTGGTTTAATTCATTACTAAGAAATGAATTACAGTAATTTAATTACTTTTCCCTTGAAAAAGTAAAGTAAGGGATTACTCTTAATTTTCTAAGCAAGTTACTTCTGATGTGATTGCATTAAATACTGTGTAGATTTAGAACAATTCTATATAAAATAGTGGATTTAGCATTTAACGTCTAACGTACGTTTTTAATGTAATTTAAATTTTAATTTTAATTCAATTAAGAGTCATTTCATGTCTAGCCTTAACTCTAAAAATCCTGGGCTAAAAACAACCCAAGTTGGGTTGAAAATGGACAAACCCAGCGGTTGGGTTAAATGTTTGCCCAACCTGCTGGGTGTAATGAAGGAGTCAGCGGGTACAGATCCAAGTGCAGTTTATTGAAGGAAGACGTAGTCAGGCAGGCAATAGTCAATACAGGGGCAAACAGGCATATGGGGATAGTCGTGGTCAGTAAACAGGCAGAAAATCCAAAGACAGGCAGCAAACAATCAGGAAACAGGGAACAGGCACAATCGAAAACCGGGAAAACAAGACACAGGATAAATGCTCGCAATTGGTACGTAGAGTAACACAATACACTCAAAAAATACAGGGAGTGCAGAAATATTAGGCAAGTTGTATTTTTGAGGATTAATTTTATTATTGAACAACAACCATGTTCTCAATGAACACAAAAAACTCATTAATATCAAAGCTGAATATTTTTGGAAGTTTTAGTTTTTAGTTTTTAGTTTTAGCTATTTTAGGGGGATATCTGTGTGTGCAGGTGACTATTACTGTGCATAATTATTAGGCACCTTAACAAAAAACAAATTTATACCCATTTCAATTATTTATTTTTACCAGTGAAACCAATATAACATCTCAACATTCACAAATATACATTTCTGACATTCAAAAACCAAACAAAAACAAATCAGTGACCAATATAGCCACCTTTCTTTGCAAGGACACTCAAAAGCCTGCCATCCATGGATTCTGTCAGTGTTTTGATCTGTTCACCATCAACATTGCGTGCAGCAGCAACCACAGCCTCCCAGACACTGTTCAGAGAGGTGTACTGTTTTCCCTCCTTGTAAATCGCACATTTGATGATGGACCACAGGTTCTCAATGGGGTTCAGATCAGGTGAACAAGGAGGCCATATCATTAGATTTTCTTCTTTTATACCCTTTCTTGCCAGCCACGCTGTGGAGTACTTGGACGCGTGTGATGGAGCATTGTCCTGCATGAAAATCATGTTTTTCTTGAAGGATGTAGACTTCTTCCTGTACCACTGCTTGAAGAAGGTGTCTTCCAGAAACAGGCAGTAGGACTGGGAGTTGAGCTTGACTCCATCCTCAACCCGAAAAGGCCCCACAAGCTCATCTTTGATGATACCAGCCCAAACCAGTACTCCACCTCCACCTTGCTGGCGTCTGAGTCGGACTGGAGCTCTCTGCCCTTTACCAATCCAGCCACGGGCCCATCCATCTGACCCATCAAGACTCACTCTCATTTCATCAGTCCATAAAACCTTAGAAAAATCAGTCTTGAGATATTTCTTGGCCCAGTCTTGACGTTTCAGCTTGTGTGTCTTGTTCAGTGGTGGTCGACTTTCTGCCTTTCTTACCTTGGCCATGTCTCTGAGTATTGCACACCTTGTGCTTTTGGGCACTCCAGTGATGTTGCAGCTCTGAAATATGGCCAAACTGGTGGCAAGTGGCATCTTGGCAGCTGCACGCTTGACTTTTCTCAGTTCACGGGCAGTTATTTTGCGCCTTGGTTTTTCCACACGCTTCTTGCGACCCTGTTGACTATTTTGAATGAAACGCTTGATTGTTCGATGATCACGCTTCAGAAGCTTGGCTATTTTAAGACTTCTGCATCCCTCTGCAATATATCTCACTATTTTTGACTTTTCTGAGCCTGTCAAGTCCTTCTTTTGACCCATTTTGCCAAAGGAAAGGAAGTTGCCTAATAATTATGCACACCTGATATAGGGTGTTGATGTCATTAGACCACACCCCTTCTCATTACAGAGATGCACATCACCTAATATGCTTAAGTGGTAGTAGGCTTTCCAGCCTATACAGCTTGGAGTAAGACAACATGCATAACGAGGATGATGTGGTCAAAATACTCATTTGCCTAATAATTCTGCACTCCCTGTATTTCAGTCTAAACATAAGTTTTATGTAATTTAATTACATAGCAATTTTCCATCCATTTGGATTACATAGTTTGAAATGAAATAGGAAAGATTTATGTAATAGTTCACAGGTTAATTAACACTGTTTAGTGGTCATGTGTGTGCACACTACTGAGTTAAAGTACCATTGAAGCAGTGTCAGAGTTAATGAGATCATTAAGTGATGATTGAGCATTAATGATGAACACCTGCTGTTAACAAGCAGAATCACTGAAGGACAGAGAAACACAAGAACTACAACTGAAATCAACTGAAGATAAAAGAAATTTAATCTCTCACTATTCATATACTCAACTATTACATAAATCTTACCTATTTCATTTACGTATGACTGACAAACATGAATCACATTAAGTTTATTAGTTTGTTTATGTTAAAACTATGTAATCCAAATGGATGGAAAATTACATAAAACTTATGTTTAGACAGAAATATTTTTTTGAGTGTACTTCGCGGTGTGTGTGTTGTGCTCTCTCTCTCTCTCTCTCTCTCTCTCTCTCTCTCTGTCAACTTCTTAGGCCTGCCTACCCACGACGATCATTGGGTAACGACCATGACCATCATCATTAGTGGCGTGACGTCATGGCTGCGCCTACCAATCACAATTGGACTGACAGTTTAAAAGGGCGACTGCGTGATCATGGAGCAGAGCCCTTGTTTCCTGTTTGTTGATTTTGATTGTGTTTTGTTTTGTTTTTGTTTTTGTTTTGTTTTGCTTATTATACATCAAGTGGTATCATGGTGATTAAGAATCTCATTCGGAGAGGACAGGATTATGTCACGTGACTTACATTTTCCAACACCTAGTGAATTAAAATGTCTAGATACATTAATATAGAAATGCGCACCACTCGTGTATGTTTTATTTATTAGTTAGAGTAGGTAAGTCAGGGCGTGCAACGCCGAAGACTTGTTTTCTTGTTTTTCTTTTCATCAGTTAGATGGTTAGAGGACTAATTTAATTTAGCTTGGTTTGGTTTTGTTCTTTTCTTTTATTTGGTGCCATTTGTGTCCTCCCCCCCTCGGTTTATCTTTATTTCTATTTATGTAAATATTGTATATATTCTTTTGTTTATGTCATCTTTATTGTGGTTTATCACTTACTTTCTTGTTTATACAATAAAACACTATCGGTTAATTTGTGTCTCTTCTCATCCTAGACTAAAATTGGAAGTCGTAACAGTAGTGCTCTTATAGTGGTGTGATTGTATTTAGTGCTAGGGTAATGTGCTACAGCTGGCGGGGTGATCAGTGACTGGGTGAGGGGCTTATGGGAAATGTGGTCCGTGTGACTGAATGTGAGTGAGTGTCCAAAGTGAAGTGCCCTCTAGTGGCTGTCTCGGGCACTTCAGCTGAAATCGTAACACTGGGTAGTTTTATTGGCTCATTTTAAGCCAGCCATATAGTAATTTTTAAACAATAGTTGGGTTAAATAAAACTACCCAGCACCCAACTTGGGTTGTTTTTAACCCAGCATTATTTAGAGGCTTGTATTGTTTAACTGGTCAAGGGTGATATGGAATTAGTAAGTAATGCAATACTTTTTAGAGAGAGTAATTAGTACAGTAATTACTTATTATTAGTTAATGGATTAACTAATGAAACCTTATTGTAAAGTTTTAACAAAAAAAAATGATGTTAAGCACATGGAGACTAATTTTGGTGCATTGTGACAATGTTCATTTATTTCAAACAAACAATTCGTTTATTGATATAAAACATTACTTTACTGAAGACTGGAGTAATGATGCTGAAAATTCAGCTTTCCATCACAGGAATAAATTACATTTTAGTTTAGTTATTTTAAATTGTTATAATATTCCACAATATCACTGGTTTTACTGTACTTTTAATTAAACAGAAGGGCCTTCCTTCCAAACATTTGACCGCTAGTGTGATCAAGAGACAGTGAAATTGTGAACTGATGGAAATACTTATAAAGATGAAGCGACCGGAGGAAGAGCCCTCGTGAGAGATGCTGCAGACACGACAGCTTTGGAGAGCCGCTGAAGGGCGACTTTCCACCGCGAGTTCACTCTGTCCTGCTTTGAACCAAAGTACCAGCACTTCGTTAGGATCAAAAACCCCATCCGGGAACTTGCCGTACAAGGCTGCCCTGAGAACTAATAAATCTAATTCTTTTATTCATCTCTCATGATGAAAAACTACGGTGACTGAGAGCCCTTTAAAACGATTCAAACCGGAGCGAGATTAAATGAAACTCAATCTTCAAGCTCTGAATATTTGTCCTCTGAGAAACCCAGCCGCTGCTAAACAATAGCAACTTCAACGTTTTGTCTAATCATTAATAAATAACACAGAATTATGAATCAAAACCTATAAATGGACACTATATTTTTGTAAGTTTGGCAAAAACCCAATAGGATTTTTCCATTGGCTTTTGTTATATTGCAGAAAATAAGCTGTGCGACCATCAAGTGTTATGATTCTTACAAATTTTTTCATTATGATGACAATCTTCACAAATAAACAACTTTTATGAATTTTGAAGCCTAACTACAATCGGCCAAAGTAAAAAAGTTTCAACCCAACCCAATTTGCGTTGAAAATGGACAAACCCAGCAATTGGGTTGTTTGTTGTTTTAACCCAGCAGTTGGGTTAAATGTTTGCACAACGTTCTGGGCAGTTTTATTTAACCCAACTATTGTTTAAAAATCACTATATGGCTGGTGTGACGAGCAGGGCGGACGAGAGCCGTGAGGGAACGGCGCGAGGCCTGTGACTCGAGTGATAATGAGCGTCAGCTGCTCGCTACACCGGTCTCGTATCTCTCACGGAGGAGCTCCGGAAGCATAAAAGAGGAGCGACGACAGTGAAGGACGAGAGAGGACCAGGCCTGGATTTTATGTTGTGTTTACTTTCGTTTTATTGTTTGGTTATTTTATTATTAAACTATGTTGAATGTTCGCCGGTTCCCGCCTACTTCTTCCCGTTCTTAGGAACGGTGTTACAGCTGGATTAAAATGAATCCAAATTAGGTTGGAAATTAAAAATCAGACTTATAATTACTAGACGCAACAACAATAATCAAAAGGTGAACATTTATTAAGCAATTTAAGAAAGGTTTATTGTTTAATTATTATTCATTAAACGTATTAATAAATATTAATTTATTAAACATTAATAAATGTTAATTTCTAACATACTTTGGGTT
>CM076067.1:9754083-9849083 GCA_038088235.1 Zacco platypus
TTTTGAGGTGCCGATTCCAAAAATAGCGTTTGTTTCGCTCACGTCACGTTCTCAAAGCATTTCTGCTTTTGACAACCATTTGTAAGGTGAAGAAGTCTTGTTTTATCCCTTAACCTCCAGAAAGACATGATCCCTCTCTTCCTCTGAGTCAGGTCTTTCAATTTGCAGCCGATTTTTACATGCATTACGTTATTTTATGCCTAAAAATGATTTCATGGTTAGAATTATGGTCAGTGACAGGAGCAAATGCAAACTTGAGCTTTTCTGCGACATCTGTGGGTGTTTTACTACATTCAAAAAGCGACAGAACATTACAGATTTTGTGAAAAAGCTTTTTTAACTTGCATTAATAATAAAGTTCTTTTATTTGAACATATTTTTATGCATTTTAAATTATAATAATTTAATATACAAGTTAAAGTTATCATTTATTATAGAAGTTAAATTATACAGTTTGATTAAACGCTAAACTTTTGTTATTTTGATAAATGCATGAAAGCAGATACATATATATAATTTGGAAAAATGTTCATTTTTGTGGAAAAGACGGAGTATTTTTTCATCAAATTTGCTTGTGATAGGGACCCGAGTGGTCACTAGGAGAATCACACAAAATGATGTTTATTTACAGCAGATGTGTAAAAATGTGCAAATAAAAATGGTTAAGAGTAAATGAAACAGGTTATCAATAAAAAAACATCAACTGTGAAGGACAAAGTTTCAGTGTGCTCAAGCAGCACTTCAATAACCTTATTCACCATCTCAAAACCCATGATCCAATCCTAGGCCCTGTTTTCACCTGGTATTAAGATGCGTTTTGGTCGATCGGATCACAAGTAGATGAGGAAACACATTCCCGTTTACACCTGGTGTTTTAATCCATCTCTTTTCTCCACTTTCAACCACTTCTGTCTTGATTTCTTCGAGCGGAGGATCTATGGGCGGGTAAATGTGTGTTTTTTTTCAAATCTTTCGATCTAATGAACAAAATAAGCTTGCGCAATTTACCAATGAACGCACTCGGAGGCGACGGAAAAACATACGGAGAGCATCAGCTTTCGTTTCTGCTCTGACAGCCGCAAGACCACGGCAATCGCTGGGAGTGTGTGTTAGAAATCAGGGATGGTGGGAGAACATTGTGCTTGGTACATTTTTCATCTTCAAACCAAACTTGGGTCTCCAGCCGACAAAGTTTAAATCCTGTCTGGCTAGTACGCTTCCCGTAACGTTTACGTATTAGCTCAGAGAGTAGGCGAACTTTTGTGGCTGTTTGAACACATTCGACCACATGAGCGTTCCCATTACGAAAGCAATCCGGTAAAATGCGTATTTGACTACCTCTGGAAGTGGTCGAATTTGGACAAGCTCAAAATGTTTTACACCCCGTTTACAACTGTATTTAGCGTCATCCACTTGACCAGGTGGAAACAGGGCCCTAGTGACGGGATGGCTGCCTTATATCCACACATTTTCCCGCTTGATATTCGGAACATACGATTTTTTTTTTTAAACTCTTGGCTCACTATATGATTAATAAATAGATAAGCAAAATGATTAAGAACAAGAGATAAAACAAATCAATAAATAGGATGGACAAAATCAATACATACATTTGTACAAACATTTCCACAAATAGCTAAAATGAGAACTTCCCACGTTTGCGCCAACTTTAAGGCCACGCCCACTCAGCTAAAACAGGAAATATAAAACATCAAACCTGACGTATAAAATCCATAGGAACAGTAAAAGCAGCGATGGAAGACAATTCAAGGTCTCTTCATCACAAGCCTTTTTTTTCAAGATGCAGGGCTGTTTTAAACACGATTTTACAATATTTTATTTACTGGGGTTTCATCAGGTCACAGGCAAAAATGAAAAAACTAAGCTAAATGTGTAACTAAATGTGTAAGTTAACATCAGAATATATATATATATATAAGCTTAAAATCCCGCCCTCCAATGAAGGCAACCTTCTTCTGACAGAAAACTGACTCGTAAAATGTTCTGCTTATCCGGGTATTTTAATTGGCTAAAATTTAATTGGCCGCTCCTTCTTCACTGTTTACAGAGTCTAGTGAGCCAGATGTGGAAAAATCGCTTACTCTACCTTTAAAGAAGCGCCTTAAAGGGTGAGCAAACATGCATTTCGTGCAATAATGAATTAAGATCACGTTGATTAAGATCATATTCTCGTGGAGCCCAAAATAACATTTAGTAAAGCAATACAAAGTTAAGTTAATACAGGAGATAAGGATAAAACACAATATACAGTCTCATTCCGTGCGCGTGGATTAATTAAATTAGCTGTCTGGACCGCAAACTACACGTTAAAAGTATTTTTATTTTTAATACACAAATATGCATTGTAAAAAGTACATATGCAAGCATTAAAAAAAACAATGCGGTAAGTTTTTTAATGAAATGCATCTTTGCATGCATTATGTGTAGCTGTCAACTTCAGTTTTCCTAATAATAAAGAACAGTGATGAATGAATTAGGTTGTGCACACTCACTGTTGTTAGAGATGTCAAGCACAGGATCCCGCGAACACAAGGACGCATGACTCCAGTCTTGCACACAGCGCGCGCTGACAGCTGTTTTGATCAAATGCTTTATAGACCAAGTCTGACCAATCAGGAGAGAGAGAGAGAGAGAGAGAGAGAGAGAGAGAGAGAAAGAGAGAGAGAGAGAGAGAGAGAAAGAGAGAGAGAGAGAGAGAGAGAGAGAGAGAGAGAGAGAGTCACATCATTCATAATACTGCTGCTACACATGGAGCGCTGAAAACCGTCGCATCTCTACTGCAGGGATTTGGAACAAATGCACTTTTTACAGCTTTTATTTTCCTCAGACCGGATAAGAACCTTTTTATGAATGACTGCATTGATATTCCTCATACACAAGCGTTTGTCTACACATCTAAAGCTAAAAGCTGAGTATCAAAACTGCTTAATATTAATTTTTCATTTTAGGTGCACCTATTTGCTCTATTTATTTTTGTAAATGCACTTTTTGAAAACACTTATAAAAGGTGTTCTCATCATTTTTTTTATTCATTTTATGCAATTGACCCTTCGCAAAGACCCGCCCCCTTTAGTAACTGTTGCTTTGCCACACATGCTCTCACGAAGTGAAAAATACATCCAGGAGCAAAGAGGACACTGACAACGCGTCGACAGACGTATGAAACAGTTTCATATTTAATATATTGTATTTTTTTAAAGAAGTTTAAACAATAAATGGCGTCTAGTGTCTCTTTAATGTGTGGTGACAGATCGCTGTAGCTCCTCGTGAACCGATCATCTCTTCATACTAGTTCATTTATAGCATCAAATTAACATGAATGAACATCAGAAGGAATGTTGTTTCAAGCGCGGAAAGACGTGAGTACACACAATTTTTCAAGTTCAAGTTCACCAACGTTAATCTACTAACTCCCCTGACTGCTTTGTCACACAAAATGGCGAATTCGGGGTTATGATTGGTCAGATCGCCTGTCAATCAAACTGTGAAGGGTCAATTAAAGGCACACTATGTAACTTTTGGCCCTGTAGCGATCAAATAACAAAACTCCATTTTGGTGAAGAACATAATTTTGTTGTGCTTTGGCTTTGCGTGACTGTGCGGATGAATATGGTTACCATACTGCTTATAAAACATTCACCACTAGGCTTAAGAGATGTAACCAGCCTCATAAAATTAAGGTTGAACCATTGTAGTCATGTCGACTTGTCTTTAGTACCTTTCTGGACCTTGAAAGTGTTGATTATATTGTCGTTTATGGACGAGTCAGATACCTCTCGGATTTCATCAAAAATATCTTCATTTGTGTTCAGAAACTGAAACGTCCAGTTCATTCTTAAAGTTGTAACTTCTTCCTGAGTCTCTCCATCAGTGTCGACTCCGGTTTGAACAATGCAATGCTGAACACCGATACTGACAATCCTCATTTTGACTGCAACCCAAGCGTGAGCTGTTCTCTTCTGGAAAGGGGCGGGGAGCAGCAGCTCATTTGCATTTAAAGTGACACAAAAACTGCATATTTTTGCTCACACCCCGATAGGAGCAAATTTGACAAGCTATAATAAATGATCTGTGGGGGATTTTGAGCTGAAACTTCACAGACACATTCTGGAGACACCAGAGACTTATATTACATCTTGTGAAAAGGGGCATAATAGGTCCACTTTAAAGGATCTCAAGCTGACTAGCTGAAGACATTACTCTATCTACCCACAAATAGACACTTCCCAGGGAAAACGCACACAGCGAGAGACGCATGTACGCAAATTATCCCGTGAAAACCATCCCAGCAGGTCTAAAATATAAACATAAAATAGACTTACTATAGTAAATCAGGGTCAGAAGTGATGATGTATTGACTTCTTATTTAAATTTTGTTCATTTTGAAAAGAAAAAAGTTACAAAGCGGTGCTTTAAAAAATTATTAGCATTTTTTAAAAACATAAAAATGACGTACACTTACGTGAGATGAAGACTCCAGTCTTATCACTCTTCCAGCTGTTGTATTCTTCATAGAGAAGGTCGCCCCCTCATGTTGACATCACATGACCAGCAATGTCATGTAAACCACCAAGTTACTAGCAGGATGGGTCACTACAAATATCTAGTGAGCAACACACACCACACAATGCCAATACAGATGATACAAGCTCATTTAGTCCTATTCAGAAAAAAAGCCAGTTAATCATCACATGCTCGCATATTTACAAATGCATACGTGTTATACAAAAACTGTTGCATTGATGTTGAACTGATAAAACTTTATTGCATTTAAAGGGTTCTGCAAATTGTAAACATTGATTGCATAGATTCACAAATACCTTAATTATAATCAGTGACATTCATGAATTATTCACAATTTCCTGAACAGCTTTTAAAAAGTACTTAAAAGTATCAATTTATTTAAAATACCATTACTCTTGTAAAAGAACAAGACCTATTAAGAAAATATTTAAAATTGCACATAGTTCAAAAAAGGAGCTTGAGATGTGATATAAATATATAAACAAATCTTCTTAAGAGCAGCAGTCTAGTTTAGCTTTGTCACCGGGAAAATTATATGTGAACCTTACATGGATTACATGGGATGAATAAACATGCGTGTCTTGCATTTTTGCTTTCAAAGTCGTTTTAAAAAGCGAGACGGTCCATTAAATGCACATTTAACACCCTTAGTGTTTATATTGCTAATGTTTGATGAGCTCCCGGGATGAGGATTCAAAAAAACATTCTGCAGTTTAGAGTAAACAGATATTAACGTCAAAAAATATTATGAATCCGAGCAATTTGCAAAAATATACTCTGTGCAAATGCTTAAGTATGTAGTGTGTTTCATTCAAAGTATTGTAAGCAAAATTACTGCATAGAGTCGACTAATAAAAAAGTGCCATATTTGCATGTACATTGTGCATATGTAATATTATGGTATTATTTATAGTTAAATACATACCAGTGGCAATTTGACCTAGTTGGTGGGGACTACAAAATTAAGTGATATACTTTTAAAAAGGACATAAACATCTTATATTATCATCAGCTTTGAGTAAAAAAAGAAAAAATGACTGTTAGCTAGACATATAAGATGCTTATTGTTTTACCCTGTATGAAATTCTCAGCATTATGGTTTCAAAATGTAATAAAGGGACCTTAAAAATACACCAAAATACTGTCAGTTATCATAACAAAACCTTTTTCTGTGTACTTGGTAAACTCAAGAGCATACAGTACCATGTGTTGGACTTCTGTAGTGGAAGTGCTGTGATATCTTTGCAAAACAGCAGCCATTTTTGGTTATCTCCAAGTCTTGTTTGCAGAAAATGTCTCACATTGCATTAATAAGAAGCTTGAAATGAAAATGACTTCTCTGAATTGGCCATTTTTAAAACTTAATTTGTGATTGTCTTTGCATGTTTACCCATGTGAGCTTCAACTGATGCTGTAGTGTTTGTAAAATCTTTTTAAAATACTGAATGCACAAGGAAAATAAAACACGAAAAACTAAAAAAAAAGATGCACCACCAGCAAATAATCCTCTTCCAATGAGTATATGTGCTTTAGAAACACTTAACGCAGGTCACAACACATAACCTCTGTGCTGTCAGCGGTAAAACATAAAAACTAATACTATTCTAACCCATAAAACTCAAAAAAACGGAAACCCTTGGCACACAGGAACAGGTCTGAAATGAATAAGGATAAAAATAAAACGGTTCACACGAGGACGCTACACACCACCGCACAGCCACTTTTAAGGGAAGTCGCTTCCATCGTAGATGATTGGCTTCTCAATGGTCAGGTGGTAGTTGACCTTCTTGGAAAGAAATCTATTGAAAAGAAAACACAGAAGAAAAAGCAACTGCTTCATTTCATCTTTCCAAACAATAACTAAAGATATCATAAATTAAACACCTAAGTGCCAAGTTGGATCCCAAATGATGCACTTATGCACCATCCATGGAATCTATGAATTTTACTCCACCCTGCAGCCGATTCTAAAGATTTCATTGGTCATATAAATCACAGTACTGATTGCCGACACATAACACTGATCCCTGACCCTACCCATCACTAACCTGAACCAATCACATTAGCTGCAGGGCGGGATTCCCGCTGAACTGATTTGGGGCAATAAATAATAAAAAAAAAAAAAAAAAAAATCACGCCGCAACAAAATCAACAAATATTTAATTCTAATAGTGTCTGGCATTAGCATGTTGCTAAGCTAATCACACATAAATATGTAAAATATTCATAAAACATAAGTAGACTGAAATAGATATATAGTTGATTTCTCTCAACACTTTCGGTCTTTAGTTTAGATTTAGATATTTTTGTCCATTCAATGAAAGTCTAGGCAATTAATAATTTCTTCTGAAATTATATTGGTATCGTTTCAGAAATTTCAGTATCGATACATATCGAAATATCAATATTTTTGACAACATTAGCATAAAACGTTAGCGTAAAAAGAATTGTTGGTTTAACTTAAAAAAGTAAGTTACCTGGTTGCCTTAGTTTTGAGTTCATTTAAATTAAAAATGTGAGTTAATACAATGAAGGCGATTGGTTTAACAGAAACTCAATATTATGTTATCTGCACCACATTTTGACAAAAAAAATTGTGATAACAAATCATGAAAATATTTTTTAGAGTATGACGCTACAAAACACCATCTAGGTAGGCAGCAAATGAAATGCAGGAAAGTATTATTGCACTGAGGAAAGTAAAAAAAAAAATCTGTTTGACACTATAGCAAACATCAGCAAAATCATATCAGATTTTTAAAAAAAAAATAGATTTTTTTCTGAGAAGAATAGGCTCTAAAAGGTTTACTGGAGTGTGTAAATGTCACATGTGTGTTACTATACCTGGAAAATGAGTTATCAAAGATGAGTGTGTAGACTCCTGGGTTGCGGACTTTGAGTTGGCCCTGTATGGTCTCTTTGTGCGAGTTACAGCGTGTGAGGGGAATCAGAACCTGAACCACAGGGACACAAAGGGGATTTAGCACTGTCTGAAATAAAAGGGCATCTAGGATTAATGGTTATCATTTTAAGCAGTGAGAACAGCTCCCACAAGATGACAAGAAGGATGTACTGGAGACACTGCCACGCTGAAGGGATATAATGCAAGCCGATGCAACGTCGGTTAATATATGTGATGTTTGTGAAGACATGCAGCCTGCAGAGGTTTGCTTTATTATTGCATTGCATTAATATTCAACGTTCAGTTATTGTACTTTGTCTAATTTAAATAAAGCCGTCAATGCTGGTGAAACTACTTTCAAAAGCTACAAGCCACTCTTACTGCAACAAAGTAGTTAGCTGCGCAAAAAGCGTTGTTATTTTTAACTAATACTATTAAAAAATACTTTTTGTTAATTGAAATAAATCTGAAATCAAATAACATTAAAATCTTAAACTAAAAAAACTAGTACAATTTTTAACCAGGGCCGTAACCACCATAGACATTGAGGGGGACAGGTGCCCCACAACAATTAGAAATACCCAAAATGAAAGTCAGAGTAAATAATAACAATTATAATATTTCTACTAATATACTTGTACAAATGAGCATGATTTGTCTGTGGCAACCCTTGCATGCTCAACAGGTGTAGAAGGGCATGTATGTGTGTGTTTGTCACCTTGGCCTGCTCAACAGGTGTGTCAAGTGTCTCTTTGTACACCACAGTGAAGGAGATGCTCTTTGGCTCGGAAGAGAAAACCCAGCTGATGATGGGCCCGTGGTCGCCCACAGTGATGGGAATGGTGCTATAGCAGCTGGACTTGACAAACAGCTCACGGGAACCATCGCCGAAATGAGGAATCTCATCTATATCCAGAGGCACAGAGGCACTACAGAAAGACATGCACGGAATCAACAGTGACAATAATATTAGTGGAGTCGGAGGCGCGCGTGTGTGTGTGTGAGTGTGAGTGAGAGAGTGCGAGTGTGTGTCTATATGTGTGTGTGAGTGAGTGAGTGAGTGCGTCTAAGAGTGTGTGTGAGTATGTGTGAGTATGAGAGTGTGTGAGTGAGTGTGAGAGTGTGAGTGAGTGAGCCTGAGAGTGTGTGTGAGTATGTGTGAGTATGAGAGTGTGTGAGTGAGTGTGTGTGAGTATGTGAGTGTGTGAGTGAGTGTGTGTGAGTGAGTGAGTGTGTGAGTGAGTGTGTGTGAGTGAGTGAGTGTGCCTGAGAGTGTGTGTGAGTATGTGTGCGAGTGAGTGTCAGAGAGTGTGTGAGTGAGTGAGTGAGTGAGTGTGCCTGAGAGTGTGTGAGTATGAGAGTGTGTGTGTGTGAGTGAGTGAGTGAGTGTCAGTGAGTGAGTGAGTGAGTGTGCCTGAGAGTGTGTGTGAGTATGTGTGAGTATGTGAGTGAGTGTCAGCGAGTGAGTGCGCCTGAGAGTGTGTGTGAGTATGTGTGAGTATGTGAGTGAGTGTCAGCGAGTGAGTGAGTGAGTGCGCCTGAGAGTGTGTGTGAGTATGTGAGTGAGTGTCAGCGAGTGAGTGCGCCTGAGAGTGTGTGTGAGTATGTGTGAGTATGTGAGTGAGTGTCAGCGAGTGAGTGAGTGAGTGCGCCTGAGAGTGTGTGTGAGTATGTGTGAGTATGTGAGTGAGTGAGTGAGTGTCAGCGAGTGAGTGAGTGTGCCTGAGAGTGTGTGTGAGTATGTGTGAGTATGTGAGTGAGTGAGTGAGTGTCAGCGAGTGAGTGAGTGAGTGAGTGTGCCTGAGAGTGTGTGTGAGTATGTGTGAGTATGAGAGTGTGTGAGTGAGTGAGTGAGTGAGTGTCAGTGAGTGAGTGAGTGCGCCTGAGAGTGTGTGTGAGTATGTGTGAGTATGTGAGTGAGTGAGTGAGTGTCAGCGAGTGAGTGAGTGAGTGTGCCTGAGAGTGTGTGTGAGTATGTGTGAGTATGAGAGTGTGTGAGTGAGTGTGTGAGTGAGTGTCAGCGAGTGAGTGAGTGAGTGTGCCTGAGAGTGTGTGTGAGTATGTGTGAGTATGAGAGTGTGTGAGTGAGTGTGTGAGTGAGTGTCAGTGAGTGAGTGTGCCTGAGAGTGTGTGTGAGAGTGAGAGTGTGTGTGTGAGTGTGTGAGTGAGTGTCAGTGAGTGAGTGAGTGAGTGTGCCTGAGAGTGTGTGTGAGAGTGAGAGTGTGTGTGTGTGAGTGAGTGAGTGAGTGTGCCTGAGAGTGTGTGTGAGTATGTGAGTATGTGTGCGAGTGAGTGTGCGAGTGAGAGTGTGTGTGTGTGTGTGTGAGTATGAGTGAGTATGTGTGCGAGTGAGTGTCAGAGAGTGTGTGTGTGAGTGAGTGAGTGTGAGTGATTGTTTTGCCTGCATATACTAACGTGAGTTCTCCTGACTTGAGGAGGGTGATTTCTGCATCCTGTACGGTAGAGACCATGTCTTCCTGTTCATCAGGGGTCACATCACTTGATATGCTACTGTAAAAGACAATCACAATAAAACATTGATTGAGGGGACATTTTTTGAAGATTTTTTTGTTCTGACCTCTAGCTATGACTTCAATGTACATCTATAAGATTTTTTTCTACCTTTTTCAACATCTACTAAAAATCGTTAGTCTGAAATTATTACTGTTTTAGAATGATCGATACACTATTATAGTTTTGAATTAGATTTAATTTTTTCTGTTTTCACTTTACTTTTTATTTTAATCATAAAGTAAATGCTAAAAAAACTTGAATGACTAAAATCACAAATAAAATGTTCTATTAAAAAAAACTCTCCTTTCCTAGAGAGTGTGTCTAATTATGGAAACCGTGCTCACCCACAGGAACCATGATCTTTCAAGGCTGCTGTAGAATTATATGTCATGCTCATCTCAGAGTAACAAATGTTAGAAAATGTACCAAAGATGGCATGAAATACATAAATTGACAGTCATCACGCCCCCCACAAGCAATCTCCCGGCAGGACTTCCTGTCTGTCTGTAACACTTATTTAGGGAAGCATCACAGCACAATCTTCTAAACAGAGACCCAGTGATGCAGCCTGGATAATCTCGATAATGCTGCTACAAATTTGACCATTCAGAGTGCGTTTGTGAGTACATGTGAATGTTTTAGCGCATCTCTAGCATGTCTCTAGACACTTTATTTGTGCACACACTTTGTACGGACATGAACAATTCTGATTTCACTTAATGAATACGGTTCCTCAATGATTCCTTTAGTAATTTTGAAGTTAAAAGCATAAAAACTGTCTTAAAATAAAAACGTGCATCTAGCATCATCGCTCACTTTTAGACGTCGCAATAAGTCTAAAAGCTTCACATATTAAGCTGCATATACCACAAAAGTACACTTTCACACAGACTGTACATGTTGCATCAATGGATTTTTATTTACATTTAGGCCTATTCATTTGGCAGAAGCATTTATCTGAAGCAACTTACTGTACAAATAAGAAACATCAATATTCAGAAATCATTCTAAAATTCTGATTTGCTGCTCAAGAAACATTTCTGATTATCAATGTTGAAAACTTTTGTTTTGCTTCATAATTTTTGTGATTTTCTGAAGAATAGAAAGCATTCATTTGAAATAGAAACACTTTGTAACATGATTAATCTCTTTATTGTCACTTCTGATCAATTTAATGCATCCTTGGAGAATAAAAGCATTAATTTCTTGAAAAAAAAAACTGACCCCAAACATTTGAACCTCAGGGTTAGGTTTAAGGGTTTATTTATAGGTGGTCTTGTCTAGAATTGTGTGTGTGTTTGTGTTTTTACGTCCTTACATGTCTCCAGTTTGCCCTCCATCTCCTTCTTCCTGTGATCCAGTGGTGGTACGAGAGTCGCTGTCATAGATATCGTTCACTTCCTCTTCTGTTATGATGTCATATGCCCCATCATCCGGTTTCTCACCAGGATCTGTAACTGCATTTCAGGACACAGGAAGTTATCAACTTTGGGACATCAATTCATTGGAAATGTAAAAAGTGAGTAGAAAGATGATTAGCAAGAAGCAAGGGTCCTGAAAACGGACATTACTTAATATACGATGGATCCAGTGCTGTTATTTTTAACTAAAACTATTTAAAGTTGTTATAATTAATTGAAATAAATCTGAAAAAAAAATATATATTACTTAGATGAAACCTTAAACAACTGATCAATGGTTCGGAGCACCAAAATCACGTGATTTCAGTAAACAAGGCTTCGTTACATCATCAGTGATTCGCAGTTTCAACAGTTCACGAGATTTTGGCAGTTTGATACGGGATCTGAACCACTGATTCGAAACAAAAGATTCATAAAGCTTCAAAGCAGTGTTTCGAAATCAGCCATCACTAGATATTGTTGAAAAGTTGTTATTTTGTTTTTTTACTGCACAAAAAGTATTCTTGTCACTTTATAATATTAAGGTTGAACCACTGTACTCACATGAACTGTTTTAAATATGTTTTAGTGTCTTTCTGGACATTGAAAGTGTTCATTATCTGTCAATAGAGACTCACTGAACCATCGGATTTCATCAAAAACATCTTCATTTGTGTTCTGAAGATGAACGAAGGTTTTACGGGTGTAGAACGACATGAGGGGGAGGAATTAATGACAGAATTATAATTTTTGGGTGAACTAACCCTTTAAATAGCAATAAAGTGAGTCTATATATTTTCATATTGATAATCATGACACAATATCACATTATAGTTACCCAGAAAGAGTTTTTACGGTTATTAAAATACAGATTTTATAAAAACACTGTTATAAAATCATAATAGATGGCGCTCTATTCAGATTCCCTCACTGAGGGAAATGATAAAAAAAAAGTTTTGAAAAAAAATCCTGACATTTGACTATGCCCCATATCTGGTTTTTGAGCCATCAAGCGCCCCCTTGAGGAAGGTATTTTTGTATCTCATAAAAGGAAACATTTATTAATAACAAGCAACATTTGCTATACAATCAATAACAGGACTGCTTGTGCAGACGAATGTGTGACTTTCACCGGTCAGTTACAGTGACGCATGTTTTACAAAGTGCTCTGTAGCAAAATCCTGCTCCTTTAGCATTCTACAATGAACTTCTTGGCCATTCAATCTGTTCATTACAGACAATCTTCAGACACAAAAGATGAAAGCCAGGCAGAACAATGTATTTAAGCAAGGTTCTCTCAGTCATATGTGCTGCTGTATTCACATACTCAAGATTAAAAACCACTTGACGTTGACAGCACCTTTCTTTTCAGCCCTCATATAGAAACTTTATAGGAGAGAAAAATGACATTTTATTCATGCTAAGGAAGTTTTAGGGTGCTCTTAATGGAAAAAAAAAAGTTTTCATGAATTTAAAACTCACTTTAAAGACTAACAACTCAAACCTTCTGGGAAGTTCCCACATACAAGACAGACACTGCGATATGATAAAGAATAAAATGGCCAATTTCATATTGCGCTTTTTTTTTACTATGAGGAGGCAGAAAGCTTTTACACACTAATGCAACACAATGAAGAGTAAAGTATGCAAATTTGGTGTGTCTTTCATACTCCCAAAGAGAATGATGGGAAATGCAAGTTGATTGCACAAGTCTGTCCTCATGAATCAGCTAAACGAGAAGTGTTTTCTGGTTATCCTTCATCAACAAAAAGCAAACAAACTAAATTGCACAGTTAGAGGCCGTTCACACAGAACACGTTTTTCTACTCCAATGCGCTACTTTTCCATTGTTTTTTATGAATATACATGATAGATGGACGTGTATGACCATCACACCGTCTTTTCCAGCGCCTCACACGAGCGCCGTGTTTTTAAGACACCATGTCCAGTTATAAAGAACTTTTTACACGCAGCGCGGCTCAATGTCAGTTCTTAAACAGTGGACCAATCAGAAGAACTCGGAGACGAGGCAAGCGTCGCAAACTTTTATTTCTTAATTTTTGCCGTTATTGCATCACGTCTCAAAAGTGTGTCTCGAGACCCTCGTGTTCTGTGCTGCGTTTTTTAAAAAAACCATTCTGAGCGCCACGTCTCGGGTTTTAGACGCGTTCTGTGTAAACGAGCCCTTAACGGTCACAATTACAATTTTAGGCTGGCATTCATTTGCACTTAAAGGGATAGTTCACCCAAAAATGAAAATTTTGACATCAATTACTGACCCTTAAGTTGTTCTAAACTTCTATAAATTTCTTTGTTCTGCTGTACACAAAGGAAGAATGTCAGTAACCCAACAGATCTCGCCCAACATTGTAACCAAGCAGATCTCTCTGCTCTATTTCTTTCCCCCCCTACTATGGTATTCAAACATTATTCCAAATATCTTCCTTTGTGTACAGCAGAGCAAAGAAATTCATACAGGTTTGGATCAACTTGAGGGGGGAGTAAATGATGACAGAATTTCCATTTTTGGGTGAACTATCCCTTTAACTCACGAATATGATCGTTCCAACATGACAGTGTGTGTTTTCTGCTGTGTGTATCTGTACCTGTAACTCTTGGTGTGGGTATATAGGGTGGTGGTGTTTGACCTGCAGCGTTTGAGAGGGGCGGTGGTTGATTTTCTGTCGAGCTGTCGAGTTCAGCCTTCGTAAATCTTTCCACCACGGCGCCATGCTGCGTGTAGCACTCTCGACAGCAGCGCTCCTTCTTTGAGTTCTTTGTCATTACGTAATTGTTGCTGCAGTAGTAACAGAAGATACGGCCACACAACCTGCCAGGAAACGCAGTACAACCATAAGTCCAAATATTCGGCACAAAAACATGCACTATTTTTAAGCCAAAAAAAAGCATCACTATATGAAGTTGAATCTAAGGGTGTGTTCACACTTGTAGTTCGGTTCTCTTAGTTCTTTTGGTCCAAACCGAAAAATAAAATGATACATTTAGTCCTGATTCACATGGCATTCACACTGCCATTTTTAAGACCAAACCTAAAGATACAAAATAAAAAAACGCTTTTAAGAACTATATTTTGCGACCGAACATCCAAAACAATGTAGTGATTTGTAATTTGCTCGTTATATGCGTGTACAAATTATGGTATTTTTACTAGCTGAGAACTCGTAAAAAACATTTACATACATTTACATTTATTCTTTTGGCAGACGCTTTTATCCAAAGCGACTTACAAGGGGAGCAAATAGGGGTTAGGTGTCTTGCTCCAGGACACCTTAGTCATGGTATCGAAGGTGGAGAGAGTGCTGTTCATTCACAATCCCCACCTTCAATTCCTGCCGCCATGGGAATCGAACCAGCAAGCTTCAGGTTACAAGCCTGACTCCATCACCATTAGGCCACGACTAAAAAAAATGTGCAAAAAAATGTGTAAAGGAGTAAAAACAGCGGCAGGAATTCCTCCTTCTCACACACACAAGCGAAAATCTGATGTGAGCAGATGGCATTGTCCCAAAAAGCTGTTGTCAATAATTCACAAGGTCAAAATATAATAAAAATGTAATATTACCATGAGTACTGAAAACAGCACACTATTTACTGTACCCAAAGAACTGCAATAAAAATTTAGGATGTGTCTAAAAGTCCTGAGAGGAAGACTGACTAAGAAGCTCCGTGATAGTGGTGTTTATTTGCATGAGTTATCTGCGTTGTTTCAGCCAGATTGACTAAAGTAATTATGCAGATCAGGAAATAAGGCAAACGGCTGAAAAAATGTGTCGTGTTAGCTGAGAAAATAATGACAAATGATTTAATTTAAATGCACTAAACCTTCACATACAGATGCAACAAAAATAGTTGGACACTTAAATCTTACTTAAATAAAAAAAATAATATGAATATATTAGCATTATTTGACATGACATTGAATTCAATTCAAGTTCATTTGTGAAAAGCTATGTTGACTTGGCTACAAAATCTTTCAGACCCTTTCTTCAACAAATGCATACAATAATTTAAAGGTGCATTAAGTGATTTCTGAGAAATGCTGTTGAGAACTGAAACGAACATCCAACCAAACAATTTTACAAATATTTACTAGACGTCTGTTCTGTGTGTGCTGAAAGAAATTGGGTAACACTTTACAATAAGGTTCATTAGTTAACATGAACTAATAATGAACTGCACTTTTATTAATCTTTGTTAATGTTAATTTTAACATTTACTAATACATTATTAAAATCTTGATAACATTAGTTAATGCACTGTGAACTACTGTATTTTCATTAACTAACGTTAACCAAGATTACAGTAAATACAGTCACAAATGTGTTGCTCATGGTTAGTTCATGTTAGTTAATACATATGTTTAACTAATGAACCTTACTGTAAAGTGTTACCAAAAATTGTTTGTGCATCAGGACTGACTACGTAAACAGGATCAAAAAAACAAAGTGGATCGGACCAATCAGAACCGAGTACCAAAACACTCGTGACCAATCAGCAGTAGGGGGCGTATCTGCTCATGATGAGGGAAGAGAGAGAGTGAGCAAGTCACACATTTATAAAAAGACTGTAGAAAAAGAGATGTTACCAAAGAGGAAAAGGTCAGAGGAATATAATAAGAAGAAGAAGGGTTACAATCAGGCAAGAGCTTCAGGACTCTCACTAATATTAGAAACCTTTTCAGATGTTAGAGATGCTGAAGTTACTTTATTTCTGGTCGATACATGAGTGACATTGGTTTGGATGTTTCATGAAACTAAGATATGCTGTTGTTGTAGCATTAGCTGTAGTAACGTAGTGGTGGGCGGTATACTGGTTCACACGGTAAACCGGTTTCAATTTCGAGACCGATATGTATTGTTCAAAAACCGCTGCTGTATCTATTCAATAGCCATGAAGCGCTATGTAGAGAGAATAGAGAGCGGACTTCTATTAACTGCATACCCTTCTTACACTAATGGAAACAACTTTATAGCACAACAATAAATAACTCTCTTTAATACTGCAAATACCATGTATGGCTTAGTCTACGACAACGCATGCTGAAGCGCTCGCGATGACTTCAGTGTCTGCTGTCTCGCTCATTTCATCTGCAGAGCTGCTCTTAGAGTCACTTCATGAACATTTCACCGTTTAGTTTGATAAAACTCTCGACATTTTTCGTATCGTATACACAGGAAGCCAAAGGTCAAACGTTAAAATAAAAGTTTAGTATAACTTGAAATAACATAAATATTACTATTGTACAATAGAGTGTGTTTCCATTAACAGAGATAATAATAACACTGTTTATTAAAACACAAACTCAAAGGTCTTCATTGAGATTACAGAAATTGCACAGTACAAATGTGGCCTACTTATTATTATTATTATTATTTAATGTAATAATTAAATTCATTTCATTACATTTTAAACTAAATTGTTGGCTTTATGAACCGATTTGATTACATTTAAAAAAAAAAAAAAAATTTATCTGCCCTTACAATGTTTATATAATATATATTCCTTGTACTCCTGGCAGTAAAATATGCCAAAATAAAGGTCCATTGGGAAAAAAAAACATATCATTGAAGTCTTGCTTGTGTATACCCCTGTGTCATCTTTGCTTGTTTGTTCATTTGCATTATTATTGTGCTTGGTGCCAGCTATGACAAAGACACATGCATTTCCACGCCTAATAAGCAGGGAATATCTAACGCCAGGTTAGTCGTTGTCTGAGTTTGTTATTTTGGGGGCAGAGAAATCAAGGGAGGGGTTTGCTTGTTTGGGTATCTATTTCAAATATCAACAGCGTTTCTCAGAAATCACTTACTGCACCCTTAACTTACCTTACGTTTTAAATATTCATAACCTCACTTTCTGCTGTTCTTTTGCCCACCTGCAGTGATGCCGCCGCAGCCACCACGTGAAATGGCCCTGGCAGCCCAGGCAGTGTGTGGCCTCTTTATCCACCAGCCACCACTGCTCCTCCGCTCTCAGCTTCTGCGCGAACTCCAGAGCATCCGATTTCTGCCACAGAGCATCCTTATCCCTGAAAAACAGAGAGAGCAGGAGATGAGAAATGAAGAAAAACTCCACACTGAATCTTTTAGGTTCTCATGTCTCTTGGTGTCCTCAGCGTCTAAAAGCATTTTTCATGGTTCAGCCATTTCAGTTCCATTTCATGTAGAAAGTTTATTACATCTACAGCAGTTTGATTATACGATTTTATCCTTTTGTGGCAGCAGCACCCTTTTATTTTTTCTCTTGTGTTTTCAGCTCAGCATTCTGGCTCTGTTTGTTTTGCTTAGAGAATTAAGGTGTAGATTAAGTTCAAATGGTTTGTAAGGTAATTCAAATGGCTGAATTAAACAAAGATATAAAGCAACAACAATCTGAAAGTCAGGTGAGAACATGCTCTTGACCTCCTTTTTATGTGTGCTTCTTTGATATAAAAACACTTCACGCAGCCATTATCAATTTCCCTCTCACTGAGAATTCAAGTAGCTTCATCTGTGAAATTGTTTTCAGTCATTTACTAATTTTTTTGTAGTTTCTCTGCCCTGAAGTGTGACCGGACCTTTTTGCAAGACCAAAGTAATAAAAGAAACAGAGCATCCATCATTGTTAAGGGAAATATATATAAATTTATGTGCTAAATAAAAATATCCTGCAATAGTACTTTTAGTATACTAAACTTGTACACTTAAAATCTCTATGTAATTTAAACAACTAATTTTGTACTTAATGCACTTTAATTGTGTACAGAAGTATATTTGATTGTGCTAAAGTGGAACTATTGCAAGTATAATTCAGGTACACTTTAAATATCTTGCATTTAAACACTGATATTATACAAATATCATAAAATCCTGATTAATAGTGATGTTAAAACATTATTTAGGAATAATATTAAGAAATGTGCACAGTCCAATAAATCAGAAAATCAGTAAATCTTTCATATCGATAAGTCTTAAGTGATGTGTCAATAAATATTTTAATGAATTTGAAGTATACCTAGTTTGAAATAAATATATTTTATACTTTATAATAGATTTTGGTATAGGTTTTTTTTTTTTTACTACAAAGTAAACTTAGTCATCCAGCAACCTATTTACACCAAGAGTGAAATTAGTCATTCTCAGTGTGAATAGGTCCATAAGAATGCACTGAATCTGTGTGTTGGGTGGGAACAAGCATTATGAACATGTTTAGACATGTTAGAAAAACTTAACCTTAAAACCTAAACCTGACCTGTAACCATGAAAACACATTAACTTACTATTAACAATGAAAGAACCCAGATTTTAGGTTAGGAAAGAGAAGTTAACCCGGAGGTCCTAGGCGATAAACAGACCTAATAAGTTGAATGAGCCGTTCCTCCAGGTTTAGTTTGGTTTGGCTCAGATCCTCCAGCTCAGCTGACATCCTGAGATGCTGATTCTGATTCTCCGTCAACACCTGATCCAATTTCTGCTGCAATTTCTCCCTTTCCTTCTGTACGTCACCGAGAGCCTCTTTGGTACTAAAGGAGAGAGAAAAAACAAATAGAATTTAATAATAATGTATAAAAATATAACCTAACCAGTAATTACAAAAACTGAATGTCTTCAAGAAATCCTTATCATGAGGATCCATTTGCAAATCCATTAGTGATGCCTTTTATACATGCAGATCCATTATCTGCACTGCATTAACCCTTTAATTGTGTTTTTAATGCACTCACCTTGATACACTTTCTTGCAGTTGCAGCGTCTCACACTCTCTCTCACGTATCAGAGTCTCACAATCAGTGATGTGAGAATCCTTTTCCTCAATCAGACGCGAGTATTCTGTATTCACTCCCTAAATTTAAACACACAAACAGCAAAATGCATGGACACGATCTGGACACACAAACATCAAACACTCACATACATTGACAATGTTCTATACAGTTATTATGTCTCATTTTGCTTTATTTTATCAACACTTCCTAAAACATACTATGGTACTATCATGGTTGTTTGCACATCACTATCATGAGAAGTCACTACCCTGTTCTATTTCAAAGTACCACAGTATTACCATATGATATCATTACTATACCATGGTACTGTCAAAGTACTTTTTTTGTAAGGGAATGTCATGTTTTGTGGTATTCTTTGAAGTATAATACCATGGTACATTAATATGGGATTTACAATGAAATACAATCACTGTACCATTGTACTACCACTATACTTGCCACTTGTGTGTGTGTGTGTGTGTGTATATATATATATATATATATATATATATATATATATATATATATATATATATATATATATATATATATATATATATATATATATATATATATATATATATATATATATATAAATAAATAGAGAACAGCATAGCATAGGTTTTATTGTTGCAAAAAGCTGAAAAATTGTAAGAACATTATTATAGCAGATAATTACAGTGGCACTTGTACTCTAATTGACAAATATCTGCAAGAAAGAGTATGCATTGTTCCTAATTATAGATTTAATGAGAAGCAAATTATTCATCACTGTCTGGCAATTAACCCCAATCTCTTGTCGTCTATTTCACCGTCTCGCACAGTGGGTCTCCAATGAACGAGAACAAAAGGAGCAGCAAGAGATCAGACATTCATCACCTACTAATATCAGTGTTATCAGCCAACAGAGATGAATATTGATTCACATGCTGGTATGCAAAAAGTATCTGATGATCACGTAGATTATTCAAATGAAAGTATTAGAAGTGAAGCTGTTAGGTAGTCCTCGCTCAGAGTTACACCTGGCTCAAAACATTTACATACCTCTGACTCTGATAATTTGGCCTCCAGCTCAGACGTCTTCTTCAACTCGATGTCAAGCTGAGTTTTCAAACCCTCGATCTCTTCATTAAGACTCTAGTTTGGAAAAGTAATAATTATATAAATAAATAATAAATAAAGTATCTTAATAATTCATGTATTCATCCCGAACCATATGGTACGGACGTCATGGTTCGGTGCGTGCAATCAGACGACGAATACAGTCCGTCACCGGTGATCCAAGCTCCAATCCAGAAGGGGGCGCCCATGGTAATACTTTGTTTGCTAACTGCCACAACAGCAGAATGACTCGTACGCGAATGACTTGAAAACAAAGTCCACTAGAGCGCACACATCGAATGTGTCTTTCTGTGCTCATGAACAAAGGAGAATACTTTGAAAGGCTTGTGGACTCAACTGTGCGCGAAACTTTACTAACTATTAATAAGCAGTATTGAGGTCATATTTAATAGTTAGTTAATAATGGTAATTGGACCCTAAATTTGACCATTTTTCCGATTGCACCGAAATCGTATCGAACCACGACCCCAAAACCGAGGGATGTCCCAAACCGTGACTTCTACGTTCCATTACACCCCTCATATGTATGGTACATACTTTTATTGGCATTTCGGAAACACTTTATTTTACAGTGCCATAGTTACATGTTAAGTAGTTAAAGTACATGTGGTTAATTAATAGTACTCAGTACTTATTTGAGCAATTGACCCTTCGCCGGCAGTTTGACTGACAGGCAATCTGACCAATCATAACCCCGAATCCGCCATTTTGTCCGACAAAGCAGTCAGGGGAGTTAGTAGATTAACGTTGGTGAACTTGAACAATTGTGTGTACTCACGTCTTTCCGCGCCTGAAACAACATTCCTTCTGATGTTCATTCATGTTTATTTGATGCTATAAATGAACTAGTATGAAGAGATGATCTTGAAGGAGCTACAGTGATCTGTCACGACACATTAAAGAGACACTATACGCTATTTATTGATTAAACCTCTTTACAAAATTACAATATTTTAAATATGAAACTGTTTCATATCAAAAGTAACCTGCTCTGTCTTGTCTGTCGACGCGTTGTCAGTGTCCTCTTTGCTCCAGGATGTATTTTTCACTCCGTGAGAACATGATGTGTGGCGAGAGAGCGCATGGCTTGTCGGACATAGCAACAGTAACTAAAGGGGGCGGGTCTTTGCGAAGGGTAAATTACAATGTAACTACAGCACTGTAAAATAAAGTGTAACCGATATTTCTTTTCTAAGTTTATCATTAGTAATTAACAAAACTAATGAATAATAACAACACAAAAAAACGCATCCACAGCAGAGTCCAATATATTTGATGCAGTTTGGCATTACCAGCTTTGCCATAGAAACGAATTATTTCAGAGAGCTTGGACAGATTCAACAGTTATTATTAGGCTAGTTCACATAGAATGTGTTTTTGCTTTGAAAAACGTGAGACGTGGGCTGTGGAATGGGGAACATACGCAAGGCCTTGAGATGCGTTTTTTAAAAGAACTGATTCTAACTTGAGCGTCGCATTTTTAGAACGCCATGTCATGTGCAAAAGATGCAAGACGTGAACGCAACGTCATACACGTCTGTCTAGCACTCATTTACATAGAAAAACAATGGAAAAGTTGCGCATTGGAATGGAAAAACACGTTATGGCCCCTAATTCTACCATGACATAAAGTGCAAGTATTTGACAAGATGGATTTTAAGGGATAATGATGAGCTCGTTTTACCTTTATCTGGTTCTTGAAGGTCATGCTCTCGGTGCTCATCTGAAATTTCACTGCTGCGATCTCTTCTCGTGCAGCGTCCCGCTCTCCCTCCGTTTTATCCAGCAGCTCTTTTAGTTCCAGCACAGTTTCTGAAAGTTTCTCTGTCTGCTGGAGCTCTTCATGTAGACTAGAGTTTTCTTGATGAAGAGCCACCAAGCTAGCATTGAGTCGCTCCGTTTCCTTCGCTCCTTTCTGTTGCAGTTCTTTTATAAGAGCAGCTTCGGCAGCCCATCGTTCCCGGGCCTCTTCCCGTTCAGCGGTGAGTTGGCAAATTGTTATTCCCAGCTCCGCCATTTCTGTGTTGACTCGGTGGAGACACTCTCTGGTCTCAGCATTCTCTAGGACTAACCGTTCATTCTGGGCCTTGAGCTCTGGCAGCTCCTCTTGGGCTGAAGCAAGTTCAGCAGTTGTTTTCTTGTGTGCAGATGTCTCCTGGTTCAGTTGCGAAGTTAAGGCTTTAACATGTTCGCTGGACTGCAGGAGCTCATTCACATGCAGTCGATTTTGCTCCTCTGCCTGTTTCTTTAATTGCTCAGTCAAGGTCCGCAGTTCTGAACAGGAAGCCTCAGTGACATCAAGCTTTGCTTGAATCTTGTCCTTCTCCTCCACAGCACTGTGAAGTTTAGCCCTGAGATCGAGCACTTCCTCTTGAAGCCTAGAAACTTCTTTCACATTCAATCCCAGCTGATCTTCCAGGAGAGTTACTTTTGAGGCAATCTCTTGGGTTTCTTTAGCCTGACATGCGCTCTGCTCAAGTTGGACCTTCTCTGCAACCTTCCTCTGGTCCTCAAGACTCTTAATCATCTCTGTTTGTTTAACGAAAGCTCTTTCTGCCTTTGTCTTCTCTATCTCCAAATCCCTCTCCTGGACTTCAAGTTCTTCCACCCTTCCCTGGAGCTCCTCACAGAGCTTCTCCCGGTCCTCCAGTTGGGAATCCTTATTTTTAAGCTGTGCGGTCAGGTTTGCCTCGTTGCATTTCGCAGCTCCAAGGCTCTTCTCAAGTTCAGCAATCTGGCTGTTGATGTTGCGTATCTCCTCCTGCATAGCTGTGAGAGCCGCTTTAAGAGTGACCTGAACCTCCATGAGGTCCTTGTTCTCCAGCTTCAGTTGGCGAACTGAACTCTCAGATTCCTCCAACTGCATGTTGGCCTTATGCAGGCTCTCATCCAGACTCCTGTTCTCCTCTCTCATTCGCTGCTCTCGTTCACCCACTGTCACTTTTGCGTCATCAATTTGCGCTCGCAGCTGCTTCTCCGAGGCCCTCAATCCAGCCAGCTCGCTCTCCAGGGAGGATTTGTTTTCAAGCAACTCCTTCTTGGTGTCCTCGTTCTTCTTCATCGTCTGGAGGAGCTTGCCGTTTTGCTCTATAAGCATGGCACAGCTACTCTTGTATTCGTCAATCTTCTTGGCCTGCTCTTTGATGCTGTTCTCCAGTTCAGATATGGTTACCATCAGATTCTGTTTCTCCCCATTAACCTTCTCTGATTCCTTCTCCAGAAACTGGACTTTCTTGGTACTGGTGAGAAGATCAGATTCTTTAGCCTTTAGCTGTGTCTGCAATCTTTGCACCTGCCCTTCCAGACGACTCATCTTATTCTCGAGCTCTTCTTTATCCTCTTGCATTCCCTTCCTCTCCGCTTTGGCCTGCTTTTCCATAGTTTCAAGAGAGCGCTGAAGATCTTGCAGTTGCCTCTGCAGGTTGTTGGTCTCTTTCTCTCGCACTGCAAGAGCCCCTTGGAGTTTGTCCATGACATTACGGTGCTCTTCTGCCCTGGTCTGTAGTTGTTTACCCTTCTCCATCCAAGCTGCCATTTTTACCTCTGCCTCTTTGAGTGCCTCATCCTTCATTCTGACTTTCTCAGCTAGTTGTTCTGCCTGTCTCCTTCTCTCCTCTCCTTCTGCCAGAGAGTCTATCCTCCCCTTCTCAGCCTCTTTTAATTCATTTAACAACTCATGAATCTTCTGGGCAGAGTTGAAGTCACTGGCCGCCCTCTGGCCTTTCTCATCCAGTATCCCGTCTAGCCTTGCCATCAATTCCTCATTTTTACGCTCTGCTGCTGCCAACATTTCCTGGAGGTCCTTATGGGAGGCCTCTCTGATGGTCTCACGTCCCCTCAAGACCTCCAGCTCATGGGATAGGGTTCGTTCGCTCTCAGCTAGCACCTCCAGGTTCCGCTGGAGCTCCTGATGGTTACCTTGGGCAGCTAGAGAGACATCCAGCTGCCTTTGGAGTTCCACCACAACTCCACGGAGTTCACCCGCCTCGGTGCCCAACTGATGCACCTGGTCAAGGAATTCTCTTTGCTTTAATTCAGACTGGTCCAGCTCCAGGCGGAGTTCATCTATAGCACTGATGGAAGAATCATTTAGTCCACTGGAGTTTTGAACAGACATGTCTGATAGAAGCCCAGGTCCAAAGTCTGGACTGCCAGGGAACTCATGGGCCTGCTACAAGGTTTGGGGGGACAAAAAGAGAGAAAATAAACTGAAGAGATACACAGAGAAGAGAGACTGCTTCAAGATGAATTAGAGCAGATTTGAGATGAACAATGCCATCTACTGGATATAAAATAGTGGTGCAAATGTTTGTAAGTTTAGAATGATACATGGCAAATAATACATGTGAAATACAATAATACATGTAATAAACTACAGGGACATACTATAGATGTGCTGGTACCTGTGAGTATGTGCTAGCCAGACTGTTGATGCTGGAACTACGACTCGGTGGTTTCCACATGTGACTGGGAGAGCTAGTCATTCCCAGTGTCCTCCTGCGACACATTTTTTTTTAATCAATTTTAAATTAACTGAAATGAACATCAGTCAGCTTATTAAAACAGATTCACACACATATAATTTCCAGTCATGGCAAATGGACCATAAACTAGTAGCAATATATGTGTACCAGTGTGTTTGTGTTACCGTTGGTGTTAAATTTATATTATAAATTGCAAAAATTATAGTGTGCTCTTACCTTGCAAAAGTGGGCCATTCTGAGTCAAGGTCATGACCCCTGGATGCCACATCAAATTGAACATCATTGAGCTCATAGAGGTAATTAATGATGTCCACACTGAGATGGGGTTTGAGAAATGGACTCCGGGAATTATACCAGTCACTGCAGAAAAACACCATTTTAAAAAAAGGCTTCAGAAAAACCATGTCCAACTCAAGTCTAACATACGATCCACCCTAAAATGGCATGAGAAATAAGAATTATAGTGTCTCAAATCATATTACATTGGAAACATAAAGGTGCTCGGATGGTTTACTATTTAAAGTGGATTTAAAAGTCACATTCTTGTATGCTAACATTACCCACATCAGATGCATAGTAGATTATGACCCTTCACTTTTTGCTAAATCTTAGTTCCTAAATCCAAATGCAAACAGTACGGAGATAAGAGGTTTGTAGTCCCATTTAATGTGTCCCAAAATTCATGTTGTCATACTATTGAAGTATGTTCTTCTGCATTACCAGCATAGTACATACTTTATAACTGGAATGCAGCCTTAATCGTAGATTTCTAAGGATGCATGCATTGGAAAGAAGACTGCCACAATATCTACAAGTTAAGTGCAAACTTTTAAGCTAGCAAAAATGACATTGTACTGGCCATATTAATTCAATCACGCCTAACTGTATTAAAAGGTGAGGAAGCAGGTTAACCTGGAGTAAATGTAATATTGTTTTCTTAAAACAGGGAAGCTAATTTAAAGAAGTAAAACTATGCGGGAAGCGTTCTCGGTATTGTTTCTGAATTAGCCTATGATGTACTGGAACTGGAACATGCGGAAATGGCAGTGTATGAACAAGTTTTCGCCTTTTTTGGTTTAGATGGTGAACATGGCATGTTTTCACATATTCATGTCTTTACACTCAACCCTGCTCCAACACACATACCTGTCATTTTCAAATAAGCCTGAAAGACTTGATGAGCTGGATCAGGTGTGTTTAATTAAGGTTGATGCTAAACTCTGCAGGGTTGTGGCCCTCCAGGAACTGCGTTTTGCACTCCTGTCATACAATGTTGTGCTGTCTTATATTTCTGTTTAGCTAAAGCCTTCCGTTGTACTTGTGTAAACAGAGCAGAAAACTTCAGATGGAGCAAATTGAGCTCATCAATGCTTGGAGACTATTGCTGGACAGTGTCAAGAGATGCCCCATTTAATGAGACAAGTGCTGAGTAGATACTGAATAGGACTTTTGTTTCATAAAAAAATTGTTTTATATAACCCGTATGCTGATTTTTAAAGTGTTACATAAACGAGACATGTGACAGATACTGACTGCACAATAAATATAGACGTAATATGTAAAAATTTAAATATCTTGGAAAGAATCAATTAGCTAGTTGTTTTAATCTTTGAATTCGGCACATCAAAATACATAATATTACATTTTATCTCTGAAGTAAAAGAGATCTAAAAGTAAAAGTTTGGGATCTGTAATATTTTTAATGTTTTTAAAAGAAGCTCATCAAGGCTGCGTTTATTTGATTAAAAATAATAATAATAATAATAACAGTAATATTGAGATCTATTATTACAATTTAAAAGAACTATGGGAATATATTTTAGAGTGTAATTTATTCCTGTGATCAAAGCTGAATTTTCAGCATCCAGTCTTCAGAGTCACATGATCCTTCAGAAATATGGATCAGGATTCTTTGATGAATAGAACAGCATTTATCTGAAATAGAAAGCTTTTCTAACATTACACAGTACCGTTTGGGATCAGTAAGAATTTGTTTTTGGAAAGAAGTTTAAGAAATGAACACTTATATTCAGCAATGGAACATTAAATTGATCAAAAGTGACAGTAAAGATATAATGTTACAAAAGATTCCACTTCAAATAAATGCTGTTCATTTCAACTTCCTATTCATCAAAGAATCCTGGAAAAAAAGGTATACAACTGTTTTCAACATTGATAAACAGAAATGTGTCTTGAGCAGCAAATCAGCATATCAGAATGATCATGTGACACTGAAGACTGGAGTAATGATGCTGAAAATCCAGCTTTGATCACAGGATATAAATTACATTTTACAATATATTCACATAGAAAACAGCTATTTTAAATTGTAATAATATTTCACAATATTAACGTTTTTTGTATTTTTAATCAAATAAATGCAGCCTTGGTGACCAGAAGACATTTTTTTTGTAACAGCAGTGTACATGTACCTACAAGTAGAAATATTGCAATGCGTTTCATTTTCTTCAGGAAAGAACATTTTTGAAACAACCAAAATAATATCAAAAGAACATTTCAATGTAAGGTTTGCAGCTCCAAACGATCAAAGACTAATAGAGTCTGAACACTAAATTCCATGTTTGTGAAGAAGATGACAGGTGAGGTGACAGTGAAGGGTTACCTGGTGACCCTGTGGTTCATGAGGCACTGCTGGAGAGTGTCAGCCAGCCGCTGATGCACCAGTGAGTAACGGATAAAGGCTCTGCCCTTACCCAGAGACGTCTTCAGCTGACACAGAAAAAGAAAAGCTTTCACCATCGCCCAAGTATCAAACATATTCGACAGCTTTATATTAGATAAACTAAACATTTTTACACTTCCTGAAGCCCATACCAAACTCACTATTATGATGCAAGGATGTTCTGGGTGTTGCTAAGAGGTTGCTAGGATGTTTTGGATGATTTCTATTGCTTATATTTAAGGTAAAGGATGTTTATATACCGTAGTAATTAATGCTTCATAACTTAAACTGATGGATGTCTTTCTGTGTAGCATAACCACACCGACTATAACCAGCACTCCATAAACAATAACTTGGATAAAGGTGAATAATTCACCTATTCACTGTTACATCAATTTCTGCCACCGAAACTAGCCACAATACAGGAGGAAGAAGCTGGTCAACAGTTCAGAGTCAAAACAATACAATTGAATCTGACTGAGGACAATATCGGACAGCAGTCACATGGAAGTGGTACTTTTAAAAAGAACATGGCATTTAAATCAGCATATCAGATGAGCCAACAAAGAAGAACCTGATCAATAGTATCACGAAAATCTGAAATATTTCGGTGAGAAAACGGAACTGTACAAAGCCGATAGGAAGGTTTGTTTAAACAAAAGGTGTGTGTCTACAGGACTGTTTAGGTAATAAATGTCCACTTCTACAAGTAAAGAAGGTATAGTTAACTAATAACATGGACATTTACTGCTTTTTAAAAAAACATTTTTATGCATATGCAACCAAAAGTGTAAATGTTAGATGTTATAACATAATTAATTGAGTCTCTCAATTAATATGAGATTACAAAAGTAAAAATTATTTTGTTATAATTATAAATTAGTTATTATTAACTAATTTTTAATATTTAATAATAGTAATAATAAGGATTGACTTTATTAATTATTATTTTGTGTTGTCAAATTGACTATTTACAAATAAGTAAATAAATATATATATAAATTATATAAAATATATATTTATAAATCATAATTATATAAAATATATATAATATAAATTAGTGCATGTGTCTGTGTGTTTACAATATATATACACACACACACACATATATGTGTGTGTGTGTATAAATTTGTGCTGACAAACAATTAATCACGATTAATTGCTTCTAACATAAAAGTTTGCTTACATAATATATGTGTGAGCACTTTATATATTTAATAATATATTTATTATTTATATATAAATGCACATATACATGTATTTAAGAAATTTACATATATATATATATATATTTTTTTTTTTGTTAAATATATACAAGCATGTGTGTATTTATGTATAAATGATAAATATACACAGTACACACACACATACATATATATATATACACATGTACACACACATATTACGCAAACAAACTTTTATGTTAGATGCAATTAATCGTGTCAAATCAATCTGACATGCTGTCGATGTCAATATTAATATATATCATTTAATTATTTATTGATTAATTAGTTCCAATTATAAAACCAAAAATAAGTAAAAAATAGAAATGTAATAAAACTATTTTTTGCAATATAGCACATCACGCAGAGCAATGCTGCTCAGATGCTTGTTAGAAGTAAATGAGACGGATGATTACCTCTGGAATTGATTTAACAAAGCGAATTCCATCATTTGCTCCTTTGATTTTGGCCAGGCAGTCGCTGAAATAATCCCAATAGTCTTTTCTGGACCCCAGAAATGTTGTTTTCTCCTTCTGGTCAAACTGAGAAAGATAAATTAACATAACACTTCATATAAATGACAGAGAAAAACCTTAAAAACAGACTCATTGAAGATTAAATGGAAAAGCTTCAAGTCCGTCAACACCGTGAGATCTCATCTAGCTGGAGTAGGGCCTTTGAGTATTTCCATATGGGCCGCTTCACACTTGGTATTAACATGTGTTGCGGGTGATCAGATCCCAAGTGATCAGCAGAGACAATTGCTATTTACACCTGATATTAACATGCATCACCTGTGATCACTTGTGTTTGTGTTTAATCAAAGTGAGACTTTCTGATTATGTGACTAGATAAAGTCAGTCACTGCATGTTGATAATGCAAATAAAAAGTTTGACTTCAATCTCACTATAAAAGCGTAATTTCAGCAAACCGGGCTTTGATGATTTTTGGGCCAAAGTTAAATCCACAAATAACGGTAAAGTTTAAAACCCTTATTTTAACACAATGGTTCACTGGCAAGTGAGTATATGGTCCTTTTTTTGGTGATCAGACAAAACTTGAACTGATTTGAGATGGATGATAACACCACTGTTTCTGCAGAGCTGCTTTATCGCTGATTTGACTTTGTTTCATGACTGACAAACTTGCAACATCGAAACTGTTATTGAACTTAACTGAATCAACACTGAACTGACTCGAGGTGAATCACGGCACTATTGTCTTCAGTCGAGCTGCTTATAGCTGAACTGTAGTTGTTTCATAATTGATATGAAACTTTCTTAATAACTGATTCATGACTTCACACAGTTATGAGAACTTAAAGAATTAGTTCACCCAAAAATAAAAAATGATTTCATAAGTTACTCACCCTCAACCTATCCTAGTTGTAATAGGTTAAATTTTGTTTATAAACTATTATCACTGGCTTTCAGCAACTGCCGAGAGTAAAGTTCCGGCAGAAGGGTGACCTCTAACCTGACGTATAACGTTCATGTGGTTTGGCATTTTTCATTTTTGGGTGAACTATTCCTTTAAAGGGGTCCTTGATTATGATTTCACTTTTTAACTTCAGTTAGTGTGTAATGTTGCTGTTTGAGCATAAACAACCATCTGCAAAGTTACGACGCTCAAAGTTCAATGAAAAGGGAGATATTTTCTTAGAGATTTCTCGGAAATCGCTTTTTAAGGACTACAACAAACGGCTAGTAGGGACTACAACGAGCTTCTTCCTGGATTGGTGACATCACAAACCCCAAAATTTACATAAACCCCACCCCTGAGAACAAACAACAAAGGGGGCGGGGCCATGTTGGGCTGCTTTAGAGAAGAGGGAGAGTTGTTGTTGTCGAGTGTTGTTGATGCCGTCATTTTACACCGGACTGCTTCACAAATGAGGGTCAATTCAACACTGGACTTGCACAAAACATGACGGCACATGCTAGTGATGAGTTGATCAACTCCACAGCAACTACATCAATTTATCCACTAACCGTTCAAAATCGTCTAAAAGTTGTAACTTCTTCCTGAGTCTCTCCATCAGTGTCGACTCCTTTTTGAACAATGTAAGGCTGAACACTATCACTATATTGGCTGCGTGAGATTCTCCAGCTTTGTTGTTGTTGAGCAACCGAAGTGTGAGCTGTTAAAGCTCCGCCCTCTTCTGGAAAGGGGGCGGGGATCAGCAGCTCATTTTCATTTAAAGAGACACACAAAAACAATTTTTGCTCACATCCAAATACAGACAAATTTGACAAGCTATAAAAAATGATCTGTGGGGGATTTTGAGCTGAAACTTCACACACATTCTGGAGACACCAGAGTCTGATATTACATCTTATGAAAAGGATCCCCTTTAACTGAACTGACTTCAGCAGAATTATGTAGTATCTATTGTCTTTTTTAACGTAAATTCTGAATTTATCACTCTTAAGCTGCATTGAAACACATCTGTATAAAGCGCTGTATATATAAAAGTGACTTGACTTGATCAAGAGGATGCATGCAAATTTTACACAATTTCAGACTAGTTTGAGCGATCGCCTCAGAGGTCAGGGAGCTCATTTACACTTGTTTTCTGCGTCTATATGTCTCTGACCTGAAGCAGGTACTCCAGTTTGTAGGAAAACTTGTGGAGGTTGGAGCTGTCGTCTGTAATGGGCTCGCCATTCTCTTTGTACTCCTTTGTCAGTTCTGATACAGCATCTATAAGAAAAGACCATCAGAATGAAACAATTTGACAACCAAAATTACAGAAAGACATTTTAAAACAATTACAGATCAATACACTGTAATGAACACACTATCACAAACAACAAACCCTCAATTTAATAGTCATTTTACAAAGGTTTTGGTTATTTTTACTCCACGCGCCTTTCATCCACCTCAGAAACTGAAACGGCACACAGGAGGGATGAACTCTGATTCGCAGATCTGCATTTCTCTTTCCCCCGCGTTGAGAGCCAGCGCCCTGTGAATCGCACATGCTCCACCGTGGACCACCGTTTTACTCTCTAAACAAAAGCTCTGTCTCTTTCATGAAGGCAAACACACATCCGTACCGTGCAGATCTCTGATAATCCTTTGGATCTGACCCTCCCCGACTGCAGCACCAGCGGCCATGGTCTGACTAGCTTCCTGCCAGCGGGGTCAAGAGGTCATCTGTAGTTTGCTGAGTAAAAGAATCGCAATGACAAAGGATAACTAGCATTAGACACGCACGTTATATGTATTTAAGCATGATATAGCATTCATATCAGTGATTTTAAGTCAAGCATCACTACTTAGGGTTGATTTTACATTGAAATGTTTTCATACATTTTAATGTATGAAGTGAACGCTGATATAGTGCAGATCATAATGGACGATAATCAGGCCCAGTACAAGCTATTAACAACTTAAAACATTACAAGACAAGCACACTTCTCTAATCTATATTAACAGCTTGTTCATGCAGTAATTTGGTATTTGGTGAAGATTCTGAGGAACAAAATAATAAGAATAACAGAAATGACCTCATTTTCCAGACAGATTTATACTTAGTGTGTGTGTGTGGTATACATATATATATAAAAAAATATAAATATACACACACACACATATATATATATATATACACACACACACATATACATATATATATATATATATATATATATATATATATATATATGTGTGTGTGTGTGTGTGCGTGTGTGTGTGTATATATATATATATATATATATATATATATATATATATATATATATATATATATATGTGTGTGTGTATATATATATATATATATATATATATATATATATATATATGTGTGTGTGTGTGTGTATATATATATATATACACACACACACACATATATATATACACACCCACACACACATATATATATACATACACACACACACACATATATATATATATATATATATATATATATATATATATACACACACACACACATATATATATACATATACACACACACACACACATATATAAATATATATACACACACACACACACACACACACGCACACACACACACATATATAAATATATATATATATATATATATATATATATATATATACACAGACATGCAAAATTACTCAACAGTACTGTGCGATTATACAGTAACAACAAGTGTAAACAAACACCAGTGCTCGCCTTCTTTCACACTCCTTTGACTTAAACTGTATGGTTTGAATTCAATTTAAAGACTTATTTGTAAAAGCATGTTTTGTTGCTATATAAACTAGATTTTAATGAATAACGACAAGAAGTTTCACAGCATAAAAGTTCAGTCAAGAACTCGAAGGCGTCAACAAAGCAAGTCACGCGCAGTATGAATATTCATTCCGAAAAACGCTGTTTCAGACTGAAGTCGACATTTATGTATTACAGCTGGAAGTTTGATAAACCTGTCATGAAGGTCTTGAAAGTGATAAAAGAAGCTGACATACTTGGGCTTTTGTGAGAATCCGGGCAGATCCACTTTTAGTTTACATGATTATACAACCTTGCTAGTCTTTTGATTGACAGACTTTTCCGCCAACGAGGACACGCTTCGGAGCCGAGTTCGTTTTTTTATTGGACCCACTGACTAAAGCCCCGCCTACGGCGTTCATTGCAGAAATGCGCTTGCCTGGAATAAAACACATTATGAAAATATATTTTATAAAATATTTTATTATTATTTTTAAATAATTTTATTTATATAATATAATTCATGAGTTGTATGTAATATAATATATTTTTTATATAAACAGTGGGAACGGAAAGTATTCAGACCCCCTTAAATTTTTCACTCTTTGTTATATTGCAGCCATTTGCTAAAATCATTTAAGTTCATTTTTTTCCCTCATTAATGAACACACAGCACTCCATATTGACAGAAAAACACAGAATTCATTTTTGCAGATTTATTAAAAAAGAAAAACTGAAATATCACATGGTCCTAAGTATTCAGACCCTTTGCTGTGACACTCACATATTTAACTCAGGTGCTGTCCATTTCTTCTGATCATCCTTGAGATGGTTCTACACCTTCATTTGAGTCCAGCTGTGTTTGATTATACAAATTGGACTTGAGGGTCAAAAGAGGATCTCCTGCAGTATAAATACAGAGAGTGAAACACTTCTTCCACATTTGGTCTTCTCAGCAGCGGTCTTGAAAGAGCTCAAAATGGAGAGGGGACAATGCTTTTATTTCCTGTCGAATTAGTTTGATTCCATTTAGTTAAAGACACAGTGGAACGAGCAGCAGGTAAGAACTAAATGTCAGGCTGTATTTAGTATTTTATCACTGGAATAAATTTAGCTAAACTGATTAATATGATGTCCTTCTTTTAATGAAAAGACTGTCTAGTTTATTAATGTTTGAGCTGATATTCTACAGAAAACAGTAAAGAACTGAACCTGGATAACTGGATAACTGAACCTGGACTGACTACTAATCGAGATTGTGGTCATCTGCAGCAGTTGGTAATGTGCTGTTTTGACCATCATTGTACTCTACATTTCATCAAGAATTTCGGTAAGTCATGTATTGTTTAACATTTGATGAAGTTACTTGAGTTAAACTGACTGGTATATCTTCTCTTTTTCCCCTAATGAAAAGGCAAAGAGAGTATTAATGTCTCTTTGTATAAATCCTCTACACTGTAACACCAACAAAAAAATAAAGTTGTAAATGAAAAATTATTGGAGTATGTGTTACAAGAAAATATTCTATTTTAAAAAAAATGTAAAATTCAATGTGTAACTGTTACATTTCTGAGTAAAAATTGCTTCAAAGTATTTTTTTTTTCAGCATATAAAGAGCAACGAATTGAACCTGGACTAATCGGATGTGGCAGTTTGTGAACACAGAATGAACATGACTGATAAGAATGCAACGGACGATGACTACTACGACTCTTACTACGGAGACGAGCTATGTAAGAAAGAGGAGGTGGTGAAATTTGGATCCATTATCATTCCACTCTTCTTCTCATTAGTTGTTCTGTTAAGCTGCATCGGTAACGGCCTTGTTTTGGTCATCCTGGCGCTCTACGAGAACCTCAAATCCCTGACCAACGTATTCATCCTCAATGTTGCTCTGTCAGATCTGCTGTTCACATTTGGACTTCCATTCTGGGCCTCGTACTACATCTGGGGTTGGACGTTTGGAGAAATTGGCTGTAAAGCGGTGAAGTTTCTGTTCTATGTGGGCTTTTACAGCAGTGTGTTGTTCTTGACTCTCATGACCATTCAGCGTTACATGGCGGTGGTTCATCCTCTGTCTGACTGGGAGAGATGCAGAGGATTTTCAGTCGCTCCCTTTATCGTTTGGTTCCTGAGCGGAGCGGTTTCACTGCTCGGTTCACTTCATAGCAAAGTTATACCACATATTAATAGTACATACTGTGAGTATGGCAGTGCTGAAGTGAAATCTGGCATTGCTTATTTTCAGAATGCTTTCTTCTTCATTGCATTTCTAATCATGGGTTATTGCTATGGTAGAATGCTTCAGACGATCACAAAATCACGGACCAATAAGAGACACAAGACCGTTAGACTAATATTCTGCATTGCAATGGTGTTTTTTGTTGGTTGGGCTCCATATAACATTGTTATGTTCCTGAGATCTTTGACAGATCAGAATATCCACCCATTCACAGACTGTACAGTAAGCATTAGACTTGAGTATGCATATTACGCTTGCCGAATGTTAGCTTTCTCGCACTGTTGCTTAAACCCTGTGTTTTATGTTTTTGTTGGCGTAAAGTTCAGGAATCATCTAAAAATGATTCTCCAGAAGATCTTTCAAAAAAAAAAAAACCTGGATTTCGGTCAAAACAGATTGGCAAAAAATCAATCGCAGGGTTCAATGTACTAAGAGAAAACTCAAGTACTTTTACCGAATGCAGTGAACCAACAATGAGCTCGAAGATGATGTGAATGTGCGCCACTCTTAAAAATAAAGGTTCCGACAGAAGGTTTTCGCACCGATGCCGTAGAAGAACCACTTTTGCTTCCCCAAAGTACCTCTCACGGATCAGTACTTACAAAAACGATATTCTCTTAGTGTGAAAAAAACCTTTTTTGCAATAGAAAGGTTCCATCGACATTAAAGGGGATTTCAACTTGGTCATCAAAAACCTTTTTGAGAGTGTACAGATACTGTTGTAGATACTGTAGCATTGCTTTATTATTATTATTAATATGCTGGACTTGGTTATTTGAAGACTTTGTTGCGTCTTTGCACAGCTACTGCCGAAATGATTACAATCATTTTAATTGCATGATTAAAATTCAAAAAAATTAATGAAATGTTGCAACTTTTCAGGAAAATTCCTCTCTACATCAAGCAGCAAAAGCATTTAGTTCTGAGAAAATCATATTTTACACTGTAACAGGTTTTTCTTCCTTTTTGTGGTTGAAGTTCTCATTGTGAGGTCATGTACAAATATATATATATATATATATATATATATATATATATATATATATATATATATATATATATATAACTGGGAGTGTCTAGTGAAAAAACCACAGAAAAATGTTCATCAAATGTTCATGACAAGTGTCATCATTAATGCCGAAAATATTTGGACATGAAATATATACCTTTTATTTATTGTATGCATGTACATTATGGCTTTCATGTTTATGTCATTGCTTGCATGGTATAAATGCAATGGATAATGTTGAGTAAAAGTAAAGTAGAGAACGAGTCTGTCCCTCTGCCCTTAAAAATAAAGGTCCTTATTGGCTTCTATAGTTTCATGAACCCTTTCCTTTACTAAAAAGGTTCTTTATGGTGGAAAAGGTTTATTAAATGGAAAAAAAAAATAGTCCTGTTCACTGAAAGGTTCTTTGAGGCGCTCTCTTCCACTCTCATTGCCCTTGAGCAAGGCACCTCACACCCCCAATCACTCCCCAAAAGCGGCTCTGGTGTGTGTGTGCACTTGGATGGGTGAAATACAGAGCACAAATTCCATGTTTAGGACACTATACTTGGCCACACGTCACTTTCACTCTCAAATCCACTCTCAGGTTCATTTCCTTAAATTCTGCTTAATGTAGATGTTGCTATAGGAACAATGAGTGAAAAATGTAAAAAATGAAGTATGTTGTCACAGGCTGGTTCCAAAATGAGGCAAGTATCTGAATTAGCAATAGTCTTGCATTATTAAATTAAATAAAACCAAAAAACTCTGGCACATGAGAACCACACAGGAGCAACATAAACCAATCGTAACATTGAAGACAGACCAAGAAATGACTAGCACAGTGCTTCCAAAACTGTGGGCCGCGGCCCCCCGGTGGGCCGTAGCGGTATTGCAGGGGGGCTAGTCCAAATCAATATATTAAGATAAATAAAATATTCCAATTGTTCTAAAATTTGATTTTTCTCTTTGAAAGTATGTAAGGTTAGTGTTATGGATTTAAATATATTTGTAAAGAATGTTTACATCACAGTTCTCATAATTCACATGAAATTCTTACAAACTTGTTAATAAATGTATTTGTAGGTAAATGTCGGTACATATTTTTATATACATTGCTTCTGCAATGTTTTTGGGGGGGCCTTACCCCTCTTAAGTTTGGGAAGCTCTGCTGGACTAGAGGGTTTAAAAACACAGACCAAAAAAATGGAGCTAAACGAGACACAGGTGAACACGATGGGTTGCTAAGGAAACAAATGATCACACATTAGGAAACTAGGGCTGTGTCTGAAATCGCCCACTGTACTCTTAAATAGGGCACTATTTGAGGGGACAGCCATTTGTAGTGATGTCTGAAACCATGGTGGACAAATATTAAGTGCACTCATTCAATCCCACAATGCACCACAATAACAAGTGTACAACTGATGCTCAACGGTTGTGTCTAGACGGGATACGGCTACGGCCGGAAGTGAGGTGAAACCTCAGGATAAATAACAGTAAATTAAATGTGCTACTTATAAAATTGTGTTTTATTAACATCTACACCTACCCCAACCCTAAACCTACTCTTACAATACTGCAAAAACAGTTATTAAATTAAATGAATATATATTAAACGACTCAAAATTGATGCCCAGTGGCCGTAGCTGTGTCCCTTCTAGTCTTTACCGTGCTCAACAGGTGGAGAATACCCATAATGCACTGTGAGAGTCACACGCCGAATGAGTCTCGCCAGAAGATAGCGCCCACCGCTGAATCATTCATCAATCCATTTTCGAAACTGCCTTGGTCCAATGTGGCTATAATATCATAATTGTATAAATTAATTTTTAAGTGATTATTAAGTAAATTAAGGTTTATACATAGTTTGCAAGACAGCGTTCAAGCGACATATTTTTATCTTAGTATCGCTGCCAGTTTACTAAGTTTCAAATGATTATTTAAAGGGTTAATTCACCCAGAAATGAAAATTCTGTCATTACCTCTCCTTCAAAACCCGTAAGACCTTCGCTCATCTTTGGAACACAAATTAAGATATTTTTGATGAAGTCCAAGAGACAGAAATTTAATTACCACTGTCAAGGCCCACTAAAGACATCTTTAAAATTGTCGACGTTACAGTGGCTCAATCTTAATTTTATGAAGTGACAAGAATATCTGTGCTCAAAAACAACTTTTTTCTGCAATCTCCTCTCTTCCATGTCAGTCTCCTACACAGTTGATGTGAACGCAGTCCAGCGCTTCACTCAAAAAAATATTTCAGTCTAAACATAAGTTTTATGTAATTTAATTACATAGCAATTTTCCATCCATTTGGATTACATAGTTTTAACATAAACAAACTAATAAACTTATTGTGATTCATATTCGTCAGTCATACGTAAATGAAATAGGAAAGATTTATGTAATAGTTCACAGGTTAATGAACACTGTTTAGTGGTCATGTGTGTGCGCACTACTGAGTTAAAGTACCATTGAAGCAGTGTCAGAGTTAATGAGATCATTAAGTGATGATTGAGCATTAATGATGAACACCTGCTGTTAACAAGCAGAATCACTGAATGACAGAGAAACACAAGAACTACAACTGAAATCAACTGAAGATAAAAGACATTTAATCTCTCACTATTCATATGCTCAACTATTACATAAATCTTACCTATTTCATTTACATATGACTGACAAATATAAATCACATTATGTTTATTAGTTTATGTTAAAACTATGTAATCCAAATGGATGGAAAATTGCTATGTAATTAAATTACATAAAACTTATGTTTAGACAGAAATATTTTTTTGAGTGTTCCGTGTTTATGTTCCCCTCCTGATAGGACTTGATCAGGATGTGATTTCATTCATTCACAGTGTGTGAATTTGTTGAGCTCTCTAATAATGTTCTCATGAAGCAATATGAGATTCAACCTGATTTTTTTCAGTCAGTTTAATATAAATTATGTTGCAATGACTTAGACAGCCAAATTTTATAATACTTAAAAAAAAAAAAAAAAAATTAAGTCAGCAACTGAGTTTGAGTTAAGTTGAAGTACTGAAAAATGTTAGTGTCCATCACTAAAACAGTTTCACTCCACTTTCAGTGGAGTTCTATTCAGAAGTTAGAATCTTCTGTCAGGCACATCATACAGTATCACGGAATAATTTTATGGATTTAGTTTTAATGAATTAATTTTTGTTTTTATTCATTATTAATTTTACTTCAATTTGATGAATTAAACAGCTTGCAAACAATTTTATCTCAAGAAAAAAACATGAAATGACCCATTAAACATCAAAGTATTACGACATTTCTCCTTATAGAACTTTTTTGGCATATAAAGCGTTCTTTAAATCTAAATTAACTGAGTGCACATAACGATAAATATCTTAAACGATCTCATAATACTTTAAAGTATATTTTTCATCATTTAGCAGATGCTTTTATCCAAAGCGACTTACAAGGGGAGCAATTAGGGGTCAGGTGTCTAGCTTAAGGGCATTTTAGTCATAGTATCGAAGGTGGAGAGAGTGCTGATTATTCACAATCCCCACCTTCAATTCCTGCCAGTGTGGGAATCGAACCGGCAACCTTCAGATTACAAGCCCGACTCCCTCACCACTAGGCCACGACTACCCTAAGTATATTTATGAGCTGTTTAATAAATAAAACTTAATCAAAATAGAATAAAATAAAACAAAAACTATATGATGGGAACTCAATGGTTTTATATATGAACTCTTAAAGGTTACATAACCTTTTCTTCTAAGAGTTGAGAGTAATATATGTTACATGCCCGGTCTGTAATTACGAAAGGGTTCAAGTGGAACATTTACTTCAGTTGTTAAGGTCCTCTTCAGCTTCCTCTGCATATGTGAGATAAAAGGATCTAAAGGCTGAGGTTTGAGAAAGGATGTTACGAACCCAACATACAAACATCTCTCACAAATCACTCCCAGAACAATCATATTGTTCTTTTTACTTCACTGATAACATTTACTCTTTTAACTTAGGTAGTTGATCTAAGTCTGTTCGGATCTTCACTGAAACTAAAACTAAACACAGACAAAACTACTATCATCAAGAATTCAGGTAAGAATCAGATAGATATGAGAGGTGTTGGATCTTGTTGCAGCATTAACACTTTAATTACAAAAATGAAGAAAGACAGCAATCAAATACAGAAAAAGAAGTAACACCTTTGGCGTTAAACAAAAAGACGACTCTAGACACAGAGCAGGACAAACTGAGAGCGTATATACATGTGGCCGTGAAAATGTGTTGACTATAAACAACTCAAACACAGGCAGACATCTGAAAAGGAGTTCTATTTCTGACCACGTATGAGAAAGAAGCGGCGTTAATGTTTGAGGTTTCCGTTTGAGGCAAGGTGTATTAACAAAATTTATACAGCGAAAAACAACAGGAGAACAACAGAAGAAAACACGTTCAAACAAAGAGATCACTATGGTGTGAATCACAATGTTACACAAATGTAACAAACTGAAGTAAAGGATAGTGGTCCCTTTCTGTGAAATTAATTTAGATCAATTTGCACAAATTTCCTTTACAGCTATGAAAGGAGTTGTAACATTCTCAAAAAGTGCACAAAACCCCAAACAAAGGTAGTGGCTTGATGTTTTCTGGATAAAGAACAAAACTGAAAAATGATTAAAGATGCACCCAAATTTGGGTTTTTTTGTGCTACTGCACAACCACAAGGGTGTCCTATAATGGCGGGTATAGGCTATTTTTTTCCTGATTACACACAGATAATGATAACTAAACAAGAAACAGTTTTACATCAAAATACTATTTCAGTTTTTATTACTATGTTTAATTCAGTGTGTTACTTGCATCTTCTTGGTAATAGTTTGTGACATTTACTAGCAATTTCAGCGTGAGCCGCAGGCAAGAAGAAAATGCCAGGCTGTAGTTTGTATTTTCCATATTTTCTTTAGTATTAATATAACTTTCATCTTGTTTTGTCCCAATGAAAAGGTTTTATTAATGTTTGACTTGATCCTCCACAGAAAACATCTACAAAGAACTGAAACTGGACAAATCTGATCTGGTCTAACTGAAGTAGTTTGCGACGTTGCAGAACAACATGACTGATGAGGAAACGATGGACTGTGACCATGACCACCAAGAATATGAAGACCTGTTGTGTATCAAAGAGGATATGGTGAAATTTGCATCCATGATTATTCCAGTCAGTTGACTATGCATATTACGCTTCCCAAATATTAGCTTCCTGGCACTGTTGCTTAAACGCTGCGTTTTATGTTTTTGTTGATGTGAAATTCAGGAATCATCTAAAAATGATTCTGCAGAAAATCTTTTAATGAAAAAAAAAAAAAACTCAATCAAGCCCTATTGGGAAAAAATGTTGCAGAGTTCAATGATAAAATGAACCAACCATGAGTTATTAGATACAGTGTGAGTGATGTACATAGAGATACTGTTGTAGCTACTGTAGTGTTGTTTTATTATTATTATTAAAGTGCTGGACTTGATTATTTGTAGACTTTGTTGAGTCTTTGCACAGCTACTGCTGAAATAATTGATTGAAATTTAAAAAAAAATGAATGAATTGCTGCCACTGTGCAGGAAAATCATCTCTCTAATGAACACATTTCAATTTAATTCACATTTCCTGGTATAGTGCTATTCACAATGTTTCAAAGCTTTACTACGGTGGCCGAGAGAGCTCAAAGGGCTGCAAATAAGAAAACACATGCAAATAAAAAAAAAAAAACGTGATCATCAGTTTGACAACATATGTGCTGCAAATCCTCACAACACATGCAAACACAAAAACACGGTGCATATACAAAAACGCGCTACATTTACAAAAAGCGCTGCAAATAGCACAAACCACAACGGAAATGTTTCAAGGGGGACTCCAAAAAGTGACGGCATGGGAGGCGGGCATGCTAACAAGTACGCTACAGACCACAGCCTCTAAAGTCAGTTGCTAGGACGCTTCTTGAGATCAGGGGAGTGAGGAATACTAGCTGGCCTCTGAGACACTCACTCCACTAAACCTCACTCCATTCCGGCACTTACGTAACCCCTCCAGTAGAGGTAGACGGCACCAACGTAACCCCTCCAGTCCTATCCGCCCCGCTCCGAGCGGGACTAGAACCGGTGTCTCTGGCATGGAAGGTGGACAAGCTAACAAGGACGCTAAAAACCATAGCCTCTAGCGCAGTGGTTCTCAAGCCCGTCCAGGAGGACCCCCAGCCCTGCACATTTTGTATGTCTCTTGTTGTTGCGTCTCTGGCATGGAAGGCAGGCGCACTAACAAGGACGCTAAAAACCACAGCCGCTAGCGTCAGTTGCTAGGATGCTTCTTGAGACAGGGTAGTGAGGATTATCCACACAGCTTTCACTAGCTGGCTTCTGTGACACTCACCCCACTAAACCTCACTCCCATCCAGGTTAAGGCACCAATGTAACCCCTCCGCTCAGAGCGGGACTTGAAACAGAATCTCTGGCATGGCAGGCCGGTGAGCTAACAAGGACGCTAAAAACCCCAGCTGCTAGCGTCAGTTGCTAGGATGCTTCTTGAGACAGTGGAGTGAGGATTACCTACTCACCCCACAGTGGAGTGAGGATTAGACATTCACCCCACTAAACCTCACTCCCATCCGGGTCACGGCACCAATGTTACACCTCCGGTCCTAACCGGCCCACTCAGAGCGGGACTTGTGAGGCAGGCATGCTAACAAGGACGCCAAAGACCGCAATCTCTAGCATCAGTCTCTAGTGTGCCTCTTGAGATCAGGGGAGTGAGGATTACATTCACAGGTGTGACTAGCTGGCTTACACACTCACCACACTAAACCTCACTCCCATCCGGGTCATGGCACCAATGTAACCTCTGGTCCTAACACTAAAGACCGCAGTATCCAACATCAGTCTCTAGTATGCCTCTTGAGATCAGGGGAGTGAAGATTACCTGCATAGGTGTGACTAGCTGGCTTACACACTCACCACACTAAACCTCACTCCCATCCGGGTCATGGCACCAATGTAACCTCTGGTCCTAACACTAAAGACCGCAGTCTCCAACATTAGTCTCTAGTATGCCTCTTGAGATCAGGGGAGGGAAGATTACCTGCATAGGTGTGACTAGCTGGCTTACACACTCACCACACTAAACCTCACTCCCATCCGGGTCATGGCACCAATGTAACCTCTGGTCCTAACACTAAAGACCGCAGTCTCCAACATCAGTCTCTAGTATGCCTCTTGAGATCAGGGGAGTGAAGATTACCTGCATAGGTGTGACTAGTTGGCTTACACACTCACCACACTAAACCTCACTCCCATCCGGGTCATGGCACCAATGTAACCTCTGGTCCTAACACTAAAGACCGCAGTCTCCAACATCAGTCTCTAGTATGCCTCTTGAGATCAGGGGAGTGAAGATTACCTGCATAGGTGTGACTAGCTGGCTTACACACTCACCACACTAAACCTCACTCCCATCCGGGTCATGGCACCAATGTAACCTCTGGTCCTAACACTAAAGACCGCAGTCTCCAACATCAGTCTCTAGTATGCCTCTTGAGATCAGGGGAGTGAAGATTACCTGCATAGGTGTGACTAGCTGGCTTACACACTCACCACACTAAACCTCACTCCCATCCAGGTCATGGCACCAATGTAACCTCCGGTCCTAACACTAAAGACCGCAGTCTCCAACATCAGTCTCTAGTATGCCTCTTGAAATCAGAAGAGTGAAGTTTACACAGATCTCCCTAGCTGGCCTCCACGTAGTTAAAAAATTAAGGCAGCAACTGACTTGTAATTCACTGAAGTGAAAATGAACATTTCCTATGATATCTGTTGCGTGCCTTGTCTGTTGTTACAAGAGGGTTCAAGTGGAACAGTTACTTCAGATGTAAAGATCACAAAGCCGCTTCAGCTTCCTCTGCATATGTGAGATGAAAGGATCTAGAGGCTGAGGTTTGAGAAAGGATGTCACTAACCCAACATACATACATCTCTCAGAAATCACTCCCAGAACATTCATGCTGCTCTTTTCACTACATTGATTAGATACGTTATTTTAGCTTTCAGTTTTTAGTTAGTTGATCTAAGGAACACGTATCACATTGATGATATACACGTCTTGAGAAAAAAAGTTTCATGTGACCATGGAAGTACAAAGTTCATGAAATTAGTTAATGATATAATCGAGATTGTGGTTATCTGCAGCAGTTGGTAATGTGCTGTTTTGACCATCATTGTACTCTACATTTCATCAAGAATTTCGGTAAGTCATGCATTGTTTAACATTTGATGAAGTTACTTGAGTTAAACTGACTGGTAAATCTTCTCTTTTTCCCCTAATGAAAAGGTAGAGAGAGTATTAATGTCTCTTTGTATAAATCCTCTACACTGTAACACCAACAAAAAAATAAAGTTGTAAATGAAAAATTATTGGAGTATGTGTTACAAGAAAATATTCTATTTTAAAAAAAATGTAAAATTCAATGTGTAACTGTTACATTTCTGAGTAAAAATTGCTTCAAAGTATTTTTTTTTCAGCATATAAAGAGCAACGAATTGAACCTGGACTAATCGGATGTGGCAGTTTGTGAACACAGAATGAACATGACTGATAAGAATGCAACGGACGATGACTACTACGACTCTTACTACGAAGACGAGCTATGTAAGAAAGAGGAGGTGGTGAAATTTGGATCCATTCTCATTCCACTCTTCTTCTCATTAGTTGTTCTGTTAAGCTGCATCGGTAACGGCCTTGTTTTGGTCATCCTGGCGCTCTACGAGAACCTCAAATCCCTGACCAACGTATTCATCCTCAATGTTGCTCTGTCAGATCTGCTGTTCACATTTGGACTTCCATTCTGGGCCTCGTACTACATCTGGGGTTGGACGTTTGGAGAAAGTGGCTGTAAAGCGGTGAAGTTTCTGTTCTATGTGGGCTTTTACAGCAGTGTGTTGTTCTTGACTCTCATGACCATTCAGCGTTACATGGCGGTGGTTCATCCTCTGTCTGACTGGGAGAGATGCAGAGGATTTTCAGTCGCTCCCTTTATCGTTTGGATCCTGAGCGGAGCGGTTTCACTGCTCGGTTCACTTCACAGCGAAGTTATAACACATATTAATAGTACATACTGTGAGTATGGCAGTGTTGAAGTGAAATCTGGCATTGCTTATTTTCAAAATGCTTTCTTCTTCATTGCATTTCTAATCATGGGTTATTGCTATGGTAGAATGCTTCAGACGATAACAAAATCACGGACCAATAAGAGACACAAGACTGTTAGACTAACATTTTTTATTGTGCTGGTGTTTTTTATTGGTTGGGCTCCATATAACATTGTTATGTTCCTGAGATCTTTGACCGATCAGAATATCCACCCATTCACAGACTGTACAGTAAGCATTAGACTTGAGTATGCATATTACGCTTGCCGAATGTTAGCTTTCTCGCACTGTTGCTTAAACCCTGTGTTTTTAATTTTTGTAAAAGATTCCGTCATAAATTAGGAGCAATTCTAAGGAGGGTCTTATGTAAACATCTAAGTCTATGAATAATCTGCTTTGGAAAAATAAGAAATCCTTGAGACAGAAAACAATAGCATTGAATGAGATTGACAGCAAATCATCACTGGTTACGAAGTACATATGAAACATTAAAATATTGGAATGCTATCTTTGTGTAAAAAAATGTTTTGAGCAGTGTTCAGGAAAGTTACTTTTAAAAGTAATGCATTACAATATTGTGTTAGTCTGTCAAAAAGTAACTAATAGCGTTAGTTACTTTTTATGAAAAGTAATGCGTTGCATTACTTGTGTTACTTTTTCTCACCTGGGGGGTGTTCCAGAAAGCAAGCTTAACTTAGCGTCACATATACCCTGAACTCTCGGTTGATTAACCCAAACATTGTTTACTCGAGGTATGCTGGTTCCAAAAATGCATCAGGGAGTAAGTTCAGCCAACTGAGAGTATGTTCCCGTTCTACTTAATTCTTTTGTTTAATGGCGATTTACTTAACCTACTTAGTGCACATCGCCACCAGGGTTGGGGAGTAACGAAATACAAGTAACTTAGTTACGTATTTAAAATGCAAAATTTGAGTAACTGTATTTCATTACAGTTACATTTTAAATGGGTGGTAATCAGATTACAGTTACATCTGAAAAGTATTTTAGATTACCAAAGTGATTACTTTGAATTTTAATGTCATTTAAACAGCAGTTGGTGATTCTCTGACAGTCTGAAAAAGTGGAGTTCGGTTTCATCAACATTTTAATACTTTGAGAGGGATCATAAAAATGTTGTTATTTTTATTTATTTGTGATAGTTGTTTGTGAGTCATTTTATAATTCACTCGTCACTGCAACTTTTTCTCACAATTTGTTTTTTTTCCCTCACAATTGTGAGTTTGCATTTCACAATTCTGAATTGCGAGATTTAAACTTGCAATACTGACTGTTTTTCTTGCAACTGTGAATTTAGTATGTGAATTTATATCTCATAATTCTGACTTTTCTCAATATTGTGAGTTTATATCTCATAATTCTGACTTTATAACTCGCAATTGCAACTTTATATCACGCAATTCTGAGGGAAAAAGTCAGAATTGTGAGATAAAAACTACCGTTTTTGTGTTTGTTCTACACTTATTAGTATTCCAAAGTATTCTAAAGTATTTAGATTAAGTTACTAAACTCGAGTAATGTAACGAAATACGTTACAAATTACTTTTTAAAGCATGTATTTTGTAATTTGTAGTGAAATACATTTTAAAAGTAACCCACCCAGCCCTAATCGCCACCTATTTGGTGGTTGTGTAATAATTTTTTCAATCTTTTTATTGATCTTTATTCACTGAGCATGAGAATTATGTTGTTTGCGTGATGCTAAATATTTAATAAGATATCACATATGTATTATAGAAATGATAGTATAGAAAACGTCCTGTTATAAAAAGGAAAAAAGCAGATCCATGTGCTCCGGAGCAGGTTGTGTTCAGAGAGTAAGTTGCTCTGGCTACTTACATACCCTGAAAGTTACATCAGTTTTTGGAAGCGAAAGTTGAGGTTAACGGCTTATTTACTCTTAAACATACCTGGGTATGTCACATAACCTGTTCTCTGGAATACCCCTCGGTGCTGGGGTTGAAAAAATCAAATATCAAGGCCCTTTAACATTGGTTTATAAAGAGAGATTAAATACATAAAGTATATTTGTTTACTTTAATATAGTTATTTTAGTTCATTTTGAGAAATAGCGTATGTTTTTGTGCAAGTGAGATGTGTAAATGCATGTTCATTTAGTCTTGAACTACAACAACCATCATGTTCACATGACGCCTCGGCACTTTATTTCCCTCAACATGAGAGCTGTCAGTCAATAAATGTGAAAAAGAAACCGAGATATTTTGTTGTAAACTGAAAAAGTAATGCGTTACTTTACTAGTTAATTGAGTTACGTAATCAAATGACTTTTTCGGGCTACTTGTAATGCGTTACTGCTGACACTGGTTTCGATTTCATGCCAGCTCTGAATACACAAGAAAAATATGCTGTGAATAAGGTTTCTTAAACTACCACCTACTATTACTGTAAAAGAAACCACATGAGAAACGTCTAAAAACGCAGATTACGCAGTTTTGTTTTTGTGAAAATACACGAAATGCAGAAGGAGACATTTTCTTCTTTCACATGCACAAGTAAATCGTGGTCTCTGGAAGGAAGCACAGCGTCATCGCTGGCCTACATCAACAGGAAAATGGAACAGCAAACTCATTTTTTATCTGCATTTACTTTTTAAGGGGTTAATAAAATATTAGGTTGCTTGTAGCATATGAGATCCCTGCAACCCTAAACCACCTTCATAATAACAAATTTTACAACTATGAACTTCATTGTGACATAAATGCATGATTTGAAAAACCATGTACAAAAAAAAAAGCAGCCTTTTTTTACACTGTCCAGCTGTTGCTTTCAAACTCGAAACTAAAGCAAGAACAGACCCGAGTTGAGGTTTCACTTCTTAACATGGAAATAAAATCATGACCATTATAATGAACCAACAGTTTTGAAATACCCATTAACTGGCAACTACCTTAAAATGTGTTACTAAAGAATTGCCACAACACTTAAAAAAACCAATTACTTTCATTGTGCTAGTCAGACTTTCATTTCATGTTTACGATGGAAAGAGGAAAGTCTGAGTCGAGGTAGACAAACACTTAACCCTCCCATTCATTGCGGAAATGCTCAAATATCTCCTGTCCAGTTAGCCGGGAGTCATTAGAACTAACAGGACTGACGAAATTAGGGTAAGATTTAATTATTCTTTATTATTTCATCAGGCAAGTAAATAACTACAATGAATTCTAACAACAAAATGAATGTTATCTTACAGAGAACATAATGACTGAAGATTACACATATCCGGATTATGTTACGCCAGTAGACCAACTATGTCGCAAAGAGGATGTAGTGAAAGTGGGATCTATTGTCATTCCAATTTTTTTCACTCTTCTGGTTGTGTTTAGTTGCATTGGTAACCTGCTGGTCCTGGTCATCCTGGTGCTGTACGAGAAGTTTAAATATCAGATAAACGTCCTGATCCTCAATTTAGCTCTGTCAGATCTGCTGTTCACATTTGGACTTCCATTCTGGGCCTCGTACTACATCTGGGGTTGGACGTTTGGAGAAATTGGCTGTAAAGCGGTGAAGTTTCTGTTCTATGTGGGCTTTTACAGCAGTGTGTTGTTCTTGACTCTCATGACCATTCAGCGTTACATGGCGGTGGTTCATCCTCTGTCTGACTGGGAGAGATGCCGGAGCTTGTCAGTCGCTCCTTTTGTCGTCTGGATCCTGAGCGGAGCGGCTGCACTGTTAGTCTGTCTCCGCAGCAACATCTTGCAACACGGTAATCATCTTTACTGTGAATTCGACACTATTGGAGCAAAACATGTAGCTATTTATTCACAAAGCCTTTTTTTCCTGATTGCATTTTGCATCATGGGATTTTGCCATGTCAGAATGTTTCTGATAATCGTGCGTTCACGAACAAGGCTGCGAAAGAAGACCATCAAACTAATATTCTGCATCGGCCTGGTATTCTTCATCGGCTGGGCTCCATACAACATTGTGATGCTCTTGAGAATTTTGCAGGATTATGGTTTAACTCTCTTCACCGACTGTAAGGTATCCATTTGTCTTGATTATGCATTTTACGCTTGCCGACTGTTGGCTTTTTCACACTGCTGCTTAAATCCAGTGCTTTATGCTCTAATTGGGGAAAGATTCAAGAAACATTTACGGATGATACTGAAGAAAATGTGTCCAAATTAAAGCAATTATGCCCTTCCTTTACCGTTTATGGTGTTTTTTTTTAAAGCAAGGACTATATTTACATCACACCGATGCTCAAGAGTTTCAAAAGTTCAAGGAAATTAATACTTTTATTCATCAAGGATCCATTAAACATCAAAAGTGACAGTAAAGCCATTTATAAAGTTACAAAAGCTTTCAGTTCCACTCAAAGAATCCAGAAAAAATATCAAGCAGCTGTTTTCAATGTTTCTTAAGCATATTAGAATGAGGTTATACTTCATTTCAATGGTCCACTTTACTAACTATAAGTAACTTGGCAACTACATGTCAACTAACTCTCATTGGGATATTAGACTGAAGTAGACTGTAGGGTTACGGCCTTGACATTTTAGTGTGTCACGCCTTCATTACTGTGCAATTTTTTTCTGCACGATGGCTGATATGTAGTTTGTACCACCAAAAGATTCTCAGAGTTTTGGTATTTCTCAGTCATTTCCAATGTCGGTCATTTGTGACCGCGAAAGAGCCAAGTGTGATTTTTTTTTTACACCCCTTTAACATATCTGAATCATGTCCGTTAATTTTTGTGTGTTCACATGGCTAATGCGACAAAAGTCACCAAGAGTCATCCCATTCCGATGAAGCAAAAAGTTGAGTCATTTTTGACCGAAAAGTCCCAAGTAAATAATTATCCATAATTACCTGAAAAGATAAAGGCATAATTGAATACCCCATATGATCTATATCCCTCAACGCATGTTTACATGTTTATCTCAACATGTAAACCTCAGAGAGAGCATCAGCTTCACACTGACACCAATAAAAATAAAAAAAAAAACGGGTGGAAAAAATTTAATCTAGACCAGCAAAATGTCAGAATCATAACCTAATTTACTGTGACAAATCAATCTGTATTAGAAACACAAAGCAGTCCAAGTCGTTTCCAGATAAAAAGTTTTATTGATTTTCATCATTTGTACATGCATATAGATCGACTTGGTTGGGAGAAAATGCTTCAGTTTTTTTAAAGTGGTACTTCAGTGCTGTTGGTTAGATTAAAGGACACATGGGTGCTTAATAAGAAGTGCTCTTTAAAGACGTCTTCACTGAGAAATCTGTCCCTGACATCTCAGTAAACAAGTTGTGCTTGTTTTAAACCTTCACCCACCATTTTACATGATATTTTGTGCAACATTTCTGTATACTTTTTCAGCATTTGCATATCAAGTTTTACAGTTTCTTCATTTCAAGATATGTTATTGATCCCTGCTTTTTATTTTTTTTTGCATGGTGTCCACTGACCGTCCACTGATACGGATTACAACAAAAACAGAGATAGTCTTTTGTTGTTTACAGAGAAATCGCTTTATAATATGTCCTATATAGGATACTTGGTTTTCCATGAGCCCCATGACATATTGATAGTTTGTATCTCATAGGGCCGGGATGGAAACAGCTACATGACGCAGCAGCACTTACAGGGCCGTACCGACAGCATGTGTTACGAGCCTATTGATGAACAGAGGAGTTTTCAAAAAAAACAAATCAGCCCTTTAACAACAGCTCTACAAACAAATCCTCAAAACTTCACTTCATCTGATAAGGCAGAGGAAAGACAGGTAGCAGCATTTCAGATTTAAAGAGATTCTGCTTATTACGTTATGATTCACTCTAAAAAATGCTGGATTAAAAACAACCTAAGTTGGGTTGAAAATGGACAAACCCAGCAATTGGGTTGTTTTAACTCAGCGATTGGGTTAAATGTTTACACAACATGCTGGGCAGTTTTATTTAACTCAACTATTGTTTAAAAATTACTTTATGGCTGGCTTAAAATGAAGCCAAAATAGGCTGAAAATTAAAAATCAGACAGTCAAATAAGTTTATTAGTTAATAAGCAATTTACTAAATGTTTGTTTAGTTATTATTCATTAAACTTATTAATAAATGTTCATTTATTAAACATTAATATGTTAATTTCCAACATTCTTTGGGTCATTTTAAGCAAGCAATACAGTCATTTTTAAATAATAGTTGAGTTAAATAAAACTACCCAGCAGGTTGGGCAAACATTTAACCCAACCGCAGGGGTTAAAACAACCCAACCGCAGGCTGTCTTAAAATTAACCCAAAATAGGTTGGAAATTAAAAATCAACCCAACCGCAGGGGTTAAATCGTCCCAACCGCAGGGGTTAAATCGTCCCAACCGCAGGGGTTAAAAATCAACCCAACCGCAGGGGTTAAAAATCAACCCAACCGCAGGGGTTAAATCGTCCCAACCGCAGGGGTTAAAAATCAACCCAACCGCAGGGGTTAAAAATCAACCCAACCGCAGGGGTTAAAAATCAACCCAACCGCAGGGGTTAAAAATCAACCCAACCGCAGGGGTTAAAAATCAACCCAACCGCAGGCCGTCTTAAAATTAACCCAAAATAAGTTGGAAATTAAAAATCAACCCAACCGCAGGGGTTAAAAATCAACCCAACCGCAGGGGTTAAATCGTCCCAACCGCAGGGTTAAAAATCAACCCAACCGCAGGGGTTAAATCGTCCCAACCGCAGGGGTTAAATCGTCCCAACCGCAGGGGTTAAAAATCAACCCAACCACAGGGGTTAAAAATCAACCCAACCACAGGGGTTAAAAATCAACCCAACCGCAGGGTTTGTCCAATGTTAACCCAACTTGGGTTGTTTTCAACCCAGCAGTTTTTAGAATGTTACATTCGAAAGATCTCTTGATTTCAAACGATTAGCTTGTATGGGTTCTACCGATTAAATATGACGTTACCACTCAAATACGCAGAAGTCTCTATAGTACAAGTAGCTTTCGGGTGTCTGTGATTAATGCTACACAAAGCAGCGTGGCTAGCAAACCGTCAGCTGGGTTTGAAAAGGTCACATTTCAACCTAAAATCTAATGGGGAAAAAAGTAATGCATTTTGTTTTTATTATTTAAATCAGCATTAATTAAAGGCAGTAGAACTTGTTACAATGACGTATAAATAACTTCACACTTTCAATCATATTTTTGTCACAGTTACTATAATGAGAAATCGTGAGGATGTGCTTAATTTTAACGTAAATATGACTTCATTTAATTTTGAGTTAAATATATCATGGATGTGTTCCTGATAAATGGCATGAGATTCAAATCACCCAACATTATTAGGAAAAAAAAAACAATTTAGGATGAAAGCTTTGCTTGGCTCGGACTGCGCAGAGGGACGTACGTTGGAGTGGAATAAAACATGATTCAAGAGGCAAAAATCTGTTCAAGCTTTACATAGAGGGCAGAAAATATGTTCTCTTCGTTTGAACATTAATCAAACGACTAAGCAGAGAGTTCAGCCACTCAATTGCTGGCTTATCGAGAGGTTTTGCCATAAATCTACGCAAACACAACAAACATTCTCTCATCACACATTCCTTCTGATTAGCACTTCGCAGGAGCTTCCACGACAGCCACGACACTTGTCTTCAAGTATTAGATGTGCCTTCACAGTCACCACGGCTCCCCACATGACGGAAGATGTGGTTTCCTGGAGTGTACCACTTCAGTTTGGGGAGACAGGAGGGAGAATCCAAGAGATCGGTCTCAGATATGAGGACACGTTTTTTTTTTCGTAATTTCTCTTCGCTATTTTAGGCGTCTAAGTGTCAGATGAAGGAAGTACAGTGAGGGGTCTTCCCTCTTGCTATTTCCAGTTGCGAGTTGCACTTCCACAATAATAAATGTTCATACATCTATAAAGGGGAAAAATCAATATCAAAATGGCATGTCAACCCAAATCCAGACAGAAAAAAAAAAAAAGTGTTGTGTCCAGACTGACTGACCTGAACTCTACTGTGCCGTGTTCTCCTCCAGTTCACTAATGTTATGTGTGCTGCCGTTCTCTCTGAAAGCCAACAGGGGCACCTTCCTCTTCTCCTCCTCCTCATTTTCCACTTCCTCGCCATCTCCGTCTTGACGGGACAGTTTGTTCGCCATGGGAACCTCTATGACCTCTTCGAAGGCTTCTGTGACAGCGCCGTTTTCTCTAAGTTGGGCAGCCAAACTTGAAGTGAAGAAAGGAGTCACAGTTTCTCTGATTAAGCATATTGTTGAATCAACTGCATCGGCTTGTATTCTCATTTGTAAGTAGATAAAAGTGTCCACTAATAACTGTCTAAAGCAGGGGTTTTCAACCTGGCGCAACCTGAGATTTTACTAGCAAATCTTTAGTCATCCACTAGAGGGGGCAATTTGACTATTCTTCCAGCTAATTGTAGGCTGTGGTTACAGCAGGCTTGAAGCAACTGAATTTGAGGAAAAACAACTAAAATCAAAATGGGAGTAAAATTAGATAAATCCAAAAAGGTTGAAATCCCCTGATTTAGTTGTAGTTCCTCATATCACCAGTAGAGGTCAGGAGAGATGCAGATTCTAAACTTCAGTGTCAGACCATTTTCTACATTACACAGATTCATTTAGTGGAAAATTATCCAAAGTGACTGAGCCTGAGATTCCCCTTACCTATTGGGACACAGCGTGAGGATTTCTGATTCAATCCCCTGTGTCGATTGATAATTAGCTGATTAGAGTATATAAGTGCTCTGGGTTGTATTTGGAGAAGGCACTCCCTGTGGGATAGTTTCTCCCAGGAGTGGCTCGTGAACAGGATGTAACATCTTACTGACGTCTCATTTGTTTCTTATGCATTTCTTATATCATGTAGCTTAAAGATTTTATTATATTTGTAATTCTTTGTTTTCCTTTATTATCCCTAGACTTATGTTTATTATTATTCATGGTTATTGCAGTATTTGTTAAATGAAATAAAACAACTTGCATTCATTAAATGTCATTGTGTCTGATCCCTCTTTTATACTGCAGCTTTAAACGAGTGAGCCGACTTTGAAATGAGGACAAATAAAAGCAACTTCAACAGTAAACCAGAATAGCAGATACCTGATGTGCAGTAAAAATCACAATATCAATTCCCAATATCCCAACAGCGATTAAAACCTAATCTAATTAATTACACGATGTAGCAATTAATTAATCACACATCAAATTTGGCTGAGAAATTACCCTCAAAAGATCATTTGAAATGATTTTGGAGTAAAGCATCAAGTAGCTTTAGAAAGAAATATTTTATTTGATTCAACAAAATTTATTACAGGAGCTTTTGGACCATGAGGTTGATGCCTGAATTTTCATTTACCTTTAATGTTTTTAGTAAGGAAATACAAATGATTATAGATTATACTCTAAATAAGAGACTAAAACTGCCAGGAGGTGGCGGTAAATCTTAATGATTCATTAATTTGATTCGTTTGAAATGGCTGATTCATTCAGGAGTGCAGTAAATGGCTCTCCTTATGAATGGTACATTGAATCATTGATTCACACGACTTGTTCAAAACACGGATTCAGAAATGAAACGACGATGTGTGTTGCTCGGAAATGAACAGTTCTGCTTCTTCTTTATATTTTTATTGGAATAATTGAGCAAAACAGACAATCTTGTTTCTAAAATAACAACATTAACTTCTGACAGAAAAACAGCACTCGTGTGATATAACTGCTTAACTACATCACGTAAGATGTAAATGAGTCGGAAAACTCAAACAGGCATTTTTCACCCCATATCTTGAATTTTAGGGGCATAACTGCATTCTACAGGCTTCATCATGCAGTGAGTTGTTGCCCTGCATCATATTCATCATCAATCAACTGATTGAAATGACCTATGATGACCTATGTAGGTCTAGGGCAGGGCAAGTGGGTTAAATGCGTTAATGATTTTAACACATTATTTTTTACCGTAATTAACCTAATTAACGTGTTAAATGAATAGCCCAGATAAAGAAAAACGAAAGGCGTTTTTTAATATTTAGTTTTAATAGATATTATTTTAATAAACTAAATAATAATACCACTGTATTAAGAATTAATAAAATTATATATTTTTATACTTATATATTATTATTATTTTGTTATTGTTATATTATTATTTATTTAATTTAATTTATTTATTTATTTATTTATTTATATTATTTTGTTATTATTAAAATACACAGACTTTATTTTTTTAAATCATTTATATTCATTTAATTTTTGGACAGAATGGGAAATTTTGCAAGTTGGAAATGTTTCAAAGTGTTTCAAATCACATGAACTACCAGGTCTCTGCTTTTTATGTTTGTTTTTATGATTAATTATGAAAAGCAGTCCTCTGATCTCACCTGTGACCTGATGTGGGCAGTATGGGTGTAATGAAGCTGGGGTCCGAGTGTCCGTTACTGTCACTGCGTACAGCCTCGGATGTCTCCGGAGCCTGAGGGGCCGACACACTCACTGAGGGACTGCTGGATATTGAAATCGCTAAGAAAGACAAGAGAGAGGGACATTCATGATGTCAGCTTCATGACAAACTCATGAATCAGAGGAAAACGTCAGGTCAGAGAGGAAACACTGGTGCGTCTGTAAATGTAAAATCACAATTCACCTGAATCCTGTCCACTTTGCTGGCTGTCATCGCCATTTCTCTGTGGAGGGGTTTTCTTCAAGCAGAAAATGTGTAAAACAGAAAGTGTGTGTTAGAGAAAAAAGCCTTTCATATGAAAGGCAACAATGTCGAAATGGCAGTAGCAATTGCTTCACATTTTACCTGATCAGATCGGCGTGTGCGTTTCATAATTTCCTCAAGGCGCTGTGAAAGTCAAGAACACAATCAGGTAACTTTAAAATCCTGCAATTACCTTAAAAGTGTCTCAATAAAATGAACTTAGCTTACCTTCTTCCTCTCCATTCTCTCAGCCTCTTCTTTCTGGAAGTGCTTCTCCCTCTCCAGACGCAAACGCTCTGCCTCTTCTTTCTGGCGAGCCTCTTCTTCTTCTTTCTGAACAGAGAGAGCCACAAAAAACACATTTGGATAAAGGCCACTGGCATTTGAAATTTTACATATATACATCATTCAGCATGCATCAACTTTATGGCTGCCAAACTTAACATGTTTTTGAGATTAACTGACCCTTCGCAAAGACCCGCCCCCTTTAGTTACTGTTGCTATGTCCGACAAGTCATGCACCACACATCATGTTCTCACAGAGTGAAAAATACACCGCGGAGCAAAGACGATCGCTGTAACTCCTTCAAGCGGCTCGTGAAGCAATCATCTCTTCATACTAGTTCAGTGGTTCTTAACCTTGTTGGAGGTACTGAACCCCACCAGTTTCATATGCGCATTCACCGAACCCTTCTTAATAGGAAAAAGCGGGGCGTGTCATCACGAATCATATGAGTCGGGTGTGTGTCTTGACCTCCGCCGAACCCCTGAGACTGACTCACCGAACCCAGGTTAAGAACCACTGTACTAGTTCATTTATAGCATCAAATAAACATGAATGAACATCAGAAGGAATGTTGTTTCAAGTGGAAAGACGTGAGTACACACAATTTTTCAAGTTCACCAACATTAATCTACTAACTCCCCTGACTGCTTTGACAGACAAAATGGAGAATTCGGGGTTATGATTGGTCAGATCGCCTGTCAATCAAACTGCAGGCGAAGGGTCAATTAAGTGATTAATGTTGTTTAATGTAGTTTAGTTCACATATTACAAAACAAATGGCTTTAGAAAGTGCGAGTATATTGTTTGTTCATTAAACATAAGCCTATCTACATTTTGAAAGTTCAAGTTTTGAAATCTTTATATTTTACACATTTAATTATATGACTATATTAAAGCTTTCAATTAATACATAATGCTAATTTTCAAATGTTTGAATTTTCAGCATCATTACTCCAGTCTTCAGTGTCACATGATCCTTCAGAAATCATTCTAATATGCTGATTTGCTGCTCATTAAGAAACATTATCAATGCTTCATATTATTATTTTTGAAACTGTGATGCACTTTTTATTCAAGATTCATGGATGAACAGAAATTTCAAAAGAAAATTTAGAGCATTAATGTGGTTGTTTTACATTTAAAGCAAAAAGAGCATTTATTTGTAATAGAAATAAAAAAAGTGCATCCATCCGTCATAAAAGTAATCCACCGGTGTTTGTTTTGCTCTCTCCTCTGCACTTCCGCTTTCATCATTACGTCACGCGTCAGGTCAGAGGTCATTTACACTTCAAGTCGATGTGAATGGCTATCTGTCGGAAGCTAGTTATAATAGTTAATAATGTTTTAAATGGACTTTATTAATGCCCTGGAGCAATGTGGATTATTTTTACGATAGAAGGATTTTTTTTGCTTCAAAAATCGCGCCTTGCCATTCACTCCCATTATCCAGCTTGGAAGAGCCAGGCTGTTTTTAAACATATCATCGATGTTACTCTGAAAGAAGATACTCACGTAGGATGGATTGAGGGCGAGTAAACGATGGTACATTTTTGGGTGAACTAACCCTTTAATAAAGCTCATATTGAGTGTTGCGTTGGGTGAGATGAGAGAATGAGATTGTTGAGTGATTGTTGTATTGGTGTGTGTACCTGTCTCTGCAGGCGTTCAGCTTCATCTCTCTCCCTCTGTGCTCTCTCCTCCTCTAATCGCTTCTCCTCCTTCTCTCGTCTCCTCTTCTCTTCTGCTTGCCGCTGCGCCTCCTCCTCTCTCTTCGCTCGCTCCTCTGCCTTCCTCCGGGCCATCTCCTCCCTGCTGCGCCTATACGCACACAGACACATGACGATTCAACAATGTGTGTATAGTGCATGATGTAAAGTGTTTTGGTGGTGTTCAATGTACATTTAGACACCACAGTAGATTACACCACCCTGTAACATATTTGCTGAATGAAATCTAATACTTTTTTCTTACCTATTTTTACTAATTACTGAAGTTTTGCTCTAGCGCATCACACTTTCTCACAAAATATGATACGCATTTTTGCTTTCAACAGCCATTTGTAAGTCTTATCCTTTAATCACCCGATAAAATGCCATGATTCCGCTCTTTCTCTGAGCCAGGTTTCAACCATGTAATTTTCTCATGTATGACATTATTTTATGTCTAACCCTGATACATATGCATCATGTGAAAGTGTGCGCGTATAAATATGATGGTAAGTTTTTTTTTTTCAAAATGCAGGGCTGTTATTCATAGGCAACTAGTATCCCCCACAGGGAGATCATGAAAATCTCTCACACGCACCTTTCAGCCTCTTCCTGCTGTCTCTTCTCCTCCTCTTCTCTTTCTCTCTGTTCTCTGGCCTGCCGTCGTTTCTCACCCAGCAGACGAGAAGCCTCCTCAGGATCTGTTGTGCCTGCAGAGGGCCGCGCTGTTGGAGAACTTCCAGAAGCTTCTACAAAGAGAAAGGGGCACAGGATCAGAATAAATGTTGCTAGATCAATTGAACTTGATGGTTCATGAATGGTTTCGCAGCACTACAGACCAGCAGAAGGCTCTGGTTTAGTTGCAGGAGCCTCTGGTTCAATTTTAGGAGGTTCAATATCCTCTTTTTTACCCCCCTCTCTTTCTGGGGTAACTCTTGGGCTCTCTGATGTCAGTCTGTTGGGCCTGAGATTGCCTGGCAACAAGGACGGGTTACTGGGAGACAGCGGAATTGATGCTGGGGGAGGTGGAGATCTGGACTTTTTGGGGTTAGGCATCTTCTGAGAGGGTTTAGATGTAGAGCACCTGAGGAACAGACACACACACACAAAAATAGTCCTTTTTTCATCCAATAAAACTTTTTTCTGTCCAATAAAACTTGCAGCAAAGTTATATATATATATTATATATTAGTCCTATATTATCTTATGAGATTAATTTTTTCAGTTTAACGCGTTTAAAAATATTTAACAATTAACGCAGCATCCATTTCTTGGCAAGCGTTACATTATATGAGCACGCTCTAATTCAGGCAAATACTTTTAAACCATTCAAGCGCCACAAGACAAACGAGAATGTGCCGTCTGTGAATGTCAAATATAATATAATATAATATAATATAATATAATATAATATAATATATACACAGACGCACACAAAACCATTTCTAAATTTAAATATTTGAACATTTAATATTAATTTTAATACCAGTTTCAAACTTCAAGTTAGTTTTTTATTTTATGAAGACATTTCTATTTTATTGTTATATATTTGTTACATATATTATAGTATAAGATTCAGTAATTATATTTAAGAAATGAGTTAAAAAAAACCCAAAGCTTTTCCAGAATTATTTATCTGCTTATAATAATAAACATGATCTCTGAACCAGCAAGAACATCTCTAACGTCACAGGACGACTGCTAAATATGAACACTAATATTTATTTTATCCCAAAAAATTAAATAAAATAAAAATGAATTGGTAAATTAAAACTGTTTTATCCATTTGTTCATTCTGTCCAACATTTTGTATAGTTTAGTAATTATAGTTGCTAGAAATCAGAGATTTGTTCTAAAATAACAGGAAGATTAATAATTATGGAGTACTTTGTTATGATTGAATTTTTATTATTTTTGCTATTACTTTAGTTTTTAACTAAAATAAAAATAATAAAACCTGGTTGACAATTTATTCAAAAAAAGATCCAAAAAACAAAGACCTATTTGTGAAATATTTCCACAAATTTTCAGTACAAAAAAATAAAAATAAAATAAAAATCACCTGGTTATGAAAATTAGATGCATCTCATGACAGAATGACATATTGAATAAATGTTTATTCCTCACAGTCTCGTCTTATACCTGTTGGGGGATGGATTGGTGCTGCGATGACTGACGGGTGAGGGAGATCTCTTGGGTGTGAACAGACTCAGACTGGAAGTGGGATATGACAGGTTACTCCATGACTTCCTCACATAGTCCTTATCCTTCCTGTCAATCTATACAAATAGGCACGAAATACATCCAAGTCATGTCTATTATACTTCCACACTACATTATACAAACATCAACACATTGCAATTGCACAACATAGACTTTCAAGTACGCTCTTTTAAGCATAGGACACTTGCAGAAACACACAAACAAATTCATGGACATATTTACACCAATACAATACCAGGATATTCTGGGTGGTCTTTCTGCGAGCACTGCCGTCCGTAGGGATGAACCCTGCTTTGATTGGTCTCTCAAAATTAGGGCCTGCTTTCATCGGTCGCTCGCTGCTGCGTGACTGGATGGACTTGAAGGACATGGAGCTCATTGGGTGACAGGAGGCTGAGCGAGGACAAACGGGGGTCACTGTACCACGGTCAAGTTTAGCCAACCAGGGAGTATTATGAGATAATTCAATTGATCCATTATGGACAACAGCAGCGACAGGGAGGAAGAAGCGTAAAAGAAAAGGGTTAAAATGGGATGAATGAGTGGTGGAAAGTGTAAAAGGGAAGAAAAAGAAAGTATATATTAGTATCTACAAAGCTCTAGACAGAAATTAGGCAATGCTGATCATCACTGATGGGAGGACAATCTCATAATGGCATACTACCATACAATTTTTGCAGTATGGATTATGTATACTGTGCTCAATTTACCTAAAAGGGAATGGAAGTGGGATAAAAATAACATTTTTAATTCCTAAACAAAGACTGGACGTCACTCGCTACATTTAATGCGCAAAATAAATGAGGTTGACAACAAAGTAGCATACACTGAAAAATAAGTAAAATTTACTTAATTTTTCTTTAGTATCTTTATTTTTTTTTTTTGAGTAATTTTACATATGGAATTAATTAAAGTCTACTAAACGAAGTCAAATTAACAAAGAAAATAAGGAATTTTAACTAGGCTAAAGGGTAATTTCTGCTTAATTGAAGTTTCCTTTGCAATACATTTTACTCAAACAATACAACACTGAATTAAACCACGATTTTAAAGTGAATGCTTTATTTAGAAACATCTAAATTTTAAAATGGATATTGAGTACACACCATATCTACATATTAGAAGGAACACGTCACCTGAACACAGAAACCTCAATACTTGGTACATTCGATAGATCGTTTTTGAGTATGAATGTGCCATTTTGAGTAGAAAATGAACTCCAAATGTCACAAAATGGCAATTTACCAAACCTAACTACAAAAGCAATGATAAAACAGTGTAAATACAGCTGGGAAACAGCGAAAAATCAACCTCATTAATTATTCAAGGCCCAGTGCATGATGGGAACACCAGCATCTGATGTTACTGAAGTTTATAATATTTACGCTTGAATATTTTTTTGAATATTTATTGAATATTCTTGCCTGAACTTACTTTTTCATGTAGAAATTACATTTGTTTTTTTCTGTAGTATTTACTTCACCCTAAAACTACTTTTATCAGTGTACTTTTTGTTTGAAATGTGTATTCGCACTGAAAAGTGTTTCACACACTATTATAAAAACAGCAGGCAGGCAGTAAATAGACTGGCACAGTATGCAGTAGGGTAGTATTTCATTCTGAACGCAGACAATTTAATTCCTCATGAGTCAAATGATGATGCAGTTGCCAAAGTTTTGCCTTTAATTTAATCAGTTGATAACAGAATCACCAAACAGAAAAAACCCCTGAACAATTAGCAAGAAACAGACACATAAATATGCACAAGCCATTGAGAGATTAGAATCCGCTCTATTTGTATGCGCGCACACACACACACACACACAAATTTAAGATGAAGTGGGCCGTAACTGGGCAAAGCTGTTGCAGAGAGAAGCCCGTCTGAAAAGTGTTTTATTTTAGGACAGGGGCCTTGCCAGAAACAACTCTGCAATACTCTCATTCTCAATATGTGTTCACACTGAAAGTCTCTTGAAGTTCAGCTATTGTGGAAGTAAAAGCTAGTTTGAAAGTGCACCTTGCAAGCTATGAGCTTCTCATAATTTCTAGCTATTCTACAAGTAACTACGAAAAGGTTAGTCAACACTGAAGCTATACAAGGAGAAAATATATTGTAAAATATATATTTTCTTGTCACACCTCACCAAAACGTGTCAGAAGAGGGCTTAAAAAGCGATACTATTTTTCAACCTCAACACTGGTCAGGTCTGTGACAACGCTTCACTAGCTAGGGTCCAAAATTAACACTTGTCACCAGATAAATGCAGGCACTTTTTGTGCAGTCAGGTCATTTTGTCTTTGTATCAACCAATGTGGCAGGAAACCAAGAAGATGTCTGAACCTTTAACAAGAATTTGAAGCAACAACACATGTATAATCAGGGTTGGGGAGTAACGAAATACAAGTAACTTAGTTACGTATTTAAAATACAAAATTTGAGTAAATGTATTTCATTACAGTTACATTTTAAATGGGTGGTAATCAGATTACAGTTACATCTGAAAAGTATTTTAGATTACCAAAGTGATTACTTTGAATTTTAATGTCATTTAAACAGTGATTGGTGATTCTCTGACTCTGACAGTCTGAAAAAGCGGAGTTAAGTTTCATGTTTTTGACTGTTTTCATGTTTTGTGATAGTTGTTTGTGAGTCATTTTATAATTGTAAAAAAGGTCACTATCTTTTTCTCACAATTTGTTTTTTTCCCCTCACAATTGTGAGTTTGGATTTCACAATTCTGACTTCTTTTTCTCAGAATTGCGAGATTTAAACTCAAAATTACAAGTAAAAGTCAGAATTGGGAGATTTAAACTTGCAATACTAATTTTTTTTTCTTGCAATTGTGAATTTAGTATGCGAGTTTATCATAATTCTGATTTTATATCTTATTTTTGACTTTTCTCAATATTGCGAGTTTATATCTCATAATTCTGACTTTATAACTCGCAATTGCAACTTTATATCACACAATTCTGAGGGAAAAAGTCAGAATTGTGAGATAAAAACTTGCAATGACCTTTTTTGTGTTTGTTCCACACTTATTAGTATTCCAAAGTATTCTAAAGTATTTAGATTAAGTTACTAAACTTGAGTAATGTAACAAAATACGTTACAAATTACTTTTTAAAGCATGTATTTTGTAATCTGTAGTGAAATACATTTTAAAAGTAACCTACCCAGCCCTGATTATAATCCAATTTCAGGTAGCGTGTTATTTTCTACATTTGAAATAAGTAGCTGGTTAAATTGGGCATTCACCAGGACGAAAATGTTAATTTCGTACCCTATCTGTGACCAAGATAAAGCTGTACAAAACAAAGTGTGTAAGATTGTTTCATGCTGTGCATGTGTTTGTGTTTTACCTGCTTCTCCAGACAAAGACATGGCGCTGCGACTCCTAGCCAGGTAGGAGTGTGTTGGTGTCTGTAGTCGACTGATCACTGTATTCTCCCATGGGGTAAGAGGCATGCGACGTGTACCTGGACGAGAACACACATGCACATTCTCACTTATATACGGTCAATGTTAATAAAAAGGAAATATTTAGTTGTCCAGAAACAAAAGTGCTACATAAGCAGCCTGAACATGCTACAGTAGAGCACTGAAACAGATGCATCACACCACATGCATTCATAACTTCATATGGCCAGAATAGGTTACCCATTTGCATCATCTGCTGGTGACAGTGAATCATGCACGTTTTATGTTTTGCGTTAAGTGTGACCAAGCAACCAAGGAAAAACAGAGTTAGTTACCCTAAACATAACCACTGGTGTAAAGACAACATGAAACTGCAATCACAACCCATTTAATGTTTGAAAAGTGACATATTTCTAAACAAATGAATATTTTAGGGTGGAACTATTTTATCAATCATGATTTGACTGGATCATGAAAAGTCAGCTGTGAAATTAATATTCTTTTGGCCACCCCACATGGTCAAAAAACTAAAGTCAGTTACTGTATTAAGATGAAAAATCCTGAAAACTAATTGTTTCTTTAAAATGACATGCAGTGATTAATTGTGCTCAATAAGACATTTACTAAAAAAGTAAATAAACCCGTTTTGTTTTCATGTTGTCTTTAAAAAAAAAATAAAAAAGGTGGCCAACTGCTGTAGAAAAAAAAAACATGCAAGAACTAAATATAAAAAAACATGTTAAATGTTAACAATATATAGACAAATGACAGTAAAGCCGTCAAACGAAGCATGCAGCATTGCACACACAGTAGAACTTTATTTGCAAATGTAAAAGATTATTTGAAAATGTATAAACCATTTAAAAAACTTACACAAACTTTAACATGCAATATTTGTAAATACTGGAAGAGACTGCAAGACTCAGGGCTCAAGACTAAAAATGACAAATTACAGAATTGCTTGACTATAGACTTGTTACCGTTTTGTTTAGAAGCACTTACGTTGTATGGATGCATTAGAGTGCAACTGTCGGGTTCCAGGAGTAAACACTCCATTCATTTTCGCCATATGGAAATCTATTTTTAACGATAAACTTATAAACATTTACAGACAGGCTTACTGTGAGTTCAGAGGTTGTTAATCGATGGTCTATGCTTTTGTTGAAACCATTATTTCAATGTATTTTAAAACTAATCATGTCTAACAGGAATTTGTGGTGAAAAACTACATCACCCATGATACTGTACAGACAATTAGACCAATCAGAGCCATGAGGAGCAAATCAGGAAGGAATGTGTATTTAGTGCTGTCAAACGATTACTCGTGATTAATCGCATCCGAAATAAAAGTTTGTGTTTGTGTGGGTACTGTGTATATGTATTATGTAAATACATACATGAATATAAATACACACACACACATTTACAAAAATTTACACATTTACATTAACAAAAATCTGTTATATTTAATATATAAAATATTTATATATAATATAAATTATATAAAAATAAATACACTTGTACACATGTAAATATTTCTTAAATACATGTGTATGTATATATATATATATATATATATATATGTGTATGTATATACATGTGTATGTATATATATATATATATATATATATATGTGTATGTATGTATGTATATATATATATACACACACACACATATATAATGTAAATTGGGTGCGATTAATCGCAATTAATCATTTGACAGCACAGCAATTTAATTACCAGTTTCAATGCCCAGGAAGGAAGTAAAGACATCATTAAAATAGTCTGCAGTGGTTCAACCTTAATGTTATGAAGCAACGAGAATACTTTTTATGCACAAAAACGAAAGAAAAATAACGACTTTATTCAACAAGTTCTTCTTTTAACGATGTCTTTAGTACCTTTCTGGGCCTTGACAGTAGTAATTAAATTGCTGTCTATGGTGAAGCTCTCGGATTTCATCAAAAATATCTTAATTTGAGTTCAGAATATGAACAAAGGTTTTACGGGTGTAGAACGACACGAGGGCGAGTAATTAATGACAATTTTCACTTTTGGGTGAACTAACCCTTTAAAATATCTCTACTAAACAACTGTGAATATTTTTATATTTCATCATCATTCTTAATTTGTCATTTGCAATGCTTCATGGGATTGAAGTTCTTTATTTCATTAAAGCTGTTAATTCTTTGTCATTTTGTCCAAACTTTAAACAATTTTTTGCTTCGAATTAAAGCTTGTAACGTTATGATTCATAGCTGATTGGTTTGGTTCATAACGCTTTAATGATGCCTTTTTTAAATTACCTATGGAAAAAAAAAAAAATCAATACAAGAAGTTCTTCCAGAACCAATGCCACTGAAAAAGTCGGCACTAATGCACTCTATAATAAGTGCCTACATTGGAACAGAATAAGCACTTCATTGAGTGAAAAGTTTCTTACTTTGACACGTCACTTCTCCTGAAACAGTTACTGTGTACTGTGAAGGAGCAAAAGGCATGCATTTTAAAGAAAATTAACCAATATTTAATTGAAGTCACATATCCACACATAGTTTCTGTAATTTGTCACTAATGACATTCTATTTTTAATTGTTCATTCATGCTTTTTACTGCATTCATGATTAGTTTACTTAATAGTCTGGAGCCCTGGGTAGCACAGGTCTGAACCCAGTAAAAAAGATTTCTGGATTTCTAAAATCCACCTGCTGGTTTGTCCCGAGGAATCTTCTCTCTGGATATTTGGGATTTAGATAGTGTTTTTTTAATCAAGCAAGATGACGAGAGAGATGTCTGCTTCTGTAAGGCTTGGACGGTACAGCACACAAAAACACATACACAAAAAAAAAAAAAAAAACATCAATTCAGGTGGTAAAATACTAATCTAAAAAGAGACTTGTTTGGCTATGCGATAGAGTAAAGATTGTTTTGAAGAGATGGCGTGCGCGTTTACCTCTATCTGGTGAATTCAGCAAAGTGGCAGAGGAAGATGACAGGCGTTTGGAAATGACTGGATCTGTGTGTTTGGACAGATTCATAGTGGAGACTGACCTTCTTTCAGCATCTACAAACACACAGGCACAAAACACATCATCAGATGCTAAACTTTATACAACTTAAATGCGTAATACAGTAAAATGCACTGAAGAAAGGATTCAAAAAAAGATAGAAACTGGGGAAGGGGGAGGAAACGGCTTTACTTTTCTACTGTGTGTGTGTATGTCTGCAGCAGCTAATGGATGCTAATTTTTTAAGTTAGTTCAGAGGAAAAGTGCTTAGCTACGTGTACTAATGGATGATGGCACCATTATCTGCTTAATGTTCACAATCTGCCTTCCATCTGTGTGTCCCAGGATGGACACATTGACTTTAAAACTAAGAGGACATCTGTGATGTCTTTAAACACATTTAAAGGATCTAACATTACCTATATCGAAATTACCCAATTTTAAAGGGGTCATATCATGGAAAATAAGATGTTTCTTGCTCAAATAGACTTGGATGTAAAGTTTTAAAACACCTAAAATGTTAAGTTTTCTATAAAAAAAAAAATCTTAAAGGTGTAAAAGGTGTAAATTTAAGAGTAATGTTGGTGCAAAAAAGACCATAAAGGAAACAGAAACTACAAAACGGCTACAAGTCATCTAACACACTACTGGTTAAGCAGTTCATTCACGTTTCTTGCTCCATGCTAACTGCTCAAGGGAAAGAAAACGTATCATTTATAGGTGATGCTACAAGCTCTAGCTAATGCTGCTAGTCGGCTGCTCTACACTGACGGTCATATTCACATTTAGAGCAAAACTGCTGCTGACGTGTCAAGCTGAAAACACCATGATAGTGCTCCAGCCCAGCTAGATCCAATGGAAAGAGAGCAGAATCATCAAAACCTGAGAGAGAGAGAAGCAGTGAAAGAAACAGAAGAAGTGAGATACAGAACAATACAGAGAGAGATATTGATGGGGCAGAAAATAAAGGAAACAAAGAGTGTGCGGTGAGCTTGTGGCTCTGAGTCAGCAAATGCGAGCAGAGAATAAAGAAATGTGTTGTACTGCATGCATAAACATATTCCATTCATATTTAAACACTATCGAAGGCAGTAATATTATGACTTTAAATCCTGAGAACCAGGCTAAAGTGAGCTTGTATTAGGGATGCACAATTAATCGAACTGAAATCACAATAAAAAAAAAGAGAAAAGGCTCCCTGCAGTTTTCCACCAAAATAAAAGCTTGATCTATTATTGATTGAAAATTAAGAAAGTAAGACAGCCATAAATATTAGTATTGTAATTTTAGAGTCGTATTGTAAAATACAAATATAATTTTACAGTGAAATGTAAAAACATTATTTTGTTTAAATAAAAAATTATATATATATATATATATATAATTAATTAATTAAATAAAATATATATAATATAAATAAATAAATAAAAGAAAATATATATTTTTTATTTATTTATATTATTTATTTATTTATTTATATATATATATTATTTATATATATATATATATATATATATATATATATAAAAAAGCATTTTAATTTGCAATCTCAAGAGTGATTTTTTTTTTCCTTCTAATTTTTTTCACCTTTTTTTTTCTTCTAGATCATACAACCCTATCTTGCATTAAAATATATTTTATATTTTCTGACTGGTGCTTACAGGTGCACAATGTTGAAGTTGGCCTCAAAACATTTCAAGTATTTGATTTGTACAGGATTTTTTATCCTCGTTTCCTTGTCATCCAGACAAAAGTGGGAAGAACAATCACTTGAAGATGTCAACAACCATCATTTGAAGTGTCTGGTTTTCCAGAATCCCTTTATACAGTATTGTCACATTAATCATTTTGTGCACGTGTGTATTTACCGCTGTTGTGAGAGGTGCTGACAGACAGCGTTCCTCCCCAGCTCCAGCGGTTCGACTTCGGCCTGGCTCTCTGACTCCTCTCCATGGTCCTCCTGATAACAGCCTCATACCGTGCCTGAAACACACACAAGGATATTTTCTTTCCAGAGAGCATTTTATTGGACAGACACGTCCTTTTTATTTTGTTTTCCAAGAACGTATCCTAAAGTCTATATTAATTGGATCTTTTTACAAGATGTATGGTTTTTGCCTTTATTTCCTTTAGTATTTTAATAATAAGGAAACGGTCTCTGTATACTTTCACAGTGATGATTAATGTAATGCAATGGTTCTCAACCATTATTAACAATCTTAACAACATATATATATATATATATATATAAGTTTATCAGCTTAGATACTGTAAGAAGACCTTCAAATAGAGTGACAAATAGGTGCTTGGAGTCTTGGAAACAAAACTGATGCAATGTGATTTAATAATGACTGATGAAAAATATAAAGATAAATACTAAAAAGTAAACATACAGGGAGTGAAAATACACAAACAACTGCCGCGAAGGGTTTTTCCTGGTGTCCTCACCTTCTCCTCCTCCAGTTTCTGCCGTCGTTTCTCCTCCACAGCAGCTCGTCTCCTCTCCTCCTTCACTCGCTGCTCCTCCAGCCTCTTCTTGCGTTCCTCCAGCTGTTTCTCATGAAACTGTCGGGCTCTCTCCTCTCTCTCCAACCACTTGGAGCCCCGTGCAGCTGCACACACACAATCAAATCTCAAAACAAAAGATTTTTGCTGGCCGTATAACATAACTCCACGGCAGCTATAAATTCTGAAAGACTTTTGCAGGAAAATGTTAATATTTTAACTCTACACAACTTTTCCAATGTAACTTAAGGAGGTCTGGAAATCACAATTTTTAATATTTCCATGACTACTGGAACAATGAGGGAAGGAAAGATAATATTATTCCTAAATAGCCCAGCTTGTATCTAAATGTGGGAGTGTCCACCAAATATGTTCTGTTCCTGGATGAGGATCCCAAATGAAAGAGGGGTTCCTGATGATCTAAATTCAATCGGTCATAATTAAGCACAGATTTGCAAAGGGGCCGTTATTTATTGGACCTTGAAAACTGTAAGAATTAACCATATGCACGGTTACTTCCTGTTTTTCGTTAAGCCAGCTTGGGCATTTCCAAGCTGTCATTCTGTACTCGCTGTAATAGGCGTAAATCATAGGGGCAAAATGAGACCCCCCCCCCCCACACACACACACACACCAAAAAAAAGCATTTTAAGTTTAGAAACATTTTGTTTCCTGCTCTAGGCTTCAATGTTACTATATGTTATTTTTAATGTTATGACCAAAAATATTATGTTCATCCTTCTGATAGAATGCTCCTCTTGATAGAAAACACTTATTTAAAAATTAAAAAGACATTAATTAACAGTATAATCAGCGGACGGCGACAGAGGAGCATTTATTTGTACATATATTAGCCATTTCCTGTAGTAGGTTTTGTTTTGAATAAATAATAAACATTATAAAATCACTAGGTTTAAATGCATTTTGTCCAGGTGAAATTTGAAACAAAATCTCAACATTTTCTTGCAAATGAATTGCACAAAAAAGCGAGCAGTGAGTCAGTGCAGTGCAAGATCAATCGTTTTAGCACACTTGTGACAGATTCATTGAATAAAATTAAACTAAAGTGCAGAATAAATCTTTAATTTACAGTTTGTTGGTGCTTATGGTCAAATTGAATTTTGCCGAGAAGGAACACAGACATTTTGAATAATTAAATTAAGACAAGGCCTGACTATTTCGATTAAGTATTTCACTATTGATGCTGTTAAAGCTATCTCAGGACATTGAAGATACCGACACACCAACAAGTGACATTTCACCACAAGTTTTACCAGCTGGCTAATAAAACTACTGTTAGACCAACCTGAAAAGCACAGTTTATTTCATTTACATCTTTGTTGCATTATATTTATTTGTGCTACTGCTTTATTTGTTCTTATATGACTGTTTACTTGTCTTTAAAAATATAGGCTATTGAGGATTGTGAATTTTCTCATAAATGCCTGTTTTTGTTTCATGGCTGGTAAAAAATGTTGGCAGGTACATTTTCTTTAGTCACCAGCCATTGGCAGGTGTGGCAAAAAGTTAGTTTTAGGCCCCGAACGAAATGATATTCAAACTCACATTAGACGCTTTTAACATTAAATAAAGTACATAAACAGTACCTGAGATTATCGTTATCATACTTTGTGATGTTTCAGCTGCGATGTCGCAGAAAAATAGAAACCGTGTCGCCGGCTACTTAGGACAAAAACTTTGATTAACATGGAAAAGATTCCTTTTATCATGTAGCAACGCGTCTAGTTAAAACACTGTGTATTAAAGGGATACAATGACATTTGTTTTACCATTTAAGTGGTGTTGTGAAATGAAATTTCATAAAACTGATCTTTTAAGACTTTTTAATGACCCCAAGGATTTCCTAAATACATTCTACAGTTCACACACATCTATTTTTAATCACAAATGCAAGTGAAACGCTCGTACTGTCAAGCCTTTACACATGGTAAACAGAAGCTTGTGTGCATGTCATACACTAGAACAAACTTCATTGTTTTCATGCATCACACATGCACGTTTAAGCCTCCATGTTCACCATGTGTGATGTGCTCTATTAGTGTGTCAGTGTAAATAAAAGCCTAAATTAACTTGAATCATTTGGATTCATATTATGATTCCTTTATGACCTTTCTGGATCTTCTAAGTTTTGGTTACCTGGACTTTCAATGGAGGGAAAGAAATTTATACGGTTTCGATAAAAATATCTCACAAGTTTGGAATGACAAGATCGAGTAAATGATGACAGAATTTTTATTTTTGGGTGAACTATATGTTTTTGCAACTGTACCTTTAAAGGTAGTTTAATGCTGAAGCTATGAGAGAAGGTGGAAAAGAAGCAATAATAAGAAAGGCAGATGTTAATAGTCAACATTGTGGATTATCAATTTCATTTGCAACCAAGCACTCCCGTAATCTAATGAGAGCAAAATTAATCCACCAATCTCTCTCTGGCCTCTCGGTCTTGGCCTCTAACCCCTTACATAAAACTGGGTGTCCTGGTAACCACCTCACACAGAGGTTACATAACAACTGCACCTCGCCACAGCAACCTGCCCCTTCGAGTTAGTCATGCAGACACTAACAGAGGAGCAAAATGTGTATAAAAAAAAAGAAAAAAAAGAAGGCAAGATCAGGAAAAAGTGCAATAAGTGTAACCCTGGGCTTTACATGGTGAAGGTTTGACACATGACATATTCCAACAATTCACAGGAATAACAAGAACAACAAGTAAATATCTAACTATGCTTTTACACTAAACTGATCATCCATTATGACTCTCATTAGGACTGAGGGAGTCTCTGATCAAAGGTCAGTCTTACATTAACTGAGTGTTTGCACAGCAACTCTTAACACCACGAAATCAAAACTGTACATATTAACGTACATATTAATAACTGCCCATTCTTGAGATGCCTTTAAGTCAGCAAATGTAAGTGCTTGATATGAAGTCAGAATTGCTTGACATAAGTCAGAATTGCTTGATATATAGTCAGAATTGCTTGATATAAAGTCAGAATTGCTTGATATAAAGTCAGAATTGAGAGTTATAGTTATAAAGTCAGAATTGCTTGATATAAAGTAAGATTTGCAATATATAGTCAGAATTGCAAGATATAAAGTCAGAATTGAGAGTTATAGTTATAAAGTCAGAATTGCTTGATAAAGTCAGAATTGAAAGATATAAAGTCAGAATTGAGAGTTATAGTTATAAAGTCAGAATTGCTTGATATAAAGTAAGATTTGCAATATATAGTCAGAATTGCTTGATATAAAGTCAGAATTGAGAGTTATAGTTATAAAGTCAGAATTGTAAGATATAAAGTCAGAATTGTAAGATATAAAGTCAGAATTGAGAGTTATAGTTATAAAGTCAGATTTGCAATATATAGTGAGAATTGCGAGTTATAAAAGAATTGTTAAATATAAACAATTACCTTTTTATTTTTTTATTCAGTGGCGGAAACAAGCTTCCATAATGAGGTGTCAGACTTGCATTACTAAACTTCATTTCCCATCATTCTCTGATGCAGCACAAGCACAAAGCATCAGTTAAACACTAAACATGCATCATTTGTCCTTCGTTTTGTTGAAGTACCACTAAGCAAAACTTGTCTTTGTAAAGAAGTTCAAAAGAGAAATATGAAGCTGTAAAAAAAACAAAAAAAAAAAACAACTAATAATATAAAAGCATAACATTTAAAAGCCAATCATATGATAGATAAAAAAAATCCCATTCACTTAATTCAACACTGAATATACTGCTTCATTCTGAAATGTGTCATCTTATGGAAGTGAAAAGTGTTGCAAAGGCAGTCTGAAGTTGTCTTTAATGACAATGTATGTGTGTTTGTCATACCATTCTGCTTTTCCAGCTCCTCCCTTCGTTCACGGGCGAGTCTCTGCCTTTCATCGATCTTCTGCATGAAAGGCTCTGCAAACACAAGCACACAAATGCTGGATGAGCTCTGGCAGTGAAGCTGGAGATGTCTGCATACATGTACAGCGAACAGTGGTGCACATGCCGTGTCTCTGACCTGGTCTGGTAATGTGGTGTATCTCTGTGGGGCTGGGAATGGTGTAGGTGTACTGTCCAGAGGCAGATGAGTCCGGTCGACTCCATGACGACTTCTCATCTGCTCTGAGAAGGTAGTCAGAGCCTGAATGACACAGAGAGAGGGAAGAGGGGAAAACCAAAGCTGTTTATTCATCAGTATTTACAGACTGAAGAAGAGACAGTGAACATACAAAGAGCGATACTTCTTTTTGAAACATCTAGGGATGTCGCTATCAATTGTACTTGTAGTCTTAAGACAACATATTTAAAAAGGGGATCTAATAGGTATATAAACCATTTATTAATATTAAATATTACATAATATTACGTAATTTTAATCATAAAAATAAATTACATAAAATTAATTCATATTAAATAGTAATAATAATAATATGCATATTAAATTAATGCATTTTAAAACAAACAAATAGTTTCTGTATTATTTAATATTATTAAATAAAAATATATTAAATTATTATTTAAAAAAAAAGAGATTTTTAAATATTGATTATTAAAACTGTAATACTGTAAACATACTTTGGTTTCGTAAAGTTCACATGACAACTATAGAGAGAGTAGTAAAAAGTGCCAACTTTGATACCAATCGAAAATTTTAAACGTAGCTTCGAGCAAATTCGTAAACGCCTCTGATTGGCCATTGAGTTCACATGCTCATCAGATATGTCTGTGATAGGCTACAATGATCAACGCTCTCCCGCTTTCAAAACGATCATCGTAGCCAATCACAGACATATCTGTTGAGCACGTGAACACAATGACCAATCAGAGGCGTTTACGAATTCGCTCAACAGCGCTCAAAGTGTCACATTTTTAAAATTTCAGTACTGACTTGGTATCAAAGTCAGTACTTTTGACAACACTAGAGAGAGAGAGAACCAATATTTATACAGGTGTAAATCAACACATACCAGTATCATATTGTACAGTGATATTACAAAACATAGTGTGTTAAAGAAGCTTCAAAAATCTAAAGTTGTGTTCCCTATTTACTCAAGGACCTGAGATCTTTCCACCGCACACACTCTTTTATGAAGTGACCATAAGAAGTTTTATGACATGACAGATCTCAGCCTGGGCGTTAAACAATTACTTGGAAACAGATGCCGAACAGTCTTATGAATCCTTCGGTAAACGTATAAAATATATGGCTTGAGGTTTAACCATCCACAGACAGAAAGTGTGTTTGTAGTGCTACAATAATCAGGTCTCTGCAAGCATCCTGTGATCAGTGACAGATACTGAAGCAAACATGTCAGAATCAGCAGTCTGGTTAAATTGTTATCGATTCCTGCACTGAAACCAATCAGTCTCCTGCTGTGTGCGTCATCTCACACACCAATAACCAATAATTATGTTTCCTTGTTATGCATCATGCTTTTTTTAATCCAAAGTTGTAATATAGAAACTGCAGACACAATGTCACTCCATTAACTTGAGGTTAGGTGTCTGAATAAAATCCCAAATAATGCTGTTGAAAATGAGGCACAACAAAGTCTACATTTCTGTAGACTCAAGCATTAGACTGCTGTAAGGGAAGATTCAATGGCAAAAAATGGAAAGGGAAGCTATTGCCATCCAATACATGACATCACCCACATGCTAGCACAAATACTGATCTTTAAAGAGCGCTACCCATAATTCCACGGTGGGGGAGGAGGGGATAAGCTATGGGCAGATGGTGTGTCTAGACGAGGAGGGAATGGATAAAGGACAAATACAATCACAACACGCAAAGTCAAAAGTTACTGCATTTTAGCAAAAGTCATTCGACTACTCATGCCAAAAACAAAACATCCTATTCTACATAATACACTAGGGTAACAACGATATACTACCATGTGGAAAACAAACAGAATTGGACAATCCAATCACAAAAAAACGAATTTACTGTATACCGTGGAACGACACAGAATTTGACAAATTTTGCATGAATAAACGGCTCCGATGGCACTTTTTTGAGAATGTGCAAGTTAAAAAATTTCTGTTTTGCACCTCTCGCTTTTAAATCACTAATTAGAAAGTGAAAGTAAAATGCGCATGGCTTCATCGGCATTCAAAACAGAGAAGAGCGAGCAATTTCAATTCATAATGGTGCGTTTCCACAGGCACTGAGCAAGTGTTTTCAGTTCATTCCTATGCAAGCTCAAAGTTGAGCTTCCATAGGATTGAACTGAAAACGCTCACTTTGCTCTGCACCTTTATGAATGCCCGTGCGGCTGAGCAGATTTTACTTTCGCTTTAATTCTTTTATTTTTCGATTTAATACTTTCGAATTAATTTGGGGGTGGCAATTGCTTGAATGGTGGGTTCATGATTATTCTTAATAAAAAACATTAACAAAACAGTACAATGACAAACTCGCTCAAATAGGCGCTTTTACATTTCGATTTGAAACCAAATCTTCTGCCATCGTCTTGTCAGTCAGCTCCTCACTGAGTTCCTATTTGTGCAGCAACTCTCGTTCAGAGCAGACACGGAGTCCTGATAATTCAAAAGTAGATCTGTACAATTAATCAAATTGCGATTTGGACTAGTGTCTGAATATTAAACTGCAAAAAGCAATTAAAATATGAATGTTAGGTGTGTCTCTGAATTCATGAACTTCAAGAGCTCACTTCATGAGCATTTCACAATTTCATTTGATAAAAACTACTGTCAAATACACACAAGAACTCAAAGGTCTTCACTACAACCCATCAAAATAAATGTTTGGTCTAATTTAAACAATTTATAACAGAAATATGTAACTATTGTACAATAGAACATACTTATAATAATTAAAATTTTATTAAATATTTATTTAAATTCAATTTGTATTAATAAATTAAATTTTATTAATTGTATAGCTTTTATTATTATTATTATACATGCAGAAATTATTAAATAGTTAATATTTTGTGAATTCAATTGATTAGAAATGCCTTTTGATATTATGCCTTTTGAATTAAACAGACAACACAGAATTTAGGGAAAAAATAAAACTTTATAGCACCCTAATCCACTTAATACCACATAAAACCCCAATTCCTTCAGCAACGTGATAAAGTGTCTGAGGATTTCATGAACAAGACATTACTGGAAAACACACCCTCTTCCAAAATCTAGTGAGCTACCAAGAGAGAAAGCATTTAAGACATCATAGGCACACTCCTGATGAAAAGAATGTTCCTAGAGCATTCCAAATCAGTGACTAAATGACTGTTAGGATGCTGCCTACACAGGAACAGAGCTATTGTGATATTAGTCAATCTATTTCTGTGTGCGATCCCAGAGGATATGGAACCGAAACGGCCGTCACTTGCTCTAGATTCCAGGACAATGTTGCTCCTGATTTATCCCAGGCCAAACTCCGTCTGACCCAATTTACCCGCTTACCAAAAATGCAGGATATCAGCTTTCTGAAACAAACAATGGGCAAGGTCTCAAATGAGGGCAATTGCTGGAATTATTATAGTCCAGAAAAAGGGACGTTGATGAAATTCTTCATCGTTTCATATTTCAGTCAGTTAAAATAACCTCAGTTTCTACCAGCCCTGAACACACACACTCACAAACCTCAATAGTACTTCAATACAATCTAATCTAAAGTTGTCAGTTCTCTCCTGCACTTATTAAAATGCATGTTTATAAATCTCTAAGAGAATGTGAAGCCTAAAAATGAGTCTGTGTGAGTGAAGCTGTGGCTCATTATTAAACGGTGAGGGAGACCCAGTGGTGTTTAACCCAGAAATTACCTTACAGAGAATCACAAACCCAAGCTCTAACACTTGGAAATAGGGTTGAAAAATTACAGGAACTTTCAAGGCTGGAAATTTTCCATGAGAATTAATGGGAATATATGGGAATAAACATGGAATTTGCAAAATAACCCAACAGGGAACTTAAATGAAGTTAAATCTTGGTTATAACAACCCATTTCAGATGAATTTTTACCATGCACATTCCTTAATCACATTCACACAGCATATTTGATGCATATTTGATCAAAAACAAAGAAAAAGAAAAAGAAAAAAAACGTAATATTGTGAAATACCATTACAATTTAAAATAAGGGTTTTCTTTTTTAATACACTTTAAAATATAATTTATTTCTTTATTTCTGTGATGAAAAGCTGAATTTTCAGCCAATTCTAATATGCCGATTTGATAATGTTGGAAACAGTTGTGCTGCTTTATATATATTTTTTTATAACCGGTTATTGTTTGATGAATAAAAATTAACAACAGCATTTATTTAAATTACAAATCTTTTTAACAATATACACAACTGTTCAAAATGTGCGGGTCTGTAATTTTTTTCTCTTTTTTTTTTTTGAAAGAAATTAATACTTTTATTCAGCAAGGATGTGTGAAATTGATAAAAAGTGATATTAAAAGACTAGAAAAGATTTCTATTTTGAATAAATGCTGTTCTTTTAAACTTTTTATTCATCAAAGAATCCTGAAAAAAAGTATCCAAGGTTCCAAAAAAACATTAAGCAGCACAACGGTTTCCAACATTGATAATAACGGAGTATGTATGCGACTCAAAACTGCAAAAGACAATCCTAAACACATTCTACATCAAACGGTTTGATCTGTGCTAAAGGTCTCTTCCGGAAGCCATTACCTGATACACCATCTAAACAAACCTCAGGCTATTGTGGCGGCGAGACTTTAACATGACACCTGTGGGGCGTGTTTGTGTGAACACCTGATTTTACCTTCGTTTCTTTTGACCCATAGCATCTGATCAAATGCCCAAGAGGAGCAAAAACAATCAAATCTCAGAACAAAGTCAATGTTAGCTAGTATACATTCTTTTGATATGACAAAAGATAGATCTATTTACATAGTTACAATACAATCAAACCTTTCCTCTCGAGATTCGACACAAAATGCAGAAACTGAGCCCCTTCTAGCAGGTTTTGGACACGTTCCTTTTTGCATTTTTTCCCCATTCCTGCACAGAACATAAAATGGTACCAGCTCATGAACCTTTGGTCTGAGGCCCATGCCTGATTAGCTTACTAATCTGTGTCCTGAATGCCGGGCTGAACAGGCTGGTTAAGTATGTAGTGACGGCAGAACAGAACAAACAGGAAGAGTACACAGACACCAACCACTTACAGCAGCAAACAGCATTAATGAAATCATCATCTTAAGGTAGTTACAAACTTTTGAACAATTGTTTAGCCAACAAATACACAGAATGCCAATAATGAACAGGGCTCAAGATATGAAGGCATACAGGCTTTAAGGGATGTTATATTTACGTACTGTAATATAAACAATACAGCAAAATCTCTAATGATGGACACTGTATATATTATATATAGCATTGTTTAGCCAAGTCAAAGTCCAAGAAGTGTTGTTAGCGCACACTGACTCTATATCAACACAACAGCCAAATTATTCACATTTAAAAAAAGAACGAAAGTGAGCATGTAGAAGGAGAATTTAAGAAAATATTCAGCCTTCGGACTCTCTGGTAGTCAAATGAGAACAAACAGATAGATAAGAAAACTAAAAAACAAACAGGAACACATGCGGGAGGGCTGCACGTTTATGACAAAACATCATAATTGTCGATTATTCCCTTGAAATTGTAATTGTGATTATCACATTACATTGAATGGAGTTTTGAATAGCTTTAAACTAGAGCTGCAACTAACGATTATTTTTTCTGTCGACTAATCTAACGATTATTTTTATTAAGGTTTTTTGATTAATCTAGTGATCTTTTTTTACGTAAGAAGTTAGAACTAATTTAGCAGTTCATTGAGGTGTAGAAACACTGGGACACGCCATTATGTAATAATACGATTTGATTTTGATTAAAAATAAGCCACTTATGTGTGGTCGTCCAGTGGTAGACATTTGAACTTTAAAATGAAGAGTGTCAAAGACTTTCTATAGAGTCTTAAAAAGGAACTTTGATAGTGTTCAAGCCATTGAACAAACGTCTCCTGAACCATGTGTTTTTCCTCTTGCGCTGACTGTAATGCAGGGAGTCTTAGCGAGTGCGCGGGCCGGGTATCAGGAGCGCGAGCAACTGAAACCTTGCACGTGCGAAAGAGAATGTCCACACACATCCAAATAAACTTCTTTTGAAATGCAAAACTGATTTTCGTTCACTCGAAATATTTTCTTATTTGCGAGACGAAGATTTTCTCCTCAACTCAGTTCACGCGCGTGCGAAATGCCCTTTTCTCAAAATATGATCTTGTGCGCGCAAAAATTTGGCAGAGATCCAATTCCATAGGTGGTACGCCATTTCGGTTCTGCAAAGGGAACAAAGGACCATTTTATTTGGCCTCTGTTTAAAGTATTCCCATATTTTTGATAATCGTGTTCTAGGTTTTTGTGATAGAATGGAACTTTCTCCATTCCCAGGAGCAGAAGCCGCCATTACGCGAGATGAATAGTCATGGCCTAGGGGGTAGTCGTGGCCTAGTGGGCCTAGTGGTGAGGGAGTTGGGCTTGTAATCTGAAGGTTGCCGGTTCGATTCCCATGCCGGCAGGAATTGAAAGTGGGGATTGTGAATAAACAGCACTCTCTCCACCTTCGATACCATGACTAAAGTGCCCTTGAGCAAGGCACCTAACCGCTAATTGCTCTCCTTGTAAGTCGCTTTGGATAAAAGCGTCTGCTAAATTATGAAAAATGAAAACGAAAATGAAATGAAATGAATATAAACAGTGTGACGCATCGTTGCAGCACTACTTTAAAAAATTGTTTAAGCAACTGCATGCCATATTTCTATGTAAAAATAAAATAAACGAGCTGAAAACACTTTCTGAATTTTTTTTATTGCTTTTCTATGGCTTTAAGCCTCAAATGTCAACTGTACATTGGTTTGGTTCCTTTAAAAAAAAAAAAAAAAGTAAACATATGCATGCAATAATAATAGCGGCTTTCGCATTCTAGAAACTCAGTTATAGGAGTTTGCCACCTGGTTCCCCAAAGCCATTTTCCGGGTTGCATTCGCACCACCAGTAGGAACTCTTAAGTGACGTAAACTGCGCTTGTTTTGACTTATTTTGACGCCACGAGTCACGACAGACTTTTACTTTGACCGCGCGGAGAACAGCCTGAGCACACAGTGCTCGCATTCTCCATCTTTATTAGTTTACAATCCGTTTACAATCCTGTCTAATACGCCACTAGAACTGTTATACAAAGAAAGTAGACAGTATTTTAAAAAGCATTAGCTTTTGCCGTGTGGTCTAGCTGAGCAGAAATCAGTGTACGTTTACATTACTGATAGTTCCTTTTGTGCTGGGTTAGACCTTTTACTCTCTGAAGTAGCCGTGAATCACCTCTCACAATGTAATATGCTGTAAACACACCTGTTAAGCATGCAGAATAATGCAAGTGGATTTTTTTTTTTATGTAATCGCACCTTTGAATGATTATAAAATCGTCAAATCCATAATCGCGAAATTCAATTAATTGTGCAGCCCTATTAAGTGACTTACATGTTAGGAACAGTATTGTCGTAAACGAAAATATTTGAAAACAAAATCACAGCTGAACCACTGCACATCTCCGCGCAAACACACGCGTTTCGTTCATGAATGAATCTGCATTTTCAGTTGAATGTAGTAAGTCAATGATTCAATGACTCGTTCATAAAGACAGTCGCTTGCTTTGTTCCTGAATGAATCAGCAGGTTGAATTAATCGATTGAATGATGGATTTAGTGACAAAAACAGTGACTCGCCACCCCCTAATGTTGGTTTTAGTTTCATTTTTAATGTATCATTTCCGTATTTAATGTATCAATGTGTTATTTAAATCATATTTCTATATTCAAAACAGTCTATTTATCACATTAATCTCATCTCACACTGTTATCATGAATTTAAATGCATTCATGCAACTTCTAAGCCTCATTAAACAGTTAATGTACCTAAATGCCACCTTTTTGTTCTTCTGTGGCACCTCTGCAGTGCAAAGATGAATTTTGTTTATACCAATTTCATTTGATTGGTAGGTTATTCTTCCCGATTGTGTCTTATTATTCTAATGGAGCACAAATGCTCCTAAAAACAAATGTAAGCATAGAGCCCTGAGTAGTCTTATTTTCTACTCCCATCAATATTGTCCATCTTGGCTCTGCTGTGAATGGTTTCCATGCCAGTGTGTGCAGTGAAGCAGAACTGCTGGAGTCAGAGTGAAGCTGAGGTCCAAAACAAAGCATCAGATAAATACTATGTAAATCAGGAGCCTACTTTTGTTACATAAGATAATATATTTAAATCAGGAAGAGAAAGAAATACCTGTTAAAACCAAATGCTTGTTTACCAACTTACTACAGTTTGGTATGTCCTGCAAAATAACATGGACTACATCCCAATTTGTACACAATCCATCCGAAACAATATCTGAGATAAGGATTAATGTGTCACAAATAACAGTATGCTGAAAGCAGCATTGCAAAAGAATGTGTCGAGGTGTATCTCCCAATTTCCCAGGTACCAGATGATACAACTGAGCAAAGGTCAGAGTTGAGCCTAGTGTCGCTGACCTTAAGTTCATTTGTTTGTAACCAATAACATGTTCCCAGCCCTTCTAGTCAGCACATATTTAATCCATACAAATGTCTTCATGTGGCATAATCACATCTACAAACAACCCACAATCCAACAGATAAACAACACTCATAGTTGTTACCACCGTTTCATTTCTATGAGAAACTACCAGTTCATTTAGTGCTTGAAAGCTCAACCTGAATCACTTCATTTGACCTTCATGAGCTACACAAGACCAAAAAAATCAGTTCACTTATTTAGGACAGGGGTTTTCAAAGAGGACCTTAAGGTTTAGGGGGGTCCACAGAAAACATTCAAAAAAAATAAATAAATAAATGTTTGTTTTTTTAAAAAAAAAAAACACAGCAAAAATATGCATATTCTAAGAAAAAAGCATTTTAGAAATGTTTTTCAGAAATGCTCAGAAATTCATAAAAATATATTCAAAAGAACAATTTTCACAATTATAAATAATAGGCAACTATTTATTTTATTTTATATATTGGTTTATTTGAATAGGGACAATACAGAAAACATGACTCCAGCCAAAAACTGAAAAATATGCATTGCACATATGCCAATTTGCATCTCAGCTCCCTAGAAAGAAAAAAAAGAAAAGAAAAAAATACCAGCCTACCCTAGATTAAAGCTCGTCACTAGATGTAATTAATTAAACATATTACAACATAACATATTAAAACATATTTTACGGATAATTTAATTTTGGAAACAACATGTTCATGCTTACCATTTGTCCACATGAAATATAGATGGGTCTGTAAGACTCTGTATGCATAAATATTAGCCCAGCCGTCATATTTTAGGAAGGGTTTCCCTTGCAACAGGGATCATCATATTTGGGGAATCTTCTTGGCATTAAAAAGCTTTAAAACCCCTGCTCTAGGAAACTGCATATCACTGACAGCTCTTACCTTGAATTTCACTCATAGTTTTGGAGAATTCTGTAAAACCCCATGCAAAACTCGTCTACATTGCCAAGGAAGCAATCCTAATCCAATACATCAGACCCAACCTCACGCATATACAAAGTCCAAAGGACGTGACATCCATCACAGGCTGACGATAAAGTGTGTGCTGGTTCACTGACAAATAAAAGAGAGGAATATGTGATGGAGACATCGATGAGAAAAAACTGGACTTTCACCCCACCCCTTCAATCTGAGACTGATTGAGAGGAGACAGTAGATCCCCCTCTTTGAGCGTGTAAATGTGAGATTATAAATCACAATTGTGTGTGACTGCTGTGTGTGCGCAGAAAAAATGCAAGATTAAAGAGAGAGAGAGAGAGATCAGCGATTAGTGTGCAATTCTCCACATGGCACCAGGATGTGTGTGTGTGTATGTGTGTGGGCTCAGAGATCTGAGCAGCTTAGCAGAGGCTAATGCTAAGCTTACAGAGAGAGGAAGAGAGAGCAGAGGAGCCTTACCCCACAACCAACACAACCAAGTTCACTTCAGAAAGAATGCAATTTAAAGGGATAGTTCACCCAAAAATGAAAATTATCTCATGATTTACTCAACCTCAAGCCATCCTAGTGCACGCAGTAGGAAATATACTTCAAAATATCCAGTCCTCCAAGGTTTATAATGGTTGTGAATGGGAGGTGGTGTTTTGAAGACAAAAACAAATGCATCCATCCATCATAAAAGTAATCCATACGCCTCCAGAGGGTTAATAAAGGCCTTTTTTTGTAAGAAAAATATCCATATTTAAAACTTTATTAACTATTATAGCTTCTGGCAGACAGCTGTACGCATCGATTTGCGGCGAAAGAGTAACCCGACCTGATGCATGACGTACTGACGAACGCGGAAGTGCAGAGAATAGAGCAAAACAAAACACGGGTCATGAATTATAAGTCTATAATGATCATTTTTAAAGAGAAAATGTGGGAGGATTTCGATATAAGAAGAGAAGCTCGAGTTCGTTTGAACAGCGAGATGCGTCTAAACTTACGACACTCCTACATCCTGTCATACATCACATCTGGGGCGCAAGTCGACCTGCGCAGTACGTGTACTAGAGCTGCAACTAACGATTATTTTTTCTGTCGACTAATCTAACGATTTTTTTTTTTTGACTAATCTAACAATTATTTTTATTAAGTTTTTTTTTTATTAATCTAGTGATCTTTTTTAAGTAAGGAGTTAGAACTAATTTAGCAGTTCATTGAGGTGTAGAAACACTGGGACACACCATTATGTAATAATACAATTTGATTTTGATTAAAAATAAGCCACTTATGTGTGGTCGTCCAGTGGTAGACATTTGAACTTTAAAATGAAGAGTGTCAAAGACTTTCTATACAGTCTTAAAGGAACTTTGATAGTGTTCAAGCCATTGAACAAACGTCTCCTGAACCATGTGTTTTTCCTCTTGCGCTGTCTGTAATGCAGCGAGTTTTAGCGAGCACGCAGGGCGGGTATCAGTAGCGCGAGCAACTGAAATCTTGAACGTGCGAAAGAGAACGTCCGCGCACATCCAAATAAACTTCTTTGAAATGCAAAACTGATTTTCGTTCGCTCAAAATATTTTCTTATTTGCGAGACGAAGATTTTCTCCTCAACTCAGTTCACGCACGCGCGAAATGCCCGTTTGCACGCTCAAAATATGACCTTGTGCGCGCAAAAATTTGGCAGAGGTCCAATTCCATAGGTCCACACGCCATTTCGGTTCTGCAAAGGAAACAAAGGACCATTTTATTTGGCCTCCGTTTAAAGTATTCCCATACTATTGATAATCATGGTCTAGGTTTTTGTGATAGAATGGAACTTTCTCCATTCCCAGGAGCAGAAGCCGCCATTACGCGAGATGAATGTAAACAGTGTGACGCGTCGACGTATTTCACGCACGTCAACGTATTTTTGTAGTCGACGCAATCGATGACGTTGAAGCGTCGTTGCAGCACTAACGTGTATGGTCGTCTGCCGGAAGCTAGTTATTTGAATTTATAAAGTTTTAAATATGTTGTTCTTACAAAAATGCATCGATTCACTTCAAAAGGCCTTTATTAACCCCCTTGAGCCATACTGATTATGTTTTATAATAGATGGATGAATTCAAAGATGCTTCAAAATCCCCTCCCGCTCCTTCACTGCCATTATAAAGCGTGGAAGAGTCAGGATATTTTTAAATATATCTCTGATTTTGTTTGTCTGAAAGAAGTTAGTCATAGGCTGTCTTGAGGGTGAGTAGATCATGGGATAATTTTCGTTTCTGGGTGAACTATCCCTTACCCATTACATCAGCACGATTTTACGTCAGTGCTCTCAGTTATGACTCATCAAAACATGAATGGCATGTGAAATGACAAACAAGTCAAAATGAGTCTGAAGTTTCACATGAAGATCAATAAAGTAGATCCATTTGTCTGCAACATTTGTCTCTTAAACGTAACACCTTTCCCTCTGAACGCAGTTTTTCTCTCAGCAAGTGATTGATGACCAGCTTAGACATTTAGTGCACTGTCTAGATTTACTATCCAGTGAGCACTTTGGAAATTGAACAAGAGAGAAACAGTGGCGTACTAACCCAGGATAACAGTGCAATGTAAGACTAACATTCAGTATTTCGGGTCGACAACTGCAAGCGTGATTTTCGATTCGTGTTCATTCAACAGCTTACACTGAAGTCCTTTTTCAGTTCTCGGAAAACAAGGGCTGCATGATTTGGGGAACAAAATATTACATTTTTAAATTAATATTTTTAAAAAAAAAATTATTTAACAAAATAAGGACTACTATTTTACTGTAAAATAAAATGAGTATAATCCACTAGATTCTCTTTTGTTGACAACAGCTGGTTTAAAAATGCTTCTTATTACAAGTTTTGGAAGATGGTTGGCACGTGTATTCTCAAATGCACATTATAGACCTTATGTGCCAGAGAAACAAGCGTGCAGCCATCTTTAGAATTTTGTCTTTGAACTTCTGTTTTTGCGGCAGCGCTGTATATTTCTATGGCATTGATGTCGCAGAGCAATTAACCAACGAAGTGAATTTACTTTAATTCGATTTACCCCATTATCATGGGCACTGTAATGTTTGTCACAAATCTGTGCTCATGGGCACAGGGAGTCACTTCAAAGACTTTACATACCCAAAGTTATCAAGACAGCTGTGAAAGGTAGACAATGATGTCTCAGAACTTATAAGTATTACAGTAACACCCCTATATACACACACAAGCAAAACATGAGGGCTCATCAGAAATGTTTAAAAATTCTCTAAAAACTCTTGGCTGGCTTCAGCAGCAGATCACACAATTAACAAACATGTGATCACTAAGGGGGTCATGAACCGCATTTTTTTATCATTTCATAGTGTTTCCTGAGGTGAACTTATAATATTAGTATGATAACATCAAAACATTATGATTTTACATAAAAAAAGTCATCATTTAGAAATAAAAGGCTATTTGTCTATACTGATTTTAGCTCTCCGGTCTAGAGACACAGAATCAGAGGCTGTTCATGGCATTAGCTCCAGTGAGGCAGCAGTGTTTTGAGTTTTGAGGGATTTCTGACCCAGCTGAGCCACACTGTACAGTCTTGTGACCCAAATCTGAGCTTGTGAAAAGTGGGAGTCATACCTCAGAGGTTGAAGAGCTAACATACACAAGCATTTGTGTTTGCTTTACATTTTAATGTGAGGTGGTTGAGGCCAATTGTCATTAGAAAGCTTACATACATAAAAGAGACTCTTCTATGAAAGAGATTTGTCATTTAAGATCTTTAAATGTAAATATTGAATACCGGCATTAATATATATATAGCTTTTATTCTTAGTCTGAACAGTATCCACCTTTATGTGGAGCCCTCCAGTCAGCTAACAAGAGCTGTACTGCTGTTTACATTCCACCTACCCGTGGTCATGTGACCCACCTACGGCCTAGGACATCCAGTCCAACTTGACAGTCTGCCACCACAGTAGCGACAATGGGTGGGGCAAAACAGCCACACCCAACAAAAAAAAGCTCAAAAATCTTTCCTGCTCAGTCGCAGTGATGCTGAAACACTAGACACTCAAGATAGATAAATGTGTTTTTCGCCGTTCAGTGTAATAGATATGATATTGACGCTAACCATAGACTGACATCATATTTTGTATTCTGTATTCACAAAACTGAAAATGATACCCATGTATGTGCACAGATACTAGCAGAAATCAGCTTACGGGGTACTCAAAATTACTGAAACAAGCTGATTTGCCAGTAAAATGAACTAATTTCCAAACCTAAAATGAACTAACTAACTAAACATTTAAAAATGTAGCACTTTTGTATTTTAGGTCATAGTCTGAGCATGAGTGATTCAGAACACAGGGTGTCTCAAATAGAGGTTGACCAATTGATCGGTGTTGCCGATTAATTGACCCTTCGCAAACCGTTTGATTGACAGGCGATCTGACCAATCATAACCCCGAATCCGCCATTTTGTCCGACAAAGCAGTCAGGGGAGTTAGTAGATTAACGTTGGTGAACTTGAAAAATTGTGTGTCCTCACGTCTTTCCGCGCTTGAAACAACATTCCTTCTGATGTTCATTCATGTTTATTTGATGCTATAAATGAACTAGTATGTGAGAGCGCATGGGTAGTCGGGCATAGCATAGCGGGTTTTGCGAAGGGTCAATTGCCACAGAATAACCAAAATCGTATAAATAATAAACTTATTGGAATAACCATTAATTTATATCCAGCTGGTAATTTTTATGCATTTGTTTGCAAGCAAAGTTGCATATTTAAAGCTAACGACGTAAGAAAGCAAATTGATATGTTCATGCAGCCGACAGAAACACATCAGAAATGCATCAGATTTCAGTTTTTTTTTTCGTAACTGTAACATTTTATTTTGATTAGATAATCATCAAGTGTTCTAAAATTGAAGCAAATGATGTCTAATGTCAATAACGTCTAATTTCAATGCTATCGGCTTTGTGTGGATATTTAAAGATGGCCATCTTTAAGCATGACTGTTTGGATTTCTATGAAATGGTAGCCCTTTACAATAAGAGTGCATCTGTAACATTAAATAAGGTTAGTAAACGTTAGATCAACACTTACTAAACATTTTTAAATATTAAAGGTGTATCTGTGTATTAGTTAATGCAGTATGAACTAACATTTTTAGTAACATTTTGCGCAATACGAGCACTATTTAACCAGAGAGTATGAGTCGAGTAAGAGTCAGAGTGCGAGAATGCACAGTTGACATTATTTCCTGTGCCGCTGGCAACAAAACGCAACAGCTCGGAATCGGCAGGAAGTGAGACTGACTGGACGGCCGGTTTCCGATCCGGGTCGATCATGAGGAAGATCGACCGATTCCGATCCCCATCCCTGGCTGGTCGATTGGCGCTTCTCTAATTTTCATTCTTCAGCACAGTTTTTTTGTAAAAAAGTTCAGCACTAGTTTACTTGGAGTATTTTGTTTGTTATCATTCAGTATCCACTTTAAAAATAATCAGTTGATTAATAGGCCATGGGTGCATTACCCGAAAGCATCGTAAGTCAACTATGGTCGTTAGTCAACTGTGGTCGTAAGTCCCATTGGACTCTATTGGCAACGACAGAACTTGCGACCATAGTTCGCTTTGGGAAACGCACCCCAGTGCAATCCAATCTAGTTTTTGCTACTGGTAAAATTCACAATTGGTCGAACTCTAGTCTCAAAACCTTGTGGGCTGCCTAACTACATTGCCTTTCTAGCTAAACATCTATGATGTCCAAAACTGCTGTCTGAGCAGTTGAGAGAAAGCCAAAGACTAAAAAAAAAATGCCAATGTAGACAGACACAAACCTAAAGAAACTCTATCAGAAGGCGTTAGAAACTGAGTATTAAGGCCACGCTTTCATTACGCACATGAATCAGGGCTCTAAATGAGGTTGTCCTGAATTCTCAAGAGATTTTTCATTGTATGCACTTCGGTTTTTACATAAAGACTAAAATTTATATGATTGTATAAGGGAAAATATATATTTTAGATGACGTAAATGGTCACCATTTAGTTTTTTTTTTGCAGTTTCACAATAGTGACAAGTAAATTTAATAGACTTATAATATCTCGTCATAAATTTAAGTATAATAAATATTCACACATCTTTAACCCTGCACTGCTCTGCAGTTATCTGATCCTACCAACCAGTTCAAAGCCAAAAATACAACTTTTAAACAACAACAAAAGCTGACAAAGCATGAAAACAAACCCTCTTAATAGGCAAAGCATTAGCTTAGCACTCCTGAGAGACTCATATCAGCTTTTTTAATCTTCCCTATGCTGACCTAACACGTACCTCCTCCTTTCCTGCGTCTCTTGCGACTGCGCTGTCCCTCCTCTTCCTCAGCGATGGTGGAGAGAGACGGGATAGCCGACCTGCAGGCCCCCCTCCTCATCCTGAGGGGGGCCGGCATTCTCCCCTCTTCTCCTCTGTCTCTATCTCTCAGTACCCAGTGCTGCTAACAGCTAACACCCCACACATCTTCTCTGAATGCTCTTAGATGACACGGCATGCAGTAGGAAGAGTGACAGACACAGCACGAGCTGCAGGATGTGGCAATACAGATTAAAAGGAAAGAGAAAGATGAGCCAAAACTCCTTCCAGTCCAGTTCCAGCTTACTGACGTTCCTGTAATCCACAGAAACGGCCAGCTCTCTTCCTCCTTAAGCCTGAGAGACACGGCTGCTCTAGTTGCTGATGCTGCCACACTGTCTCTCTACAGGTCTGTCTCTCTCGCGGTCTCTCTCTCCCTCTCTCAGGTCCTTATAGAGAAAGTATCACAGACTGACAAATGCACTGAAACACTGCCTCACTCACGCACTCGGTCCTCTGTTTCCTACTGAAATATTCAGTATGAAGACCAGCAAGGTGAGCCAGCGGATTAATGGACACCATGACAGCTCTGGCACACAGAATAGTGGGATAAAATGGACAGGAAAGAGATCAATTATAGCCCATCCTACAATGTAATGCGCACTTTAAAAAAAAAAAAAAAGATTAAATTCACAATTTTTGTTCTAAATTTAACAGTAAACCTCTGTTGTGCAGCATGAAAGTGTTGTCCAAAAATAAAAGGGTTTATTTAAATTTAACTTGATTAATTTATTTTAATGTTTTATGCTTTCATTTGATTCCCAGAAAGACTGAAATATATTACACAGAATTTATGAAAAAAAAATCATTGGGCCCCATTATTGTAAACAAATTGATAAATTAAGTTATTTTTTATTAATTCAATTACTTAGACATGTTTTTGGTTAAATCGTTCAAATGGAATCCAGAAAAATGAAAACATTGAAAAAATTGGTAAAAAATTGAATAATATTTCATAGTGCCCTAAAAATGCCAATGTTAAACTTTTAATAAATTGCTGTTAAATTGTTTAACTTTCATGATTTCAATTATTTAGAAATGCTTTTTGAATACTGTAAAACTTAAAGCGGTTTATTTCATATGTCTCTTTATTTTACTGTATTTATTTGTAATGCTGTTTGAAATGTATGTTTATTTTTTCTTATTTTATTACAGTCTTTTATGAAAGCAACTTTTGCATTGCAGAAAAGTACATTTTTGTTTGTATGTGCTGTCAATTAGAAAATTATAAGTGGCAAAAAATGGATATCGACAGGTCACACTTACAAAAAAGTCATAAATAGGAATTGGCTAAGAAAGTCGCAATCTGTGCATCTCTATTACGAACCATAGATAAAATAACTGTTGAAGGTGAGCTGTGTCAGAGCACTGTTTATTTGGAAAAAATATCCCACCTTTAATAGTAATATATTTACTGTACAAACCTTGTCAGTGAACTATATATGAGGGCAAAAAAAAACCCCAACAAAACAAAGCAAAAATAATAATTAAAAAAAATGTTCATTTATCAAGGTAATATGTTCAATTAATCAAAATTTCATTGTCATATTAATCAAATAATAGCATGTCTTCACCTCAAAATGGTGAAATTTCTTAAGAAATGTTGAATAGTTTGCATCACTGGATTTTAATTTTGGTCGCTGAATCTGTCAGTCATAAAAGTCATCAAATGTTAATGTTTAGCTACTTACTCGCCACACACTCTTTCACTGCTAAAACGAAAGCGTTGCATTGGAATTCGCTTCCGTTAACAGTAAGCCCCGCCTTCTTTGATTTGATTGGCCAGCTCACTCATTCTGACAGTGATGAGCGCTGTTACACCGCAGGCAAGTCTAAAAATGTAACTTTTAAAACTTTTTTTCATCCTAACAACGAACTGACCTGTGTACAGCAGAGTAGCATCAATAATATCAAATATTGGATGCAATTTGGCCATTTCTAATTATTGGGGGGAGACTTATTTGGCCCTGATCTTAAGGTACGGTCACATTTAGCATTTTTCACTCTCAAACAAACACACAGACAAGGGATGACCAAGCTGTTTGTTTTTAAAATAACTTCTTTGTGCTTCATACAATGGACATTTTCCCAGCAAAACGGTAGTTTAAACACTAGACGCGGCTCACATATGCTCTCAAACAAATACATAGACTAGGGATGGTTTGCTACGATCGCCTGGTCATCTAACAGTGTTTGAACATCAAAAGAGCTGCGAGTTTGCTCAAACTGAATGTGATGAGTCAAAAGGATTGGGTACGACAACATCCTTCCATTGTGTTGTATTTGCTGGCTGAGTGCAAACCCAAACAGTCTGATTCACAAACACATGAATTGGAAAAGTTGTTTAGATTTAGTCTAAAGAAACGCTGAACCCATCAGAGAAGTTGTCCCACTCTGTACTACCAGTGGATAAGAGTATGTGTGTTTACGAATGAGAAACAGCCGCGTTTACAGCCAACAGGTGAATGACACGTGAAGATCAACCTACTGCAAACTGAAAACATCAAACAAACTGCTACGCAGTAATGAAATACAGTGATCTATCAGTGCACAGCTGCCTAAAACCACTAAAAACTACCTAATAATTGCAACCGTAAATCCTCCTGCTTTAATCCACTATACCGCCAATATAAATAAGGCTGTTGTTTACACAGTAAATGCTACACACAATTATTCCCACATACTCTGTTAAGCAAATCATGTGAACATATGGTATTTAACATATCTACCTGTATACATGTACTGTAGCACTAATCTTCGATGCATGTTGCACAAATAAGCAAATACCTGATAAATGTGTGTGTACTAAATCCATAAAAGTGCATAAGCAAACAGATTCTTGCAGTGACAACCGTCCATCTTTACTGGCAAACATTAAATACAGTATTCAAATGCTGAAAGGGAGACTATCAGCTTGTTTAAAAAGTTCTCTATGGCTGCGTTAACTTTACTTTTTTAACTTTTTTACTTAGAATGGACGCGCAAAGTGCAACAAATTGCGATCTGAGTCACTTCCAAATGTGGATTTAAATCAGATACATATCCGATATCGGACTTGCGTAACTAAACTCATAGCTTCACTCGATCTCTCTCCTTTAATTCATTCGGATATAATCTTTTACTTCTGAATTATGACGTTCAGTCAGATTTTGCACCCATGACAGCTTTTAACATATCCATGCTGTCAGATAATCACACCACTTGACGCGAAACATAAGTTATTTTAATAGCACAGCCATTCAAAATCCGAGAGTCAACCATGTCGTATAGTAAGGCGATCACCAACAAAATCGATTAAAGTAAACGTAGATATCGGATACCGGTCATGTGACTTGTGTCTAAAGAGAACGCAGTCATTAAACACTCTGGAAAGGTCTGATTCATTTAGATAATAACGCAATCAAATATTCAGAAAGAGGCGGACACAATTAGCATGAAGCCGGCGTCACACCTCATAAAAAAAAAGGATGCGGCGTCATCTACACCTCATGTTTAAGTTATATTATCAAAACTATTGCTTTGTTTCATTTGATTATGCCTAATACACAATATTTATTACAATCATCTAAAAAATTAAACTGCAAATTAAGTCACTGACGAATAAGGTTTTTAAAAGTGTAAAAAAAACATAATGGAGATAAAGTAAATTTAAGGTTTTTTAAGTGTTAATGCGATTATGTAGTTTTTATAATCAATTAACACTGCTTTTGGTCATTTTTTACAAGATTGACAAAATTTGTCAACAAAAAAGTAATTTGGTTTAATAAAAATTACAGTTACACCGAATAACGATATTTTCAAACAATGCTAACAGGCTAATATCTAGCAAGCTAGCTAGCAAACAAAAGGCAACAAAACATTTTATATGTAGTACAAAAATATTACAACATTTTCCATGATTTAAAGCGGTTGCACCGAATGACCTGATGTTTCGGGACATGCGTATGAACAAGTGAAAACATGAACTTTTCAAATAGTTAAAAGAGAGTTAGTTACTTTGCTTCACGACCATGTGGTCATTTGCAGGTGTCTGAATGATGTCACATCCTGTCACATGATATTGACAACATGACTTGATCCAAAATGGTCCCTTTATATTGGTTACTCCGAATGACAATCAATGAAATTCATTTTTCCCGGACATTCTGTCTCATAACAAAGCAATCTAAACATAATTTTCGTATCATTTTGCACTATGTTGTTATATAATATTATAAAATTCATGCCAGAATAAAAAAAATATATATACATTTTAAGATATTTTAATTACAAATCAAATTGGCCTTCGGACGGTAAAACCAAATGACATTTTGACACTACAAAATCTTTAAAATACGTTTATATGTAGCAAAATATAATTAAAGCCTTTTGGATTTAATTAAAAATATCTAGTTGTACTACCGTACATACTTTGGCTGTCATATCTTTATTTTTTATTATTGTTATTATTATTATTATTAAGGCCTTTGGACAAAAAAAAAAAAATGACCCGTCACGTCATGACCCATATAAAAGAGATAGTTAACGCTTACAGTGATCAGAAAGACCGGTAGATTATGAGGCGATGTTGATAATCTGAAAATAACCAAATATCTTTAGATTTAGCACATCAATCTATAGATTTAGCAAGAAAGTAAAACACAGTCATGCACCTATAGTACTCGATCTCTGTGTGTCTTATTTTTCTCGATTCATAATAGGGAAGGAGCCACAGGAATCTGATCTTTGCCCCTCAAGCCCTACGAAAGTCATACTTACACTTTAACCAGTAACACTGTTGTTGTCTGTGCCTACAATTCAGTGAATAAAAACTACAGGTAGAGTTTGAAACCACGAAGGAAAAATAATATCTGTTAATCGACAGAATTAGGGAAGGTTCATCTAAAAATGGACTGCCTGTCCAATTTTAAGTCTGACTTTATTCATCATAATCTAATACGGCTTACTGACTTAATGCAGACACAAAACTACTCAGAAACAAACCATATCATATCTTAACAATCTTAAAAATGTTATCATATTTATCACTTTTTCTAGCAAGTTCTCATTTCTCAAATATTCTCATTTCTATTTTCAAAAAGAAGTGTTATGGGTTGAACCAGACGTTTTAATCACGAGGATTAAGAAAAATAAGACAATTTTATAGTGGATAATAAGAGGGGTATGAAGATGACGTGTTACAGACAATGTGATGCTCCACCTGAATACTTATTTAACAAACAAAACAAATAAAGATAGGACGATTACACCTGACAACAGTAACCTGGCCACTTTTTAGAGCTGGTTTGGCGATATTTAGCCTATTTGACCGCACAAATAACACAACAACACAAAGTGAGATAAAACAGAAAACATCAGATGTGATCTCTCGCGCGCGCGCGCGCACGTAGGGTACGTAGCAGGTGCTCCGCTCAAAACTACATATAAACGCGTTTAAACTTACTAAACAGAGCCAGCGTCACATAAAAACATACAGCAATGGTGATTTCTTCGTTAAAGCGGGTGTAAACACCCGCTGGCAGTGCTTTGGCTCAGCGTTTAGGCTGATTTACTGATTTAATCCCTTTCCTCTGACCGGCTCGCGCTGCTTCTGAGGTTAAAAAAAGTGTGTTATTTCGTGACAAGTTTTACCAACCAGCTTTAAACATAGATGAGGCTTTGGTACACTCGTTTGGAAGCGGGACAGTACTTTAGGACAAACTTTACACTAAATAAATAAACTCTCACCTTGGCTGGAACTCTGACAGACGTCGCTTCCATCCCGCTCCGCCATTTCACCGACGTCACATGTGAGGATTAGAGAGCGCGCTTAGTACAAAAGCGGCGGTTACGCGCCTCTAGCGGACAGGTGCAGAATAACAGATAGTGTTGTCCGACTACAAGAGCTCTTTGCTAATATTGTTCA